>CM042015.1:70525309-70867809 GCA_023525715.1 Cichorium intybus | reverse complement strand
GCCAGAAAATGACACAGCGACGACGGAAAAGAAGGAAACGGCGGTGGGAACCATTCCAAGATCGGGAGAGAGCCGATAGAGAAAATGGATATAAAGAGAAAGTAGAGAGGGGTTTCCAATATTATAGACTTTTAATTTTAGGTTGTTTAATATTTACCATAATTTTAGGAATGAAAAATTAAATGTTAATTAATTTAATTAACAATTACGAAAATACCCTTAGGAAATGATTGGACGAGAATGACTCACACATTCACACAATATTTACTCTTCACATATGAACCTACATCTATATATATATATATATATTATATATATATATATATATATATATATATATATATATATATATATATATATATATATATATATATATATATATATATATATATATATATATATATAAATCAAGACATGGATAATGTTTGATAACCGAAACCCATCCTTACTTCGTTAGAAAAAATGTCGAATTTTTTTGGATGACCAGGAAAGTTGATGGAAGATGATGTAATCAAACAATTTTAATTAAAAACAATCTGAAATGAATTCAAATTCCTTTCATGATGCACGCAAGCATCGTTTTAGCTTCTTTAGTAACATATGATTGATGCTTTCCTCGACAGTGGTTTACACAACATCATCCATTCTTCACACTTTTGTGATGGTGGGGTACCATCGCGTTGAGTAAAGACTATGGATAAACATACCTTACGACAAATATTTGATTTTATAAAGTTAGTAGTAATAATTTTATGTTATATATTTTTTTGTGGGGTAAAACTAGTTGAAAATATAAAATTAGAGGGAGTTGTCTTTTTCTTTCCTATGATTTTTGTTTTAACTTCAACGTTTTTCCATGTTTTCCTTTTCTTTTTCCTCCCCACACCATGGAAATGGTCTTTACCCCCATACTTTTCTCAATTCTCAGTTTCTCACGTATGGTACAACTTAGAAGCAAAATGAGAGAAAAACAAAGAGAAAGAGCCCCGTAAGAATTTACCATGCAAGGACTAAAATACGGGGAAAAAGGATCGGGCGATGTTCCCGTGAGGGTGCACGCTGCAGTGGTACCAAAATGGTCATTGCACCGTGTTGCTTGGGTTCGCGTGGCTTCGGGATGGTGTGGGTTCATCATCTAGATGAAACCAATGTTTATATAATTTTTTTTAATCATTTAAAAATCACCCTCCTCCTTTCCCTATAAATACCACCTCCATAACCATTAAAAAATTCACACCTTCACCATTCTTTCTTTCTCTCAACATCTCTTTAAACCCTTTCCTATTACTAAAAAACCCTCTTTTTTTATAAAATGACTTCTAGTCAAGGAAATGGACATGAATTCCTCCAAACGAAGCAAGACGTCCGACTCCAACCATATTACGAACTCCCCTTCCGATGCACACTATTCACCTCATCCAGTCGATGTTGAGGCCGGCAATGAAGTTTCCCCACAACCGTCAACACATTCCCGGCAAAGAAAGGGAAAAAGTTGGTTGGATCTTCATCAATGTCTGAGAGATATCAGACCATCATGGAAAAGATATCCGAACTAGCAAAGACTAATGTGGATGAAGCACACAAGAAAGATACCCTTAGTGCAAAGAAAATGGATGTTCTAATTACACAGGAGGAGGAATCGAAGAGGAAACCAGCCTCATTGAGCAAGAGATAGAAGAGCTCAAATAGACACGTGAACAAAAGGATCTAAAATTCTTTCTTTGCCCGTATGACCATTTGACCGGACCTCAACTGACATTGGCTCTTGGGAAAAAACAGCAAATAGCATAGAAGTACGGTTGGGAATTTTAGGTTGTTTGTGAACGCTCTTTAGGATTAAATTTCTCGTATTTAGGATTTAATTTCCATATTTAGGTTGTTTTTAATTTTTTTTAATGGTGTGTTTTTTTAAATTAAATGATATTTGACTTTTTAATATAATGTTATTTGTGATTTTTATTTTAATAATTGCATTTTATTATTATTTATAATATTAAATTAAATGTTAAAATTCATTTATTAAATTAATAAATGCATTTAAATATCGAATATCTGATGTGGCATTGTGGGTTTAGTGAGTTCAGTGGGTACTGGTTCCATGAGTGAAAGATGGGGAAAGATAGAAGTGAGAGGAGAGAGAAAAGCTGACGTGGCGAGTGGCTTCAGCGGTTCAGTGGGTATTACTCCCCCCACCCTAAGGTCACCGAGACCATGTTAATTTCCTGAGTCCCTTTACCACCTACTCCGACTAGTCTAAATGTGTGAAAATAGTAAAATTAATATTTGGCTTGTAACCATACGAAATTAAATGTAAAGGCGTATTTGGATAAGTTTTTCAAAATAACTTATTGATTTATTGACTTCTCAATAAGTCAATAAGTTAAAAATAATGTTTGGGTAAGTCAAAAGCATTATTCAAAATAGTTTTTCAAAACATTTCAAAAAGTCATTTTCAAGAAGTATGTATATTCTGATTTTAAAGGATGTGCCAAAAAACCCTCTATGATGTGACATATGTATGTGGAAATCAACCCACACAACACACATCTACACATATAATGAGAGTTTATTTAAGATTACCCATTATTAATGAGGAGTATTTGAATCTTTTTAATATAAAAAAGTCAAAAGTTATTCAAAAAGTAGTGTTATACATACCCTATTTCATTTTGTACCCCTAATACCCATCAAATCAAAAAAGATTTTAGTTAAATTAGTTTTTTAATCAATACACTCTTCCTGATTTGACTAACTGATTTGTTTTATCCTAATTTTGTCTTTTGTTGTCTTTTCATTTATTATTATTATTATTATTATTAGTTATTTGACAAAAGTTTACAATTGGTAACGCGGTTTACCAAAAATTACGCATTTAATCGTTGATCTTTAATTGCTCAAGATTACAATTGGTCAACGTGATTTACAAAAAATCATGTTGAGATTTTTATAAATTAACATTAATCACACAGGCAGCGAAAGATAAAACAGATTAAATCCCAAAAATTGAGCAAGATCATAACATGTTTATAACAATATCACAAGTTCATAACAGTTGCATCAACAAGAAGATGAAATCGATCCATACATTGTGTTTGTATGTTAAGGATCCAAACCAAAATCCTTCTAATGACTCACACCCAAGATCACCAGAAGAACAAGCAGATATAAACTTCTTCAAATTGAAGAAGTCGATCCAGAGAACGCTTGGAGGGTTACTGGAATCGACAAAAGAGGAGAGGGGAGGGTTTCTAGGGAGTTGGCGCCTCACAAGGGGATTGTGATGTCCTAGGGTTGCACCCTAAGGCCTCTATTTATACTGCATGGGCTCCTGAAGTTTCAAACTTAGGAGCCTTTTGGCGGCCGCACCCCTTGGACTTGTTCTATTAATTAATCTATTAATTAATTGCAATCCAATCCCTAAATTAATTTCTATAAATTAATTTCACAATTAATTTATCAATTAATTCTTGATCCAATTTCTGATTAATTAATTTCTCAATTAATTAATAAACTCATCATTCCTCTATTATTTCTGCTACTGATTGTTTTTATTGGGTCGTGAAGGCAACCCAAATAGGACCTTGCTTTTAGTAGAAACATCACCACAGTTGATGACTTGGACATATTGCAACAGTTTCCACTTGAACATGTTGTCAACTTTGTGTGGTCTGATACTTTCAGATAATCAACAGAGAGTGTAACATCCAATGCAACTGCCGAACTTTGATCAAAGATACGATTACGAGACGACCCCTAGATAAGAGATCAATTATTCCTCTATTTTACAAGATATCCTTTTATGAATCTGGGACATGGATATAAGTCAATTCCCAAAAGTTCAAATTTTGTTTCCCGATAGAGATTTATGATGACCAAATCAGACTACTTAATTGAACACATCAATCTAGTCAGATCCCGATCGAGCGTTTTGGTGGCAACATCAAATCATCGAGGAGCCTACAGACATTGCTTCTTATAGTTAGGGCAGAAGGAACAAATAAAATTTGACTACATAGTATCTGCCTATCTCATCATGCCATACCCGAACATTCCCTTTATAACCACCAGTTACGGTTAGCGTTTGAGAAAGCCGATGTATGACAGAATCATAGTACAAATCCCTCATGCATCTCGGTTTGAAGAATAAATGACTTTATCATCCTATATTAGTCGTGACTAAATCCATGAAGCAGTCTCTAGGTACGGGTTGTTCCAATACTTGAATCTCTACCAAGCACTCATGAGGGTTAGTAACAATCACTATGCCATGTCTAATCACTATAGACAATCTACTAACACTCGTGCCAATCTTAAATCACTACTTGCTTCCAAGAGTATGACCGACTGTGGAAGTTTGAGTAAGTTAATACTCGGGAAGCGGGTTCTAAACCTGCTAAAGTGAAACACAGTGTTAAAATGATCTGGATGCAGCTACTTAGTCTATTACCAAAATCATGTATATTCTAATACTGTTATATGTTTCTTGGTTCTATTAAACATATAATTAATATTTTATTTGTCTATATACCCAAAATGACTTTCATTTTGTCTATGTACCCAAAGTGACATTCATTTTGTTTTATGTCAACATCATTGCAGATAATATGATCGGACATTCTTTTGATGATACCTTAATGTGTTATGCTACTTTTCTCTCCTAACTCAACTCTGGAAAACGATGGTATTCCCTGAGTGTGTATTTTGACTTCTCATGGTTCTCGGGTTCTTTTAGTCAAGATGACTGCACCCTAGGTGTCCAGAAGATTTCAAGGTGTTCATGATGTTGAGGACAACCATCAAGATACCGATGAAACTCTTTAACCATGAAGTCTTTAGTACCATCAGATGATGCAAATACTTAAACTCTTCCAAATATAACTTTATAATCCGTCTAGTAAATTTTGCCATGTTTTGTCCTGAAGCTAACTTATTATGCTCCAAGCATCCAAGTTATCAGCATAAGTTCATGACACTTATGATCGTTCCATATTAGAAGCTTATGAGATTTGACTCATATAGTTTCACACTTCTCTAGTGCCGGAGGATTAATCTTATGTCACGATTCAGAAAACTCTTTTTCTTGAAGTCATGCATCTTCAATTTCTTCAAGATCATTCTCAAAATTGGCTAAGTCCCTTCAGGCGTTTTCATCTATCTCTATAGATGTTTGTACCACGTATGTATATTGTATCTCCTTTAGTCCTTTTATAGTGAAACATTGCTTAAAGTCAAGTCATTACACTTTGTAACAATAAGAAATTGTTTCCTATAAGTAGTGTGTCATCGACATACGTTGAAAGGCAGACTACAATATTACTACCACTAGCCTTGACATAATTACAGGACTTTTCATGTTTTCACAAAATCCAAACATTTGGCATATTGTGATTGCAAAGATCCTGTCTTGCGTGTTGCCCGTTAGATTCTTCAGGTGAATCTTTTAAGCTATGTACTTTTCTGTTTGGATATATTGCCATGTTCAAAACCTCTTGGTTGTGTCTTACACGTAACCCTTATGTTCTCCATTCAAGGAAAGCGGTTCAAATAATCCAATCTTACTATGACTCACGAAGTGCAGTTGCAGCAAACGGTATCCGCATAGATTCATTCCTAGCTGCCGAGGAGAGTGGGTTTCTCAGAATCAGTTTCTTGAGTCCAAGCATTGCCCTACTCAGTCAGTCTCGATTTAAATGTGAATACATTCATATCTATGTCATTTTCTTTTGATGATGCAATTACTCCCACCCAAGATCACCAAAAGAACAAGCAGACAGAAACTTCTTTAGATTGAAGAAGTCGATCCAGAGAACCCTTAGAGGGTTACTGAAATTTAAAAAAGAGGAGAGGGGAGGGTTTCTAGGGAGTTGGCGGCTCACAAGGGGATTGGGATGCCTTGGGGTTGCACCCTAAGGCCTCTATTTATACTGCATGGGCTCCTAGGGTTTCAAACTTACGAACCTTTTGGCAGCCGCACCCCCTGAACTTGTTCTATTAATTAATCTATAAAATAATTATAATTCAATCCCTAAATTAATTTCTATAAATTAATTTCACAATTAGTTTATCAATTAATTTCACAATTAATTTATCAATTAATTCTTGATCCTGTTTCTGATCAATTAATTTCTCAATTAATTAATAAATTGATCATTCCTCTATTATTTCTGCTACTGATTTTTTCTAGGTCGTGACGGCAACCCAAATACGACCCTGCTATTGTTAGAAACATCACCACATTTGATGACTTGGACATATTTCCAAAAAATCACACGTTTAGTCGTTTATTTTTTAACGTACATGTTTACGATTAATGTCTTTTATATTATTATTATTATTATTATTATTATTATTATTAGATTAGTATTATTCATCTCTATGTGAGAGAGAGATCTATTTGTTTAAACAAATTAATTAAAAAAATAAAATAAGGGGTATATTGGGCATTTTACCCCATTTAACAGAAAAAAATAAATCTGTCGGAGGAAAGGACCAAAACTGTTAAAAAAACATACCACAGTGGCAATAGATATGTTAGATTTTAAAAACTAGGACCAATATGAAAAATCGGATAAGACGTAGAGATCAAATCTGTAAATTACTCCAATAATAATAAATAAATAATAATAATAACAATAATAATAAAACACAAAAAACAAAAAAAATAACAAAAAAATAGTAAAATAAACATTAAAAAAACAACAAAATAACGAAAAAATAAGATACAACAAACAATTGAGTGGGATGCGTAAAGAATACATATTTTTTAAACAATTATATTGTTTTCATTTTAAATATTTTTTTTATCATTATTCAATTATTTTTTTGATGGTATTCATGGCAACTATTCTCCACTATAATCCAATCCCAAAATTATCTTCGTTAAGAACCGTAAATCAAACGATTCAACACATCAATCTTTTCAATTAAATTAAACAAAAAATTAGACTTAAAATCATAGATATTTATTTAGTTACTATATCCGAACTTTTTTCAAAAAAGTTTATCCAAATTTTTAATTTTATTATAAATTATCGTAGTTTTTTTTAACTTGGCCCAACTTTTTTACATAATTTATTTTACTTTGTTTTTTCATGTGTTTGTAACTTTGTTTTTACATTTTTACTATGTTTTTATATATGTTTTTTACAATTTTATTTTTAATTTCGTTGTTATATGTTTTTTTTAGGATTTGTTTTAAATATAATTTTTTTTTACTTCGCTTTTAAAATTTAAATATGATTAATATGTAAAAACGGATTAAGGAAAAACATATAGCAACCAAGTAAAAATGAAGTTGTGATATAACAATGTGAAAAAAACCAATTAAAAAAAAAATAAAGTTTTCAAACTTTTTGCATAAAAAATTAGGGTTAACATATAAAAATTATGTCCAATTTTGTAATAAGAATAGAAGTTGGGGCAAATTTATAGAAAAATGCTAATATCATAAAAGTCCTAACTTTTACGCTTTTGTTTGTAATTTACCCCAATTTTTTGATTTGTTTCCTATTTCTCATTAATTTTGAGAAAATGTTTTATTTATTGAGTTTTAGTAGGTTACCAAAAGTCCTGACTATAAGACTGTGATATACATACCACAGCTCTGCCGTGGGTCTGACGTGGCCGCTTGCCATGTCGTGGAACACCACCCTGGCCAGGTGTGGACCATGACTCCGTGGGTTGTTGTGGCTGGAGAGACGGCTCACAACGACACTTCTCTCCTCTCCATCTCTCTCCTATTTGCTTCTCTCTCTCTCTCTCTCTCTCTCTCTGTCTCTCTCTCTCTCTCTCTCTCTCTCTCTCTCATTTCTCCTGGTGTTGTAGCGTGGAGTACACCCACAATGGTGTGTGATGGTTTTGATGCTGATGTGGACTCAAACCCATGCCCGAAAAATGTGGAGTATACCCTTCAGCCTAAACAATTGTTGAAAACCACAATTTTTTTATGTTCATAAACTTTTATTGATTTATTGAATATATAAAAACATTATACTCCCCCTTTTGAAACATCTTGATTTCAGAAAATATCTCATCCTGTTCTTGCTTATTTTTAGTGTCCAGGAACTTGAGTGTTTAGTTGTTTGATTTTCCTGTGAAAATATATATACAGATCTCAGGCATAAGTTGCAAATAGATTTGAAGAATAGTGATACTACGATCTTACAAATATCAAGCAGATTCAATCATTCGATCATCAAAACTCCATCACCGAAATTCCTAACAAAACTAGATTTATCTACTTAAATATCAAACAATTTACAGGGTTTACTCGTTTTCAAATGAGATTTTGCATATTAAAAAAACACAAACCAAACATGATTATGTGAATCTTACAAAGAGATGAATAATACATATCTATTAACTCGGGAATTCACAATATGTCTTTAATTATCTCGCTTAAAGGTTGCTCTTGCAGCCATGCTAATACTTCAACAAAACTCATCTTACATCTAACTATTTAAGAACCATATACACAAAAAAGAAGATAGCGACTTACAGCATATTACCAAACTGTATATCAACCTCAGGAACCTTCAGCGAATCCCTGTAGCAAGGAGATAAACAAAGCATATAATAATATTATCCATCATCAAATTAACCCCCCATTCACTAATCATTGATTCATTTTACCCATTTCCTCTCGTATCAAGAAAAAAATAAAACTTGATTTGGGTTAATGGACGTTAATTTAATGATGGATATTAATAAGGATGTTACAAGTGGTATCAAGGAATTCAAATGTCATTAACAAAAAAAAAAAAGTAGCATTCATAAATTCAGTGTTTCTTCTTCAATTGGATTGGACATTTTGGAGGGGCTGACGGTTTAAATTTTTTTGTGGATTCGGCTTAATTTGATCGAATTTTTTATATATAACACATGGTGGTTTCCACCCAATTTAGACTTAGCTTGTTGGACTTGAAATCCTGGGCGGCATTGGGCTATAGGAGTTTTCATTAAGTCCACTTGATGGCATATTTGGTTGATGTTAAAACAGCACATCGGTGGTGTCTTCTTTAAAAACCGAAAAAAAATTGAAACCGTTTTCTATTAACCGATTTTCTAATAATCAGTTTTTTAATAGGTTTTAAATCACAAACTGAATTGGTTTTTTATCTTGGGTTTTTTCTCAAATAACCAAACTAAATCGGTTAAAAAATAGGTTTTTATCCAATTTCATTAAAAAAAACCGGTTGGACCATAAGCAGATCCAGTCACCAAAAAAAACCGAGACCGGTAAATGTGCACCTCTAGTCCTCTACTTGGAACAGAAAAAAAGATGTTTGCCCTTTATCCTCCTGTCTCCTCCATCACAACCTTTGTATACCACGTGTCCGATGGAAATGTCTGTTGAATAGAATTTTATTACATCTTTGAGACTTTGACCTATAAGGCTATACAATATGTTTTCCGCGCGTGGGGCTTATGTGGATGCCATCTACGACATGAAACATAGTCTCCTTCAGCTATTGGAGCATGCCTGTGGCAAGTCCGGTGGAGAGCATCGCAATCGCCCATGCCCTTTTTCGTTCTTTCACACACACACACAGATACTCTCTCTCTCTCTCTCTCTCTCTCTCTCTCTCTCTCTCTCTCTCTCTCTCTCTCTCTCTCTCTCATATGATGTCAAATAATTAAACAATATATATTATATGATTAGAAAATAAAAAGGAAATAGTGATGTGGAGTGTTGAGTATCTCCTAGATTGAGTGGTAGCGAAGCGGAGGTAAGGTGATGGTAAAATGATAACATTTTTGTATGGAGATGATATACGCATACCTCATGATCTAAAAAAAATTAAAAGACATATTTTTATAAAATGCATGAAAAAAATAAAAAAAATAGATAATATATCGAATATAATACTTCATTCTTTTTGATATGTGTAATCTATTCGAACGAAAAACATAGTTTAAAATACCAGTACAAAAATATTTTAAGGCTCCGTTTGGTTCGCGGAATTTCTCAGGATTTGCATTGCAATCCTGAAAAAATCCTATGTTTGGCTGGAGAATAAACATGGAATTTAAAATGATAAGATTTTTTAAAATGACTCAAAATCTCATGAACGAAGGATTTGTAAATATCTTGACCCCCCTTAGAATTTAAAATTCCATGAATGAAATATTTGTTTTTTCACCTCCGGCCACTACACCAATGTCTCCTCCACAACTTGCCACCCTACCGTCGAGGATGCCTCCACCCTCGGCCACCCTACTGCCGATGTCACATCCACTTTTGGCTACCTTGCCGCCGACGGCGGCTCACCTCTGGCCACTCCACCACCGCTGCCGCATATACCTTCGGCCACCCCAATATGCTGCCGCCTTAATCTCTGGCCACCCCACCGCCGACGCCGTCTCCACCTCCGGCCACCTCATCTCCCATGCCGCCTCCATCTCCGACCACTCCCACCGATGCCGACTCGTCTACTTCCGACCACCCGATCAACGCCTCTCCCATCTCTCGCTACCCCATCGTCGACACTATCTCCACCCGTGACCACCTGCCATCGTTGCCTCCATCTTCGCCGCCTCCACCTTTGGCCTAACCTCTGATGCCACCTCTAGCTTCCACTACACCACCACCACGTCCAACTCCACATGCGGCCATCCCACAGTCGACGCCGCCTTCACCTCCAGCCACCCTATCAACGACGTTGGCTCCACCGTAGGTTTCGTGTCAACTATCCTGTCATCGATTCTCGATCATTGGTTAACGAAGATTTAATGTTGATCGTCCTAATGCTTGTTTTTTTTTTCAATTTTATAAATGTTTTGATATCCAACCAAACGGGTTATGAAATTTTAAATTCTGAAGGATTTGAAATTGCATTGATTTTGAAATCCTAGAGTTTAAAATCCATGAACCAAACGCACCATAAATGTTTGTCGTGTTATTTTGCAAAGTATCGTTGAAAAAGAAGTGAGAAATGTTACAAATGAAAAAGAAGTGACAAATGTTAGAAATGACATTATAATAGATTGTAAATAAATCGAAAGTTGGAGAGGACAATTGTATTATGTATTCGAACATATATTTTGTAATGTAACTTTGTTACCGTTTTTTAACCGTTTTGTCCCATCTCAAATTTTTTATTTGGTATTATTTTTTACACTCTATCTTAACGTATCAAAATCCTGGATTCGGCTGTCTTCGAGAACTAATTAACTATCGAACCCTCTATTATTCTTTATTAAATCAGCCACATTAAATAAAAACTTGTACCTTTTTGTAAGAGCGTATGTTGTGCTTAAAGACATGTAATATATGCAGCAAGATTTACACTTTGATTGAATTTGTCATGCCTGGACGTAAAAACTTTACCATGAATGATCTTCCAACCTCAAATAATCAACATTACCAATTATATAATACCATGATTATCATAATCTGATTTGTTCTCAATTTTTTCTCTTTCCACAATGACACCAATCATAGAAGTTGAAAAATAATGTAACATTGAAAAAAGTTGGTTGGAACAATACTAAACCTGTTGGGGATTACCGAAAAATCCAAATTATATATAGTTAATATTTTGGATGCGTAATTCACTAATTCGTTGCGCAAATAACCATTGTAAATTTCATCACCTCCCATGCGTTCACCAGTACTATAGTACTGGGCAAGCATCGTATGCAAAGTGTGTAAAAACCTATCGGTGTCCATTTGCTAGAAAGTTATTTCACCGTACTAAAGTCTATACTACCCCTACCTACATTTATCAACTTGGATGTGAAAGAGATAAATAGTAACGTTTTTAAGAGTCTTTATCATTACACAATCGACAATTATAAAGTTTACTTTCAATGTTGCTTGGCGATAATAAGGGTGTTTTTTTTTCGAACCCTAGACTGGGTTCAAATCTTACAAGACACTTTCCATATTTTTAATTTTCAAGCATCCCAAATCCCCAATATACTTTCATTATTTTCAATATTCATTATTTTATATTTTATACATTTTTGGCTTTGAGCTTTTATTATTTTTTTTCAGATTGGCAATATAACTTTTATTTTTTATAACAATTTTAGTCCAAAGAATTCATATTTTCCTCATCTTTTATTTTTTGTACTTCTTTTAGTTTAATGTAATGGTTGTTATAAAAATATAAATTTCATCTTTTACACTTGCATATTTACAAAACAAAATTCCATTGTTATACATAATTAAATATAATTCTATTACAATGTATACACGACTTATTATAAATTAATCACAAAACGCTTTCCTAATAATTTGACGAAATGGTTTTTTTTTACATTTATAATTTTTCTCGGATAAATTGGACAAAGTATAATGTTGTAATATAAGATGATATAATAAAAAATCAATAAAGCATTGAACTATAACTTTTTATTATTAAGACATCATACCTTGAAAACTCTACTCGATTTTTTCTTAGTTTTTTGATGACATTGTTATATATGTATGGTGTTTTGTATAGGGTTTTGAGATATTAAGAAAAAAATAAAAATACGATAAAATAGTGAACAAATTAACAAAAGTATGTTGCTATATTTTCAATATAATCATTTCCAGGATCCCTGCTGCAACGCTCGGGGGGTTTAAACCCTAGTTCTACAAATACAACATCCAAAATTTTCTACCAGACAAATGGAAATTTTAAACGAACGTACGTACACACATTCTTACTACAAAGTAGAAGGTATACATGGATATGCCAATATCAAAAACACTAACTCGGATAAGTAATAATAATATATTATGATCATGATCAAGTTAGACTCATGCATTCCTACTCTTTCATGTTAAATCAAGTCTTAATCAAACCAAGAAAGAGCTTTTTCTAGACATGGCTAAGACAAATAGGAACCTATTATTTACATATGTATTTGACGTATTTTTGTCCAAATAAAGTATCATCATTATATCATATACGATGTTATAGAAGATCAACACTGAATAACAATCACGTGAACACCAACGACAAACACTACCATGCTTGGAACACAAAATGTAACACCCCAATTTCACACGATTTTTTTTTTTTTACCCAAGACTTTATAATACAAAATATTTAGTTGTACATACGGGATATTACTCTTCTGTATCATTACCACAAATTAAACAGCACATACTTTACACAACGAAAGCTACCGTCCCACACTCGACTCTTCTAATTCCTTGTTGGATCACCTGAGTACATAGCATTTAAAAAAAAACATACGTAAGACATACGTCTCGTGAGTAATATGGGTTTTAGACACAAAACACTTTCCATATTCCAAGCTTTAAAATTTTCCATATTATTTAATTTCCTATGAGCGCACCCATAGGTATCCTTACACGAGCGCACCCATGTATGCCCTTCTTTGATAGCATGTCCCTACGAGCGTCCCCGTAGGCGCTTTATACGAGCGCACCCGTATAACTCCTCCCTTAATAGCATGAAACGAATTCATCCATCAAGGTACAATGAGACAAATACTTCGCGACGGGAGGTACCATCCTAGTAGTGTCTTTTGACCACCCCTACCGTAGCAGGCCGTGATCTTTATCCGGATACTTCTCAACTCATCAACAGGGCTCAATCACTTTATTAATTCTCTGTATTTCTCATTTATCATTTCTGTACACATTATACTTACTATTTCATAGTATCATTTCCAGTTTCATAAAACCATTTCTAGTTCCACATAATCACTTTCATTTTACTTACTATTTCATAGTATCATTTCCAGGTTCACATAACCATTTCCAGTTTCATAGAATCACTTTCATTTTCATTAAACCATTTCAATTTCCATAAAACCATTTTGACACTCAAACATTGTATATAAAATTCATTTCTTTGCATAAAACTCATTTTGCTATGTACTCAAAAATCCACATACTACTCACTTCAGCTAGTTAGAGAAGTCTAACTAGAACTATTCCCTTCCTCGTCCCTCCTATTCATTGATCTTTTACTCGATCAACCGTATTTGAACCACCGCCTATATACGCATTTAGTACACATATTTGGTTAATACAAACTGCAACTGACTCTACAATACAAGAGTCTCATTTTATACAGTTACGGGTCATAACTAAGCTACAACCCTTATTAACTAGCTTTCTTTAATTTGTAAATTTTCCCGAGATACACGTATTTTGATACAGTACCCTCGGGAGGTCGTATTTTCATTTTGATAATTTTCCACAAAGTTTCATACCATAATAGACTTATGTTTAAAATTTGAGGCCAAACGGACAAGTCTAGCATCAAATCTCAAAGTCCAATTTCACTTGGCAGGAGACTACTGCATTTCACCCCTGGCGCAGGGTCGCGTCACGACAAGGGTGGAGGTCGCGTCGCGATCTCTGAGTACATTGCCATTTTTGACGATTTTTCAACTGTAGTTTCACTATTTCCCTTCATTAAGTTCTTAATACACGACTTAATCATAGGCCCTAAATAACAACTTACTTATAATTTTAAACCATAAAATCATCAATTCCATTCATTTGCTTGAATTTTCCCGTAACACCCATTTTATACCAAAAATCAATTTGATGAATTTTCAAGCATGGAACTGATTTCTTACCTCTTTTATAACACTTTAGGTTTATTAGACCGATTGAAATAAGTTCCAAACTCAGAAACCCATTTCTAGGGTTCTTGAGCTCAAAACCCATTTCTAGGAATTCAACCAAAATCAATGGTTATAACTCGTTTTTTGTGATGATTTGAACTAGATGAAATGTGTGAATTCTCTAGTTTAACCCCATCCTAATAAATTCAGAAGTTGGATTTGAGGATTATCCAACAAAAATTTAAAAGAACTTGCCTAGATCATAGAAACCCTTACCTTAGAAGCTTGGAATCACCAATTCCAAGTGTTAGTCTCAATTCCTGCTTCAATCTTCCATAACTTCCAGAACTCGTTTCTTCGCGCTCTCTCCCGAACTCTCTATAATCTTCTAGGAACTATGGGAGTTTTTTCTCCTATTTATAGTTCCATATTTCCAATTTAACCCCTTTAGTTCTACTTCTTCCAATTTGACACCATAATCGAACTTTTATTACGTAAAGTTCATTTCCTTACATTTTTACCCCGCATCACAAAAATTATTTTACTCTTTGATCTACAATACAACAAAAGACCATTTTACCCTTTTTGTGCAAAATTCTATTATTTCCCGAAATGGCACCAAAATTCATTTTTATATCATTTTAAGTTTTGTTTTCTTTCATTTTTATCACAACATTACATTTTTTTTACATAAAAGTCATTTGTGTGCCAAATGACTGTTTTGCCCTTTTTGACAATTTACTATTACGCCCTCGTTCAACCCCAACTTTTCATATGTTCATTTTACAACTGTTACCAAATTTTTCCGGGTTCTTACACAAAAAATCAATAGGAGAACAATAGAACACCACGATATAAAGTGGAAACCTAAATTGAGGAAAACTACTATAAATGAACATTCTGATAAATCTCTAAGGAGAAAGGAGAGAAACAAGATGCAATGGAATGAATATGATGAAAATAACTGATCTAAAGGGCATTATATAATAGCCTTACAAAGAGTCTCAAGATTACTCTAAAACCAGAAATTAATGTGTTGTAACAAATAGTTAGTCCTTAATATGTGTTAGTTTTGGAACCTATAAAAATAAACGTGCAATAAAAGGTTCTAGAACATCTTTAACAAACTTCCCCTTGAGATGAAACTGATTTAACAAATGAACCTTCAAACTTCAGAAGGCACAAGTCAAAAAATAAGTAATGTCAAAAGTCTCTAAGGACTAAACTCTCTTGAATGACATGGACTGGAAAAAGTTAAAAATGATGATAGATCAAATCACTTAAACGCCAATAAATACGAACCTTTAAACTCAATGCAAGTACCTAAAAAAAACTTTTAAGTATTATAAGTATATAAAAAACTGCAATGATGTGAAACCGTTCATGCCAAAATGGTATACCAAAACACATAACATTCTCTCAAATGTACTCGCAAATCAAAACTGGTACCTTGCTTAAATAAGGCTCTATTCAAAATAGCAATGATATGAGATATCGAAGAAGTAAAAACTTCAAACTGAATTTCCTATGACAGATGTCTTTCGACCCAAAAACTGCCTGACGACTAAAATACCCTTACGGTATCAAAAACGCCAAAACTATTTTATGGTATTGAACTATTGAAAATACATTATGGTATTATAATGCTTGAACAAGTAGAACGATCTTCAAATTAATTTTCTTCAACGAACGAGTGATAGAATTTCGGGATCCCAACTCTCTCAAAGTCGAAAGCCTGTAAAATTCAACAATAAAAAGGATAATAACATGAAACTTTGAAAGAAGCTCTAAAATATACCATCTTCGTCATTTGCCAAATAGAATACCTTGTGCCACGATCAGAAGAAGCTCATATTGAATTTTGCAATGAGAAAAAAATGATATTAAATAACCTTAAAAAGACTAAGAATAATTCGATTTATAAGGAATGAAAAATCAGTTTACAAGAGTTTGAAAACCTTATTGATTATAATTTGAAAAATCAATTTGTAATGGATGAAAATTGGTTTAAAATGGCTAGAAAAAATCGATAATAGTGGCTGGAATATTGGTTTGGGTTATAATTTATGGGCTCAAGAATAAGTACTAATATGAGAACTTAATAAAATCAATTTGTGGTCTCGGAAAACCACTAATATGGGCTGAAAGACAACGAATAAGAATGGCTCTAATGGGCTGTTATTAATAGTTTAAAACATTGATTTTATGGAAGCACGATATGGCTCGAATAATTGGTTTTGGTTTGGCATAAAGGCTTTAAAAGAACGTCAATGAGGCTGGTAATTTGGCTTGAGTTTTGGCTGGAAAGGCTGTTTTTTTTTTTTTTTTTTTTTTTTTTAGAACGACAAATCTATCCTACTCCTACTCCTAAACTTAAAAGAAGACCGACATATGTAATTTAACCCTTTTAGGTAATTAGGTAAGGAAAAAAAAACAATCAAGGAGCCTAAGTTGATTTAAGGCTGCTGAGAAATGAGGAGGAGGCTTCTAAACGATAAGGACCTGGTATAGTCGATATAATTGTTTTTTGTAACCGTAAAGAAGGGTATATGGTTAAATAATATCACCTTGAAAAATTGCTCTCTAGAATATTGTAGAAGTCCGAACGTGTTTAGTAGGGGTGAGCAAAAACCGCACCGATAAAAAAAACCGCAAAAGACCGAAACTGATACAAAAACCGACGGTTTAATTTGACAAAAACCGACCAAAGCCGGTGCGTTTTTACCCTAGAAACCGACTCTTAAAAACCGAACCGCACCACATTATATATATTAAAAATATTTTATATTATTATGTATGTTTAAGATTTATTTATGTTATTACGAATGTTTAAGGCTATGTATGCTTTTGTTGGTGACTTAAAATATTAAATGTAGTATCATAACTCATAATAGTTCAAGAGTTCCTCATAATAATAATAGTCAAAGAATCTGTTATATGATCGTGTTTGTGGGCTAAGAATATGGCTTCACCAAACTTTTGATTATGGGCTAAAAATGCAATAAACAAAAATTGTTTCATGTTTCCACGATATGTCGTGTTGGATATAAGACTAAAAGCTAAAATTTTAAAAAAATACTTCAATTTTGGTCTCTTGCAGTTTTAAAACCACACCATTTCATTGTGCGGTTTAAAAACCGAAACCGCATTACTTGAAACCGCACCGTTAGGAAAAACCGCAAAACCGCACCACTTGAAAAACCCTATTTTGTGGTTTAGAATTACAAAAACCGATACATGCGGTTTGCGGTTTGGTTTTGGCATAAAACCGCACCATGCTCACCCCTAGACTGTTTATATGAAACGACAATCCAGATTTGGAAGTAAAAGAAACCAGTAAAGGATGAATCTCATTAGGGTTCAAGAATGATTATGTCGGATAGGTAAAAAACCGAACATGTTTTTGTAAATATTGATCAGGAGGAGTACGAACTAGAACCACCAAGAAAGTCGATCACGTCAAAAAGGCCAAGAAAATCTATCACTTCAAACCAGCCAAGGAACTCGATCAATTCAATGGTCAAGAAAGTTGATCACCAACATAAGAATAATCAGCCAAGAAAGTCGATCAACTATAAAATACGGTTGGTTTTTGATAAATCGTATTCTATACTATGCAAAACAAAATTCCAAGATTATATAATACATATATCTCTATAACCGTATTCTATCTACTGTAATCTATTCTCTGATTTATAGTAGTTTCTCTAAACATGCGAAAAATCTGAATAATTAACCCTAATGAATTCCTTCGGTATTCCCTCTCTGATTTGCTACGGAAAAATATGCGTGTCTAATCCGTCTCTGAAACCCACATTTCTAATAGTATATATGTATGTATGTATGTATCTAAATTAATGTAATTAATGCTAAAGATGTACTTAAAAAAGTTTATATGAAAACATAATTTTATCCGGGGATAAATTACTGTTTACGCCATTTGTAAATTGGAATAACAAAATTAGATTGAGTGGCGTTTAGATTTAATATATAAATAAATCAATATTGCAAGTGTCTTTAGTTGAAGCACTACATTCATATATATTTGATTAAACCAGTTTATACTTGAGACGGAAGCTGAGCCGGCCAATGTCGGCAGTCTTACATATTATATGAACCAAAATCTCATCTACGTCTGCTTAAAAAGGAAATCTTTATTTTTCAAATTGGCAAGAGCCATAGTCTTTGGAAAAACCGTAAGCAAATTATGGGTTCCGCCTTCAGCTGTTGTGATTCAGACAAGGTTGATGAAGGGTATGCAACACGTTATTAAGGCTATTACGTTTTAATTAAATTTAATACATATTAAAGGGGTATTAATTGGTTTTTATTTATTAGGGTTCCGCCAAGAGATGGTCATTCTCCATGGCGGATCTTTACCTTCAAGGAGTTGCATTCAGCCACTAACGGATTCAGTGAAGATAACAAACTTGGAGAGGGAGGTTTTGGAAGCGTTTACTGGGGAAAAACGTCCGATGGTCTTCAGGTGAGATTTGTGTTTGTGTTTTCATAAAGATTTCATTCTGAAATGATACATGGTTGCAGTATTTTTCAATGCAACCTAGGCATGGTTTAGATAGAATCTTCTAGTGATGCAAGCATTTTAGATCATAGCTCATGAATCTTGATATCGTGCTATATATTCTTGAAACACTGAATTATCATTATCATGCAGATAGCAGTGAAGCAATTAAAATCGATGAACTCAAAGGCTGAGATGGAATTCGCAGTTGAAGTGGAAGTTCTTGGAAGGGTACGTCACAAGAATCTCTTGGGACTGAGGGGTTATTGCGCTTCGGCTGAACAACGACTTATTGTCTATGATTACATGCCAAATCTTAGTTTGTTATCTCATCTTCATGGACAATTTGCTGCTGAAGTTCAACTTGACTGGAAAAAGAGAATGAAAGTTGCTATCGGCTCAGCTGAGGGACTACTGTAAGCTTCCATAAATACACTTTTCCTTCATTTTCCATCTAATTTTTATCACCAAATAATGTCCAATCGGATAACTAACACAAAGGTCCCCAGTCGGATTATTGTACTTGTGTATAGCCTAGTGGTTTATGGCTTCAATAAATAAGCAACAAAAACTTCACCATCCATCTATGATAATTTGGACTTGTATCTTAAAATCCCGACATCGTGTGAATGGGAACCGTAACACTAGCAAGTTATAAATGTTTCTTCAATCCTCGAGAAATAATTTAATTTCTATCATTATATTTTATTAAGCGGACGTTGCAGCCTGCAAGCAATAGTAGAGTCTATTTTCTTATAAATATATAGTACTTTCTAACAGTACGTAGTTATACCAAAAGGTTCTTCTTGGAATACATTATTGTATGTTTTATCTTATTAAAATAGCGGCTGCCTAGTTGTTAGCGTTGCCGGCCCTTGTTTGAATATGTGATCAAGAAAAAGGAATACTTGCTGAAAGTCCAACTATTTAATTTTTATATACGAATTAATCGGTTTGATTATCTGAAAAGCTACTTATTGAATAATTTTGTTTTTCAATAAATATTGCTCAAACGTTTTTAAAAGTTTCGGTTAAAATAGTCTTGATGACCTTATGTTATTACATGATACTAGGTCATGCTGATTGTAAGCAAGTGTGTCCAATAATATTATTGACCAAACAATAAGTTAAAAGGAAAGCATGTATAAATTTAATAGAACTAGAAAAATTTAAAAAGTATCTTACTTTATAACGATACAACAAAAAATAATGAACGGAAATGGGTTCATTGTGATGATCTAGTAAACAGAACTATGAAAATTTGATATAATAAATGCGAGCGAAAAAACGCTGGTTCTTATACAAACTTTTTCTATCAAACCTCCGAGTCGTGTTTTTAAATACTCTTATTCTTTTCTTTTGGAGTAAAATCGATACTCTAACTCACAACATATGTAACGACAATATTTTTGCTGTTATAGGTACTTGCACCATGAAGTAACACCCCATATAATCCACAGAGACATAAAGGCAAGCAACGTCCTCCTAGACTCGAACTTCGATCCACTAGTAGCTGATTTTGGGTTCGCCAAGTTGATCCCAGATGGTGTTAGTCACATGACCACCAGGGTCAAGGGAACCCTTGGTTACCTAGCACCTGAATATGCCATGTGGGGAAAGGTCTCGGAGAGCTGTGACGTTTACAGCTTTGGCATTCTTCTTCTCGAACTTGTTACAGGAAGAAAACCCATTGAGAAGCTCCCTGGAGGTGTCAAACGAACCATAACCGAATGGGCTGAACCCTACATAGAAAAAGGTCGTTTTCGTGAGCTGGCTGACCCGAAACTGAGAGGCAATTTTGATGAGGAACAGTTGAAACAGTTCATAAATGCTGCGGCACTTTGTGTGCAAAGTGAGCCTGAAAGGAGGCCTAATATGAAGGAAGTTGTGGAGCTCCTTAAAGGGAATGAACCTAAAGGGAAAGTGATGCAGCTGAGGTTGAAGAGTGTCAAGTATGGTGATGATCTTGTGAGCATGGATCAAGCTAGTGATGACGAAGATTATGAAAGTGACGGAAAGGGTGCTGGTCGTTACGACGAAAGTGATGCTTATGGAGTGTTTGGTGCTATGAGTAATGTGCAGAAGATGCATGATCCATACAAGAGGTATGCAGACAGGATGGGAAAGAAAGGGTGATCATATGAAAGATCGTGAAAGATCTATTGAAAAAAGTCAAAGCTTCGACCTTTTGATGCCGTTCTGGATCTTTAAACAAAAAAAGAAAAGAATTTTTTTTTTCATCTCTAATCTCCCAAGCTGAAGAATATGGGTTTAGAGGGATCTTCTAAATATTTCTGAAATTATTGGTTGTTTAATTTAATATTGTATATTACAATATCTTGAATACATTATATTTGGTACGTTGAGAAACTCATTATCATACATACATACACATACACATCGATACTATTGGTATTTAGCCAGTAACCGTCACCTTTCTATAATCACAAAGACAATATATATACATTATAATCTACGGAACTTAATATAACTCTAAGACTTCGAATAAAAATCTACGGAAACTACCTTTACTATCTAATACACTCCCTCGGTAGGAGCGGGAGGAGAACGAATGCTTGGACTCTTTCGAAAGTCTTCTTCAAACATTATTGGGAATTCCTTTCGAAAACTTATCAGCAACATGATATCGAGAGAGTCCTGCATGACACAAATGCGTCCTTTGGCGAATTGTTCTCGAAAAAAGTGGATATTAATCTCTATAAAATTCGTACGTTGGTGTTGAGTTGGGTTATATAAGTAGATGACACTAACATTGTCACCATAGAAAATAGTTGCTTTTGTGATGGGTAGAGATAGCTCAACTTGTAGGTTGTAATCTTGGAAAATAACCCATTAATATGGCCTTAGAACTATTTTATAATGTTAGTTACATGTTAGGTACGATTATATATTGTATCATAATGTTTGCCATAATGATATATCAGGTCCCTAGACTTAAAATTATGTAGTATGATGGATATGACATTTGTCTATAACTTTAGGGACTAAATATATGTGGTTCTATATATAACTTACCCATAAGTTGTAATAATTGATGAATTAAACACACAATTATGAGAGAAATTAATTATTGGAATTTAAGGTTCATCTCCTCTAACTAATTCCTTCCGAAAAATTATCAGCAACATGATATTGAGAGGGTCCTGCATGGCACAAATGCGTCCTTTGGCAACTTGTTCTCGAAGAAAGTGGATATTAATCTCTATATAGTTTGTACGTTGATGTTGAGCCGGGTTATATAAGTAGATGACATTAATATTGTCACCATAAAGAATATTTGTTTTTGTGATGGGTAGAGACAACTAAAGCTGTAGGTTGTAATTCCAACATATTTAAACATTGGCATCCCTGTCAGTATTCGACCTCGGCAATGAATTAGGAAATAGTGGCTTGGCAATTAGAGGACCAATATATAAGATTGCAAAACGTCAAAAGTAGTAACAAATCAATAACAATAACTGAAACATCATTTATCTCTAAACTTTATACAACAAATAAGAACGAATTAGTAATTAAGTCACTTATAATAAAAACGAAACAAGAAGTAATACAAACACTACAAGAAATCTGACATTTAGCAGCGCCACCTTTAGCAGCGACGCCTGGTATTAGCAGCGACACTGACACGCCTAGGTCGTCGTGCGGTCAAAAATAGTAAAATAAACCTAACACACACACTAGTATAGTGGTAGTCAGGGTCGATCCACAGGAGTTACGTGGTCAAGGTAGGCAACAGATTACCAACTGTAGTGTCACTTCTACAGTCAGAGGATCTAGTTTCCGACTTCTACCAAAACAATCCCGAAATCACAAATCCAATAAACCCAAAAACTAATTCCAATCCAATTCAACTTCTAAACTTATATGAGTTACTGAAATCAGAAAGTAAAGTCTAAATTCAGAAACACAATAACCATCCAACACAATCAAACATCCACAATTCATCCAAAAGCATAAAATACCGAAAAAAGAGCAATTAACACTAACCGAATGATTAACTATTAAAAACTCAGATCCAAATGTTCCAAAACAGAAAGCATAAAATTCAGAAACTAAGAACTAATGCCAATGATTGTCACACCCAAAAACACTAGCCAAATCTACCAAAACTATTAAATAATTAAAAGAGAGAACATAAAATACCAAATATGGTTGCTGAAAACTGAAACTCGGAGTCAAAGAAGCCTTGGGAGTCGTTCCTATGCTAGGTCTTTGCTGCTTTTTTCCACCTAAAACCCTCTATTTATAGTTGTGAAAAATAAAAGACTGCGCCACGCACAAGTAGAATCCGCGGCGCGCGTGCTGGTTTATCCCCGTTTTCTCGGCATTTGAATATTCTCCACCGCCTCATTGCTGAGTCACCGCGTCGCGCCTTTGTTCATACCGCAGCGCGCGTGTGTCTTTGACTGTTTTGTCTTTATCTTCAAACTTCTTTCATTTTGTACGCTTTTAGCCCCTGTTTACATATTTTCTTTCCAAAAAAGCACCGACACAAAAATTGAGAATACCACAGCATATATGATATAATTTCATCAAGAATAGGGCTCAACAACGACTAAAATACTTGATATTAGTAGGCGTTGTCAGACACCAAACATGCGCCTTTTGTTTTGCTGCTAAAGGCTTCGCCGGTAAAGCCCAAATCAGCGATCCGTGTGATGCATGATCTTTGCCGTCCAGTCTGAGCTTAAATCAACGGTCCAGAATTAGGCGTGATTTTTTCCCTCCTAGGGTGCCGTCCAGTCTGAGCTTAAATCAACGGTCCAACAAAAATAAACCCTAATTCTCTAACACAAAATAGTGCATAGTGGTAAAGGGATCGAATCCACGGAGATTGGTTCAATTTGTAAAACAATGTGATCAATTCAAACAAGGTATATTTTTAAACAAAATAAAATAAAAGGAGGGGGGTTTTGTTTGTTTTGGTTGAAAGTAAAAACGATATAAGTGACAAATTTTGACGAAATGATTTCAAGAAAAATAAGCAACTTAAATAGTAGAATTCAATAACGGGTGAAAGATCAATATTGGGATTATAATCTAAGCACAATTAGTTCATTTATCATCATGGTTTATGGTGCAATGTCTATGTTCAACCACATTGGCTATAACAACTCAAAAGCTTGAGTCATCTAGACCTTCTTAATTCATAAAGACATTAGAAAAGCTCTTAATATCCGTCTTAATCAAAATCATGACTCAAATAAGCATTTGATTCAAATAAGTTGATTAGCATTAAGTTCAAAGAATCACCAATCCTAAACAAAAGTTACAAAAGCTTGCACTTTAATTTTTAGAGAATAAAATCTTATGATTATTTATGAGATAATAAGCATCCATAAAAACCATTTGTTACCAAATTACTTCTAAAATCAATTACGTAATTAAGGAAGTAATTAACAATAATCATTCAAGCATTTAAACCATGGAAGTAAACACAAGAACAATCATATAGAGTTTCAAACAAAGATTTCATTCATGGATGAATTTCAACTCATAAAACCATTCAAAATGTTCTAATTGCTCAAAGATTAACACCCAATATTGAAATTAAGAGTTTTAGCCAAGCATAACTAAAACAATAAACAAGAAAATGCTTAAAAATGTACCAAACATAGAAGTTAAATCAAGAAATGGTGGAGCAAAGTCTTCTTCTCTTTCAAAGCTTCCAAACTCTCCCGCCGTCTGTGTGTCTCCTTTTGTCGAATCCTCCCAAAAGTTGTTCTCCGAAAATGAGTTAAAACCCTAACTAAACCATGTGAAAATTACAAAATAGCCCTTGCTTCACCTTTTACTCGGACGCACAAAACTTCCTTCACTAAACTGATCGGGCCGCACACCTTGAAACCAAACCTTCTGACTCCTCTGTGATTGAAATTACAAAGTGTGCGGGCAGAGTGAAATGTGAACATAAAAGTGTGCGGCCAGCACACTTTGGTTTTGCCTAAAATTCCTATTGCTCGATCGAGTGAAGTGGCTTGCATGGAGTACTCGGCCGCACGTTTCTTTTTTTTTTTCTTTTCTCATTTCTTTGCTTTTCAAATGCTCGGCCGCACGTTAGCTTTTGTTTTTATTTATTATTTACTCGACCGATCGGACCACCGTATCACGTTCTTGAACTCGATCGCATGCTAGAGTATTTGGCCGGATGTTTTGCAAACACTCGATCGAAATATTATTTGTTAGCCCAATATCCGGCCCAAATAAACCCACGACTGTCTAGCCCAAAGTTTAGCTTTTAGCCCATAACGATCATCCATCAAATATCCAAAGCCCGTCTTCTATTAGCTTATACGTTGCATCCAATTAGTGACTTTTAGCCCGCTTTACTCGCTCGTTATCCGGCTCGTTCCGCTCCGCGTCCGTAATTCCTACGAATTAAACATAAAGCCACGAAAGTATCCGAAATAACTAAAAAAATAGAAATAACAAAATAATACGTGCAAACTAAATAAAAACAAAGGTAAAGATGCTAAAATAAACTATCAAAATAAGTAATAAAATGCAACTATCAATACTCCCTCCCTCAGGTCTTTCTATTTATTATGCGGTCCATTCTACCCTCCGGTGAAATCCGTTCCAGGCGATGACATCTAACCGATTACGACCTCATGCTCCCTGAAACATCGATCGGCCTTCATTCTTGCCTCCACTCTCTCCATTTCCGAAAAATCAACCTTAAATCCGGCGACTTAGGGTTATTTCTTGCGACACAAATAGTTTACGGCGAAAAAGGTTTTTTGGTTTCGATTTCCACCACCACCTTCGGTAATAATCACTAAAAACCTTTTAATTTTGTGTGCTAAACCATAGAATTTGGAGCTAATATGTGTTTAATTTTCCACCCTTTAACCTAAACCACTTGTTGTAATTTGTATTTGTATATGAGAGCTACTTGTTCTAATTTCTATATGTAATATGAAACTTTGTTTGTATTTTCATGTTGTGAAAGAAAACTTAATTCATATTGTATTTCTGTGTTCTATATCCTATTACTACAAATAAAATGTCATTTAGTGGCACATAAAAAGTGCCACTAAAAACCAATAAAGTGTCACTAAAGGTCTACTAGGTAATCAGCGGCACAATAAAAAGTGCAACTAAAAACGCTGCCACTAAAGACCTTTAGTGGCACTTTTTGATTGTGCCGTTGCAGTCTGATTGGGTTTTAGTGTAACACCCCTTTTCTTTATCCATATTTAAATACAAATACAGTTTATTTTACAAACATATGTTACAACTCGTGACTATAAAATAGCCACTTAAATTTTTTTTTTTATTTTTACAAACAAACTCGAGGGGTATTACAGACTCAATACAGATAACCATAATTTAAACTTACAGTGTAATATAACGGTCCCAACTGCAACTCTCGCTCCCTTCACCTAAGTACATAGCATTTCAAAAACATAGTATACGTGAGACATAAAGTCTCGTGAGTAATATGGGTTTAGACCCAAAACTTTTCTAATCAAAAACTTGAAATATAAGTTATATCATAAATCTCAAAATAACTCTTTCTACTTTACTTTCAAACTTTAAAAAAAAAAAGACTTTCTTCCTTAAAACTGCTTTTCTTTCTCATTTCTCGTGACCAACTGAAACTTATGAATTAAGTTAATTAATTCATTCAACTAGCTCCCCTCGCGGGACAGAACAGATCTGCCCACTCGGTTTGCTCATTCTGTCTCCCCTTCGTGACTTGGAACAAATTCAAGCACAAGGGTATGCTAAGCTAGACAACTACTTCGCGACGGGAGGTACCATCCCAGTAGTGTCTTCTGATCTCCCAATTATGTGGGTGATCCTAGTCCGGACAACTGGCTCATACTTCTTTAATTCTTACTTCACTTCATCTCAAATTGGTCAAAATGGGACACAATTTGTAAACAATTCTTACTCAAACATTTTATGACTCTTTATTAAAAATACTTTCAAAAACTACTTTTGACATCTTACTTCCCATAAGGAACTTCTTTCACAATACTTTGCAAATCATACTTTAAAATATGCTTAAAACACTAAGCCCTTGTATAGAGCTTCATTCAAAACTATTTTCCAAACTTTAGTATTTATAAACATTGGAAATCATACTTTTCTGAAAATAACATTTTGATATGTACTATAGAAATCCACATAAAACTCACCTTGACGTTGCTACAAGTCTCTACGCTTCTCGTATTCCTTTCCCCTTTCCGTGCTCAACCACGTTTGAAGCACCACCTATACATGTATTATATATATAAATACTCAATAAATACATATTATAACTGACTCTACAGTGCTAAGGTCTCATACGTCTCAATTCTAGGTTATAACAAATGTATAACCATTAATAAACTCATTTTACGGTTTCTCCGAAATACGCGTATACTGCTACAGTACCCCCGAGGGGTCGTATTTCAGTTCCGACTCTTTTCCATGAAATCTTATCCTATATTAGACTTGTGTTTCAAATTTGGAGTTCATTGGACAAGTCTAGCTCAAATTCTAAAAATCATGGACATGAATAGTGATTTTAGCCTCTGCCGCTACAGTAACTTTTCCGCAAGATCGAATTACGGATTTGACCATTCCCGACATATTCTTATACCATGTTAAGGTTATGTCTGAAATTTCAGGTCAATCGGACGTGTCTAGCTATAGTTTCTAGCGTTTGAGTTATTTGAAAATTTTAACATTTTTGGTCCCTGCCCAGCCCCTGACTGAAGGCTAGGGGCGCACTGCGCCTGGGCGCACCCCGCCCTGGTCCTGGGCGCACTGCGCCTGGCGCCTGGGCAGTAACCTGTTCAGTCGCGATTTGTGCACTGTAGCACGCAGTTTTCACCCATTAAGCACTTATTTCAGTGCTTAATCGTATGGGGTTTGTTCTAGGACTAAAACCCTTGACTAATAACATGTGTTAAGCTATTAAAAACACCTCAATAGCTCAATTACAGAAATTAACGTTCTTGGCTAAACTTGAAAATTCTCAAGAATAGCATCCTACTTTCATGTTTATGAGTTAAATTCTTAACTAATGGCTTATTGGGAGCATTAGCTACTTAACCCACATGAATATTAGCTGCAAATTTCAGTTTCTACTCAACCCAATTCAAGAACACTCAAGAACTAGGTTAAAGAAGATGAAATCTTACCTTTCTTAACTATGGAATCACTAATTCCAAAGTTAAAGCTTTGATTCTTGGCAATTTCTCTTGAACTTCTTCTATTCTTTGATCTTTCCCCGCTGTCTCTCGTGCTCTCTGGAATTCTCTGGAGATTTCCTTACATAATAGAGGAAATAATTAACATTTCCTATATATATTTAGTTTATATAAAAACCTTACACTTAGGTCCCTAAACTTCCAATTCTTTCCAAAATGATCCTAAAACCATAAATCTTGCAAGGAATGTTCTAATAACTACTAATTTGACATTTTCTTAACATTTTGGTCATTTTTCATGTCAAATGACCAATTTGCCCCTTTTTGGTCAAATTTCACTATTCACGCTTCAAAACTCCAAATTTCACATAAACTTTTATTTCTCACTTTATTATTGTACAAATACATATTATTACACATAATAGTCGTACAACGTGACAAATGACCGTTTTACCCTTTTTGACTTTTTTCGCGGGTTCTTACAGTCACCCCTCCTTAAGCGGATTCCGTCCTCGGAATCTTTTCGTAATCCGTGAAATTTGGATATCTTCTCTTCATTTCGGCTAACGTTTCCCAAGTCAAGTTTGACCCTAAGGGATGCTTCCACTTGACGAGTACAAGGTCAATCTCCTTGTTCCTTAGCTTCTTAGTCTGCATTTCAAGGATCGCTTCGGGTTCTTCGATTAGTTTGCTAGGAGTCTCCACCCTCAGATCGGTATAGGGTATTACTAACTCTTCTTTGCCAAAATACTTCTTCAAGTAGCATACATGAAAGGTATCATGTATTCCACTAAGTTCGGGTGGTAACTCTATCTTGAATGCTTGTAAGCCAACTCTCTTTAGGATTCTAAAAGGTCCAATGTACCTTGGACTCAGCTTTCCTCTCTTACCAAATCTGACCACTCCTTTCCATGGCGACACTTTTATCATCACCAAGTCTCCTTCTTGCAAGTCATACGGTCTCTTCTTTAAATTTGAGTAACTCTTTTGTCGATCTTGTGCTGCTTTCATGTTGGCTTGAATTACTCCAATCTTCTCATTAGTTACTCTAACAATCTCTGGTCCTGTAAGCTTAGTCTCACCCGCTTCCAACCAGCATAAAGGAGTTCTACACTTTCTACCATACAATGCTTCAAAGGGTGGCATTTTGATGCTGGAATGGTAGCTGTTGTTGTATGCAAACTCCACTAATGGCAGATGTTCATCCCAACTACCTCCAAATTCCATCACGCATGATCGTAGCATATCTTCTAATGTTTGGATCGTTCGTTCACTCTGACCATCTGTTTATGGGTGATACGCTGTACTTAGCTGAATTCTTGTCCCCATTTTATCTTGTAAAGCTCTCCAAAAGTTAGAGGTAAATCTGGGGTCTCTGTCTGACACGATAGACAACGGTGCACCATATTTTCTTAACACTTCATCTGAATACAACTGGGCTAACTGCTCCAATGGAGTAGTTTCTTTTATGGCTAGAAACAGTGCACTCTTGGTCAACCGGTCCACTATGACCCATATACTATCATGACCTCTTCTCGTTCTTGGTAACCCTACAACCAAGTCCATGGTTATATCTTCCCACTTTCCGGCTGGAATATGCAGTGACTGAGCATCTCCATGCGGGACCTGATGTTCCGCCTTGACTTGTGCACAAATAACACACTTGGAGATGTACTTAGCTATCCTCTTCTTCATTCCAGGCCACCAATACTGTCTTTTCAAATCTTGGTAAGTATTGGTACTCCCAGGATGAATGGAATACTTTGACTTATGCGACTCTTCTAGAATCAGCTTTCTCAATCTCCTGTCTTCGGTACCCAAATACGGTTTCTGAAGGTCTTCAAGCCTTGACTATTGGTTTCAAACTGTATGTCTTTTCCCAGCTTTTCTTCTTTTAAGTCTCCACTTTCTTCCACTTTCTGCTGAGCTGCTTTAATCTGTTCTATTATGTTGGACAACAGTTCTATTCGCATTGATCTTGCCTTGATTCTTTTCTCAGGAACTTTTCTACTCAGTGCATCTGCTACTACATTCGCTTTACCCGGATGGTACACAATTTCGCAATCATAATCACTGATCAACTCTAGCCATCTACTCTGTCTCATGTTCAACTCTTTTTGAGTGAACACATACTGTAAACTCTTGTGATCCGTGAACAGCTTGCACTTTGTACCATAGAAGTAATGTCTCCAAATCTTCAAGGCAAACACGATCGCTGCAAGCTCTAGATCATGAGTTGTGTACTTTTTCTCTGGATCTTTCAACTGTCTGGAAGCGTATGCTATAACCTTCCCTCTTTGCATCAACACACAGCCAAGACCCCGATGCGAGGCATCGCTGTACACTTCAAAGTCTTCTGTCCCATCTGGTAGCGTAAGGACAGGCGCGTTACACAACTTCTCTTTCAATGTAGCGAAAGCTCTTTCTTGTTCTTCTTGCCAACTAAATTTCTCTTCCTTCCGAGTTAGTCGTGTAAGTGGCACTGCTATACGGGAGAAATCTTGAATAAATCTCCTGTAATACCCGGCAAGACCGAGAAAACTTCTAACTTCTGTTGGCGTCTTAGGAGGTTCCCATTTCATCACTGCTTCAACTTTAGCTGGATCAACTTTTATACCTTGGATAGAAACAACGTGTCCAAGGAACTGCACCTCTCTCATCCAGAACTCGCACTTGGAGAACTTTGCATATAGCTGTTCCCGCTTCAACGTTTCGAGTACTAACCGCAGATGACTCGCATGCTCTTCTTTATTCTTTGAGTAGATCAAAATGTCATCTATGAACACTATAACAAACCGGTCTAGGAATGGTTTACAGACCCGATTCATTAAGTCCATAAAGATCGCTGGTGCATTCGTAAGACCAAATGGCATTACTAGAAACTCGTAATGCCCGTATCGTGTACGAAACGCCGTCTTCTCTACATCACTTTCTTTTACCCTAACTTGATGATACCCAGATCTCAAATCAATTTTTGAGAAATAATCTGCCCCTTGCAACTGGTCGAACAAATCGTCTATTCTGGGCAACGGGTAACGGTTCTTTATGGTAATCTTGTTCAATTCTCTATAATCAATGCACATCCGCATTGATCCATCCTTCTTTTTCACAAACAGAACTGGAGCACCCCACGGAGAAGAACTAGGCCTGATGAAGCCTTTATCTAGTAACTCCTGCAACTGGGACATTAATTCCCTCATCTCTGTTGGTGCTAGCCGGTACGGTGCTCGTGCTATTGGGGAAGCTCCTGGAACAAGATCTATTCTGAATTCAACCTGCCTTTCTGGTGGCAAGCCTGGTAATTCATCTGGAAAAACTTCTGGGAACTCTTTCACTACTTCTATGTCTTTGTATGTCTGTTTCACTTTGTCTTCAGTCATCACATAGGCCAGGAAAGATACACATCCTTTCCTGATACATCTTCGAGCTTTAGCTACACTGATGATACTCGGCACGTGCGTTCTTCTTTCCCCATATACGTACACCTTAGATCCTAGGGTTTTAACGGATACCCTCTTCTGTCCACAAGCTATCTTCGCATCATTTGCACCGAGCCAATCCATTCCAATTATTACATCAAAGGACTTAATTCCAATAGGAAGGAGATTGAGTCGAAACTTCTTGCCGTTGATGTCAAGTTCATAGTCTCGGTACATATGCTGAACTTCCACAAATTTCCCGTCAGCCACTTCTACCTCAAAGACTAGGTCTAACAATTCTAATAGGACTTTTAATCTAGCTCCAAACCCATGGGACACAAATGAATATGTAGACCCGGAATCAAACAAGACATATGCAGGTGTCGAGTTGATTAATAGAATACCTGAGACCACATCGTGAGTCTCCTTCGCTTCCTCCCTGGTGATCTGAAAAGCTCGAGTCTTCACCTTCTGGGGTTCAGTCTTCTTCTGGGCTGTTGACACCATAGTTTCTCCTCCCTTGTTTGGGCAGTTGAAACTGTAGTGTCCCATCTGATGGCATGAGAAGCACTCTACTTCACTGGCTTTCTTGGCTTTACAATCTTTTGCTTTATGACCGAATCCTCCACAATTAAAGCAGGCATTTGATCCCGCTCGGCATTCACCTCCGTGTTCTTTTCCACATTTCTCGCATTTCTTCACACTTCCTTGTCGGCTCTGACTTGTACTCATTTTCCCTTTCTTCTTTAGGTTCCCACTGATACCACTAACTATCTTCCTCTTATCACCAAAACCAGGTCCTTCTTCCTTCCTTCGTTTTCCAATATCTTCCACGGTTCGGGCAGCATTGATCGCCCCATCTAGTGTTTCGGCTTTCTTCACTTCTAACTCATAGTTCCACGGCAAACCCCGGACATAGCGGTTAATTCGAGACCGCTCAGTAGGGTAGGATTCTCCCACAAAAGGCAGCATGTCACAGAACTTCTTTGTATACTCATCCACCGTCATATCCCCTTTCTTTATCGTTAGGAAATCTTCATTCATTTTCTCCAAATCTCGCGTAGGACAGAACTTATCTTTGAGACACGTGATAAACTCTGCCCATGACCAACCGTATACCACATCTTTTCCCAAACTTTCGTATTTGGTGTTCCACCACACCAAAGCGTCATCCTTCAACTGCCGGGAGGCATAGTTGACCTGGTCTTTTTCTGCACATTTGCTTGCTTGCATCACTTGTTCAATCTCTCGGACCCATCGCATTGTCACTTTAGGCTCAAAACTGCCATGGTATTCGGGCGGTTTGCAAGCCATAAAGGACTTAAAAGAACAGCCCTTTTCTTCCTTCTTGTCACCTCCACTAGTTGCTTCCTCAGTCGTCTTCTTGGAGACTTCTTGTGATGATTGGGCACTACGTTCACCCATTCGGTTGTCGATTATGTTGTTCACATCTTGCCTCAGTTCAGTTCGTAGATTACTGATTAGCAACTGAATTGTCTCCATAGTGACAGGTTGTGGTGGTGGTGGTGGGTTTGGCTCAGCTTCATCGTTTCGAAGAACATATGGTTCACTTCCTCTTGAGGAAGTGTGACTGCCCTCACCTCTGTCAGCTTGTCTTCTGCCTTCCATTACTATATAGATGAACAAATTATCTGTTTAATACGCAATTCTATATAGTATTTCTTAAGCGGTAACATGTTATCTCCTTATATTGACTGCACTTTTATAACAGTCATACCTAATCTATGCCTTCTATATTACTAAGGCAACCTACTATTACTCTTGCTAGTTTAAGTCTAGGATGGTATTCTAACCTAATTCGCTTAAACTATGGCTCTGATACCAAAACTGTAACACCCCTTTTCTTTATCCATATTTAAATACAAATACAGTTTATTTTACAAACATATGTTACAACTCGTGACTATAAAATAGCCACTTAAATTTTTTTTTTATTTTTACAAACAAACTCGAGGGGTATTACAGACTCAATACAGATAACCATAATTTAAACTTACAGTGTAATATAACGGTCCCAACTGCAACTCTCGCTCCCTTCACCTAAGTACATAGCATTTCAAAAACATAGTATACGTGAGACATAAAGTCTCGTGAGTAATATGGGTTTAGACCCAAAACTTTTCTAATCAAAAACTTGAAATATAAGTTATATCATAAATCTCAAAATAACTCTTTCTACTTTACTTTCAAACTTAAAAAAAAAAGACTTTCTTCCTTAAAACTGCTTTTCTTTCTCATTTCTCGTGACCAACTGAAACTTATGAATTAAGTTAATTAATTCATTCAACTAGCTCCCCTCGCGGGACAGAACAGATCTGCCCACTCGGTTTGCTCATTCTGTCTCCCCTTCGTGACTTGGAACAAATTCAAGCACAAGGGTATGCTAAGCTAGACAACTACTTCGCGACGGGAGGTACCATCCCAGTAGTGTCTTCTGATCTCCCAATTATGTGGGTGATCCTAGTCCGGACAACTGGCTCATACTTCTTTAATTCTTACTTCACTTCATCTCAAATTGGTCAAAATGGGACACAATTTGTAAACAATTCTTACTCAAACATTTTATGACTCTTTATTAAAAATACTTTCAAAAACTACTTTTGACATCTTACTTCCCATAAGGAACTTCTTTCACAATACTTTGCAAATCATACTTTAAAATATGCTTAAAACACTAAGCCCTTGTATAGAGCTTCATTCAAAACTATTTTCCAAACTTTAGTATTTATAAACATTGGAAATCATACTTTTCTGAAAATAACATTTTGCTATGTACTATAGAAATCCACATAAAACTCACCTTGACGTTGCTACAAGTCTCTATGCTTCTCTTATTCCTTTCCCCTTTCCGTGCTCAACCACGTTTGAAGCACCACCTATACATGTATTATATATATAAATACTCAATAAATACATATTATAACTGACTCTACAGTGCTAAGGTCTCATACATCTCAATTCTAGGTTATAACAAATGTATAACCATTAATAAACTCATTTTACGGTTTCTCCGAAATACGCGTATACTGCTACAGTACCCCCGAGGGGTCGTATTTCAGTTCCGACTCTTTTCCATGAAATCTTATCCTATATTAGACTTGTGTTTCAAATTTGGAGTTCATTGGACAAGTCTAGCTCAAATTCTAAAAATCATGGACATGAATAGTGATTTTAGCCTCTGCCGCTACAGTAACTTTTCCGCAAGATCGAATTACGGATTTGACCATTCCCGACATATTCTTATACCATGTTAAGGTTATGTCTGAAATTTCAGGTCAATCGGACGTGTCTAGCTATAGTTTCTAGCGTTTGAGTTATTTGAAAATTTTAACATTTTTGGTCCCTGCCCAGCCCCTGACTGAAGGCTAGGGGCGCACTGCGCCTGGGCGCACCCCGCCCTGGTCCTGGGCGCACTGCGCCTGGCGCCTGGGCAGTAACCTGTTCAGTCGCGATTTGTGCACTGTAGCACGCAGTTTTCACCCATTAAGCACTTATTTCAGTGCTTAATCGTATGGGGTTTGTTCTAGGACTAAAACCCTTGACTAATAACATGTGTTAAGCTATTAAAAACACCTCAATAGCTCAATTACAGAAATTAACGTTCTTGGCTAAACTTGAAAATTCTCAAGAATAGCATCCTACTTTCATGTTTATGAGTTAAGTTCTTAACTAATGGCTTATTGGGAGCATTAGCTACTTAACCCACATGAATATTAGCTGCAAATTTCAGTTTCTACTCAACCCAATTCAAGAACACTCAAGAACTAGGTTAAAGAAGATGAAATCTTACCTTTCTTAACTATGGAATCACTAATTCCAAAGTTAAAGCTTTGATTCTTGGCAATTTCTCTTGAACTTCTTCTCTTCTTTGATCTTTCCCCGCTGTCTCTCGTGCTCTCTGGAATTCTCTGGAGATTTCCTTACATAATAGAGGAAATAATTAACATTTCCTATATATATTTAGTTTATATAAAAACCTTACACTTAGGTCCCTAAACTTCCAATTCTTTCCAAAATGATCCTAAAACCATAAATCTTGCAAGGAATGTTCTAATAACTACTAATTTGACATTTTCTTAACATTTTGGTCATTTTTCATGTCAAATGACCAATTTGCCCCTTTTTGGTCAAATTTCACTATTCACGCTTCAAAACTCCAAATTTCACATAAACTTTTATTTCTCACTTTATTATTGTACAAATACATATTATTACACATAATAGTCGTACAACGTGACAAATGACCGTTTTACCCTTTTTGACTTTTTCGCGGGTTCTTACATTTAGTATCACTTTTTATTATACCACTACAGCACTTACAGGTTTTAGTGACACTATTTTATGCTACTATTTAATTGGTAAAATAATTAGTATTTTCATGCTTTTAGTGACATTTTTAATAAAAAATTATATTAAAAACTAGGTACGATTTTTTTAAAATTTAAATGGAACATAAAGTAACAATAAGGCAATCAAGATAATAAATGGAGACACACTATCATTACTTTAATTCAAACTTGTTTAACAAAAATATTTGGAATACAAGTGAGGAATTTTAGTTATAATGGCTCCTCTTGTTAATCATATCATGAACAATAATAACCATGTTATTGATTCCCCAAAAAGCGGGGTTTCCCATTTCAATGCATTTTAATTATGCTTGGATTCTTATTAGACCCGACAAATCCAGAAACACATGGCAAAGTGATTGACCAGCTTCGAACAACCATCGTTTACCTGTATCATTTCACACACACAAGAAATTTCTTATCATACTATTGAATCCCAACTCCATTGGCAGGGTTGTGTACAAATTTATGCTATAAAAAAGAACCAACCAGCTTTTGTGTCGACTTATATGTATACCGAAAGTATGTTGTCATAAGAAACAATATCCGTTTTTGTGTATCTATGTGAATATGTCTGTATGGATGTTTCTTTGTGTATGATTATATGTATCTGTTTTTTTGCATGCAAAATTAAAATTTGGCAAATATTTTTTTTTTTTTGACAAAATCAAATCAACACTAAACACCATCAAAAATATCATTGCTAGAACTTCAAGTAGCAGTACATCAGAACACCCATGGATTTAGAACATTAAATGCCCTCTTTCAAATTTTTACCTACACAAGTATGGTCCTTAAAAAATAAAAAAAAAAGATGTAAAAATAGGACCTTTTCAACAGATGTCAACACATGAGGAAGATTTTGTGCCACAACTCTTATGAGAAGATCCTTTGAACTGCAAGCAACCAAAAACATTATTTTTAAAGTATGAACAAGCAATAGGGGTGTAAATGTGTAATTAAGCTTAAGTAAATTTAGATTTATAACCTTCGTAGTTCATACACACCGATACCCTCTCTATAAACTAAAAAGTAAAAACACTAAAACATTATGAATCAAAGACATAGTTAAACAATAACCATTCGTTAATATTCCCTGAATATTTTTACCGGCCATAGTAAAACAGAATTAACTTGCAGCTCCTGTATTCTTTTAACATCAATATAATCTAGATCTGATGCTACAACAGTTGCAACCCTGTGACACAATAAAGCTACCAAATTTAGGGACACACAATCCCATGGACTTATATTGCAAGAAAAGTATTAGAAAAAGTACATGGAATTTTCTATAATGATAGTTGGCAAAGAGGGCATGAACATTCGTCCATTAGTATTGTCTCTATAAAAAGAGAAAGTGCTGACAATAATTTTAAATCATCGGTCATAGAAACCATAAAGATCAAATTGTAATGACTTTATTAAATAAAAAAAGTTAAAAGCTATTTGAATCACATTCATAGTAAGATAGTAATATAATTGATAAGATCAGAGGTTAGGTAACGATTGAAATAACCAAATGAAAACTATAAAACATAAAAAGTGAAAGTAATTGAACAATCCTGAAAGCAATTACTTATCCGAGGTTTGGCAACGTTGAATAAACCCTAATTATAAAAGCAATTGTTTACGTTAGAGTCCAACAACCAACGCCAGAAGATCTGTAATGGAAAAGGAGAGAGGTAAAAACATCAAACCTGTAACCGAACAACTAGAGGATAACTTATTTGGAGAGTACATCATCACCTGAGTACTATATTTAATGAATTGGTAGTGTTATGCTTTCATATGACTTGGTAACAAGAAGATGTCTTCCATGACGCAAAAGGCGATGAGACCTCAGCAACAACACTGATGAGCGATCACCAAATCATCCAGACGGAGAACTTGAATGCTGGAATGTTGATATCAAAATACCGATTCTTTTTACTTCCAGAAGATTAAGGGAGAGATTTTATGATTTAGGGTTTTTGAAATACGAAAATGATTCTTAAAAAAGAGAGGCAGGCAATATTGGCGCTTTCTTTTTAATTTATCAGAAATTTTCAACACGTGCCACTAAAAATATAATATAGTGGCACAGAAAAGTTTTGCCATAAAAGAATTGTGCCACTAATTGTAAATTATTTTTTAGTGTATAAATTTTCAGGTAATGGTATAATTGAGGATTGCTATGTTGTATGTCATAGCCCGATGCCATGGCGGCGATGGAGCAGAGGATCCCACCTCCCGTTTGTAGAAGGGAACGACAACATGAGGCAGATCGTAAGACTTATTATAAATTTTCCTTATTATAATATTTTGATTTACTATATTTATTCATATGTTATAAATATCATGACTAATATGTTGTTGATTATAATTGCAGTTGTTCCAAGGAGGAGGACTAGGGGCAAAGCCAAAAACTTAAAACTTTCCAAGAAGGTCGAGCAAGGCGGGGGCCTTTGAAACTTACGTTTGACACAATTGCTACATTTACCCCAGTTGGTGAGCTTAGTGAGTCTTTCATTCGTGAGGTGGGGATATATATGTGGGCATCAATCCCTTTTGATGAAGGTAGTTGGGACAAAGTTTTCCCCGCCATGAGGGCCGCTTTGCTAAAGCATCTCAGGCTAAATGATCTACATAATTATATTTGTATGTTCTATGCAAATTAGTCTTTTTACTTGTCTAACTTCTTTTTTGCTATGTAATGCACACTTTGATATCGTTGAGGTTGAGAGGGATCCCAAGTTGATGGAGAGCATTACTTCAGAATTCAAAAAGCGGTATAGAGACCGCAAAGCCGATGCAAAAAAGGTTTTTCTTAAAGTGGGAGGGTATGAAGATGTTGCAAAAGCTTTGGACAACCCTCCCTTGGGTATGGATCGTGAAAATTGGGAAAAAGCTATTGATTATTTCCACACAGATGAACATCGAAAGCGATCGAAAAGTAATAAAGGAGTTCGTGTAAAACAACAAATCACAAACCGTTGGGGGGGGGGGGGGGGGAGGGGAGACACGCAAGTATAGTACGTAGTGCTTGTTTTAAAGAAGTAATGTTTTATATATACACCTATAAAGAAGTAATAATTTATATATAAGAGTTTATTTAATGTATAATCTAATTTTTTATGTCAAACAAGAAAAGACCAGAGTTGAAGCCTTCCGCGATGGTCATACGGACAAATATGGGAAATTTTACAGTACAGTAACCGAGAAACAACATGTAAGTGTTTATCTTAAGTATAAATCTATTAAGTGTTTATACACACACACACACACACACATAAATCTATTAAATCATTTTTGTTAAATGCAGCGTGATTTACAACGAGCATATGAAGAATGTACTCAAATACCACCGAATCATATCGAGATATTTGAAAATTTGTTAAGTGCTTGTCGCGGTCATGTTAAAGGTGTCGGACGAAAACTTTCTTTGAAAGGGTTGCGTTGCTTTGATGAGGGACAGTCATCACAGACACAAACTCAATCTAAACTGGTAAACTAGCTTAACTTCTTTTAAAGTCTTATATAAAGATTATTGAATGCATTTTAAGCACATTGCTATTTTGGTAAATGTTTGATACTTGTAATCTATGTATGATACTTATAATGTATTCTTTATTTTGTAGAATAATCAATTTGAGAATATGCTTGATAACTCGGTATTTAGAGCTAGACTCGTAAAGATGATGAAGGAATCGTATAATGCCGAACAAGATGATGGAGGAAACAACGAGGACGAGGATAATGACATATAGTAAGCTTGGTTTACCCGGTTTTGGGCATTTTGGATGAATTAGACTCTAAAGAACTATTTGTTGTTTTTAGACGTTTTAAACAATTTTTGTAACCGTAATATTTGGTACTAGTTTTTATGTTTTTAGACAAACTTTGTGGTGTGTATGTTTTATTTTGTTGGTGTATATATAGGACATGATTTTTGGCTATTAAAAACGGTAAATTGTTGAAAAAAAAGCGGCGACACCTTTAGCGATGACGATGACGACCATTACCGACACCATTTGGGTGACCGTTGGAAATAATAACGGCGACACACAAACAACGGCGACAGTTTTAACGGCATTACCGGCGACAGTTTTAACGGCGACACACTAATAACAGCGACAATCAAGTAATAGCGACGAGACTTTACCGGCGACATGTCGCAGCTATTAGTATTACCGGCGATAGTTCATATAGAGGTTATTCAATAAAATTTTGGCTTCGGTAGATGTGTTATGACACCATGTCTTAGCTTCTCATCTCTTCCAAATGAGCATACTATGCTTGAAAACCAGGGAACTCTGAGATCATAAACATCGAGATAGGTCATATTTTTCTTGTCTTTGTTTTGTTGCTCCATGTTGTGCTGAAGCTCTTTCTAAAATGAAGCAATATAGAGATTAGGAGCATTTGTGTATCTTTATTATCTGTTATGTTACACCAAAAGAATAATACCCTAAACCCTTAACCGGTATTCCACATATTTTGTTTCCTATAACAATATCCGAGATACAAGGAAATTGTCATGTCTATATATGTAGTCTTAGTCTTGTTTATTTCTTTATTAATTTAAAATTATCCCAAACTTACATTTAGAACTTATCATATAACTAATTAATATAATATTTATTTAATAATATTCCCAAAGTCACATATATATAACACTTAGGCTGGAGGGAGTGGTTACCATGTGCTGAACATGCTAAACTATGCCACATCAGCTTAGCACATGCTGACCAAATTTGGTGGAAGCAGTCAGCATGTGCTAACCATGCTAAAAGTACAAGTCTCATGCTAAAAGGTACAAGTGATGTTGCTGATGGCTTCCTATAGCGAGCTTGTTGAATTGTTGGCGAGAAGGAGTTTAGCGAGGGTGGCGGTGTGGTTCAGCATCCTTGGCGAGGGGTTTGGCGAAGCCACTCCCCCGAGCCTTATCATATAAGCAATAATGTATTCGAAACACAAAATCGCATAGTTTTAGAGTTCCTGGAAGTTTTCAAATCATGGTAGTGTCATTCAAAAGTTTTCTCCATGATAAAGGGAAGGAATCTTAAAGAATGTCACAATCCTTATCCTACCAAACTCCAAAAAGAAAAACACTCCTTCCCCTTTGGCTTATGTCACAAGACAAATCATACAGTGCCACTCCACCTTTGCTTCTTATACAAAGCACCTCATCTCCCTCTTTCAACCATAACCAATTAATTGCAGTCCTCCTTTACACACATACACACTGATAAATAAGTGACACTTAAAAGTTTCTTATGCTTCTTAAAGAAGATTTTCCCAACGATAGGATAATGCCAAAGTATAGCCTTAATCAATCATCATCATCACCATCTTCTGCTTATACATACTCTTAAACCCAGTCTTGAACATTCATTGTGCAGAAAGAACCCACAAGCTCGGTTGCTGTTTAATATTTATTTCTTTCCGGTGACAGAAAATATGATCGAACCTGGTGCCGCTAAAATACTCATAGGAATCGCATTAGATCAAGAACAAAGCATGGATCTTCTGTCTTCTGCAATCTGTAATTTGGCTCGTCCGAATGACACCGTCGTGGCATTGCATGTACTTGGTTAGTATGTAACATGTTCCTTGTTTCTCAAATCCCATGTTTAATTTATTTCATGATGTTTTAACGTTTGGAGAAACATTACAGTGGCGAAGACTAGGAACAAACCCACAAACAGAAGTAAGAAAGAAGAGGCCATATCGAAATCAGTCAATGGATATCAAATGCGAATTCGGAAAGCAAAAGCTTTTGTTATATCTGTCATGGGGGAATTCGCCAACATTTGCCGTGCCAAACAAGTACCTCGATACATATTAAATAGAATTTTAACGCTGTTGATCATTTTCCTTTATCCGTTCTAGGATAACTAGGATCTTAAAAGCCGCTTATTTCCCAGGTTAAGTTGGAGGCACGAGTTGGGTTTAGCTCTAGTGTTGGGAAAGGACTTATTGAAGAAACAAAAATCATATCTCCTAAGTATCTTCTCATTGCAAGTAAAAGTAACAACTCAAATTGGTAAGATGATGTCATACATGCATTGATTCAAAATATGATGCAATTTCTGAAATATTTAACCGACTCTAGTCTTGTTTTTGTGATTAGGGTCCCCCAAGCACAAAGATACTGCCTTGATCATATTCCAAAGTCGTGTATGCTAGTTTTGGTTCGGAAATCTGATATGCCACAACAAGATTTTAAGTTTGACACCAACGTAGAAGGTTAGTGCTTTATGTCATATGCTACTAGAGTACGCTAAACACGTCGTTCACTAGAAATATTTAAATCCTATATACTAGATCAGAATTTGGTCAGTGAATTTCAAGGTGTGTAACCGACTAATGTTTCAGATATCTCAAGAAAGAAGAGTGAGCAGCATTCTCCTAGAAACGTGCTGGATTTATCTGGAGGCTATCGTAGCACAGAAGAAGACAGTTCTAGCTTTGGAGAATCAAGCATAACGGAGTCTCCTCCGCCTCCAATGGCTCGTGAGTTAAAGGGACAATTTTCTTTTAGAAAGCATATTTCATCGTTGAAGCGGATTTCATCTTTTTTACGTTACCCATTTGAGCCGGACACTAGGAAACCGGAAGTGAAACTTCTAACCAAAGAACAACCACCACCTTTATTGAAGTGCTTCAGTTATGAAGAGCTTGCCAATGCCACAAATAACTTTCGCCAAGGTACAAAATATTTAAGATTCATGAATTAACAAATTAAAGAACCCAGGTTGGCGATAGCCCTATTTATATCTATTAACACATATGCACCACGTATACAAATTTGATACCAGACAGTCAAAGGCACAGCCACACATATATAAAGTTAGGGTCTTGGGGGTATATTTTCTGAAATACCATTTGTAGTTTTCTTAGTGTAGAATAGAAGTTTGTTATCACGCGTAATGCACACTCACAATTTATTCTTCAGTCACAATGCAACCGATTTTATTTTGTAATTATAGTTAAATCAGAAATCAGATCCGCTGCAGGTCATAATGTTACATATTATAAACGTGAAAAATGCTTACGATATGTCCTATATGTTTTTAGTTGTCATAAAAGATGTATGCTAGCTTAGTACCGACTATTTTCATTGCAGACAATATCGTGGGCATAGGAGGGTACTCGGAGGTATACAAAGGTGATCTAAAAGATGGACAAGCCATCGCGGTGAAGAAGCTAGCCAAGGACAATAAAGATCAAAATAAGGAGAAAGAGTTCCTAATGGAGTTAGGCATTCTTGGACATATTCACCATCCTAATACTGCAAGTTTGGTCGGTTGTTGTATAGAAAATGGACTTTATCTCATCTTTAACTACTATCCCAACGGAACTCTCTCCTCGGCCCTACATGGTACGACAACTAAATTAAAGCATTTATCGTTTTCTTTTTTGTTGCACAATGAACGAGATCTGATCAGCGCATTCATATTATATAGGAAAAACCGGCAAGCATATACACTGGCCCGAGAGATACAAAATTGCTGTTGGAATTGCTAGAGGTTTACATTATCTTCACACATGTTGCAAGCACAGGATTATACACCGTGATATAAAAGCCTCAAACGTTCTTCTAGGTCCAGACTTTGAACCACAGGTGAGGGGAAGATTGTTACCATATGTAAGAAGAGTTTGAATGTTCCATTTCTCTGCTAAAACAATTTGCATGTCATATTAATTTATAGATTTCAGACTTTGGTCTTGCGAAATGGCTTCCTAGCAAATGGACACACCATGCTGTGCTTCCTATTGAAGGGACTTTCGGATACTTAGCACCTGAGTACTTTATGCATGGGATTGTTGATGAAAAAACAGATGTCTTTTCTTTTGGAGTTCTTCTTTTGGAGATCATAACTGGGCGGATGCCTGTCGATTCAGAGAAACAGAACCTTGTTTTGTGGGTTAGTAACCACATCATCATGCTTTAGACCACATTTGGTTCAAGAGTTATTTGGTAGAAAAATACTTTCAAATTCACGAATCGAAGTACTAAAATTGTTAAAGAAAAATATTTTAGTTCAAAGGGAGTTGGGTTTTCGCAAATCTAGATGTTTCGCAGTGTTAAATAACAACGATTATCGAAAATATCTAAGAAAACAAGGACATGTACATTTCCACTAGTAATAATTAAATTGTGAAATTTTATAGGCCAAGCCACTTATAGACTCCGGAGACATCCGTAGACTACTTGACCCTGCTCTAGAAGGTGAATATGACTTTGACCAAGTGTACAGACTAGTACTCACATCTTCATATTGTGTACAACAATTTTCTGATTGGCGACCTTCCATGACTGAGGTATATGTTTCTCCTTAGACTGTCACTCTGAGTGCAAATAGTTGTTTCAGTTTACCATATTGTATCCTCAATTATTCACTTGTTAGGTGCTGGAAGTTTTACAATATGGCGATGACTCAAAATTCGTAAAGAGTTGGAGAATACAAAAACATACACTAAAGGAGAAGGAAATGGACGATTACTCCATGGTTTTTGGGTACGATGTTCCACAAGATATTAGTTTAGATGATTTTTAGAATAAATAATTATCTTTTTTTTTTTTTTTTTTTTTTTGTAAGGAAGTACTTGTATTTTTTTGCACAATTAATTAGCACCCATGATGAAGAAGTAGGTTATAATATTTGGAAATTTAAATTCTTTAATCCCTGATCATTCTTACTTTGTGTTGTATGATTCATAATTATTTCCTATATTTTTTGAAGGAAAAATTTATATTTCTTCTATTTTTGGTAATTTAATCTTCAATAGTTTACCATCTCATTGCTGACTTAGCGATTTGTATCGGGCATCGCAAAACGAATGTCATTGTATCCACCTCAAGGAACTGAAATGAAATGTTGAATATAAGTCTTAAACTTGAGGAGAAGATGAAAAAGGCACCTGAAAGAAGAAATAAGCATAGTTGAGAGGTCAATGTGGGATTAGCCGGTAGACCAAGCTAATTTATATCTATATTTAATTTACGTAATTTTTGGCCATCCGTGTTACGTTTTTTTGTGTATGTTTGTGTAACGCGGGTTATATGTTAACTAGCAGAACCTCCGTGCGTTGCACGTTTGTAGTATACGTGTTAGCTTTGAATCTTTGCAAGGCACGTGTCAATTTCTTGATTTGTTACATCCAAACAATAAAACGTGCCAATTAGACTTCTTTTTTTATACAATACAATAAAAGGAAAATAGATAATAAACTAATGTAAGTGCAAACCTGAATTTGCAGATAAGGTCTCCAAGTGTTAGTAGACTGTCGTTAGTGTGGCAACCTTCTTTAAAGCTTGTAACTGCTGATAAAGTTTGGGAAGCACCTTCACTTCCTGGCAGACCAACAAAGTTCTACACGGAAAACCATTTTTTTGTTTTAACTTTGAGGATTTTGTAACATGGACCAAAAGGAAAATGTTATTTATAGTAAGTGTTCATACCATAGTGGCGATAAGCCTGTACAGCCCATACTTTCAGGCTCTCTTAGCAAAAAAAATGCAGAAAATCTCTAGCCTCGGATTCTCTGAGACGTCGACGTTTTCTTTCAAGTGAAAAAGAGGGTTTTCGAACAGTGTTTAGTGTTCAAAATTGTTGTACATACGTCACCGGTACCGGTACGGCTAAAGGTTTGCTAAAAAACTTTCAAAACCCGAATCCCAAAATCCATTTGTTGCTGAAAGCTCATTTCCTTCAACTATATTATTCTGCATTGCTTCTGTTCTACCTCTAACATTCACTTTCTGTTGATTTTGTGGATCTTGCTGGCTTGATTTGTGTAAAACCTTTCGATTTCTGGTTATTTATATCTGAAATTAAACTTCAAATCCATTTGGGGAAGCCGGTAAAACCTTCTTACGAAGCGTATTGTGGTTTGTGAATGCTGTCATTCTGAGTTCGTTTTCAGAGAAGTTCAGAATCTCATTGAGCTTTTTCTCGATGAAGACGATACTCTAGCATCCTTTTGTGCATCCTATTTAATTGTACCTGCGAAAACCCAAAATCATATGTGATCAATTGTTCAATATGAAATCAATATAAATGAGATTAGATGGAAAAAAAGGAATTTTTGTAGATTATCATAAAAGAACTCGAAATTTCATTTTTTTTCAAAGTATAATGCTATTTATAAGCTTTTTTTGAAAAGTTCATTGGTAAAATGAAATTTTTTTCCATGAGCTTTTATGTGTAAACAAATGAGAAATTTCCAAATCATCTTAAATATCCGAAAAGGCCATTTTTCAAAGTAAGATGCTATTAATGAATTTTTTTTTACAAATTTCAATGGTAAAAAACTTAAAGTGATTGTAAACAATTTTGACCTTTTAAAGAAGAATGAAAGCCAATCAACAGGTGCAACTTTGAACCGGAGCATTCCCTAAAGTGACAATCAAGAAAACCAAGCAACATGTGCAAATTACAACCCTTAGTGATCATGGAGTATTTACCAGAATGCATATAGCCTGTACATGCATTTGTGTAGTACAACATTGAACTTCAACTTTTTTTTCTTTGAATGCAATTTAAGTCCAAATTTTGCCTAAAAGAAAAATAAATGAAAGTATGGTGGTTTTTATTGAAATTAGCTATATATTAAGACAATAAAAAGTTAACCAGAGAGATACACGATGTTTGCACGGGTACCCCTTTAATCAATGCATTAATTTTACGTTGGGGCTTGTTGAGTGTCGTAACCAACAAAATAAAAGAGTTGAAATATGGTTTTAAAATGATTTATTAATTACCAATATTTCGTGATTACACTACTTGTTATAAATACTAACTATGTAGTATAAATGGCAAGTAGGGTCGATCCACAGGGAGCGATGGTCTAATGAATTATGCCTTGATTTCACGAGATTCAAACTTGTAAAGAGAGTAACCAAAAAGGGGGATTTTGATGAATAATTGGACAACAATTATGTAAATGTCGAGAACAAGTAACTTGGGACAAAATATATAGAATGATTGCTTTTGTATTTTATAATTTGGGGACAAATTCTGGTTTTGCATTTTGAGTCATATGATTGGAAATAACAATAAGAATGATGTTTATAACTTTAATCTTTCTAAGTTGGTACTTTGTGTATGCCGAAAGCTCGCACATACACCATTCATCTAATGTACCTTAGTCAAGAGAAGCTCGTTAACTAAGACTAATCTTACTAATCAAATCTAGATTAGTCAAGTGTATGACGAAAGCTCGTACATACACCATCGTAGAATTTGAATGAAAGATTGCATTATGTTTTATGTGAATGTTCCCAAGAATGTTCAATACTCCTAAACAAGCGTTGGAGCGTCAAAACATGTGATATGATTTTCACCAATTAAAGATGATTGTCACAAATAACATTTTATAAAACAATTACGGATTTCATAATTTGTATGACTAGATTGATTTATATTTGAGATCAAATGACCAATATGAAATAAATAAAACCAAACGTTTGTTAAGCCTCAAAATCATATCACTAGAAAGATATAAAATCAAACATCAAACTTTATATTAAATCACAATCATAATCCTTAATACAAAACCAGAAAATAAGGTTACTAGCCACTCATGACTAGTAAAAGAGAAATAAACTTACAAAATGAAGATTATCCACACTTGAAGTAGCACACAAACACAAACTCAATGTATCTAGAGAGTATTCAGAAGTTAATGGAATAAGAGATGATTCTAAGGCTAACTAGACACATCTATTTATACTAACACACCAAGGGCAAAATGGTAAAATGGACAATGGCAAACATCATCATTCCAACACCCATTATCTTCATCACATGGCCTCAAAATCAGGTTGGATCTGGATCTGGTCGTGTAGCATGGGAATGACAGCACAAGAGTGAATAAACAACTCAAAGTGGGCTAAAAAGTAGATCTGGTCACCAGGAAGAGTTACACGGCCGTGTAACTTCTTGGGCCAAGATTACACGGTCGTGTAATCCTGCAAAAGTCCCTGGACCCTACCCTGAGCTGACATGGCATCCACGTGGCATAACAAAGTTACACGGCCGTGTAACTTATAGGGCAAAAGTTACACGGTCGTGTAACATTCTGTCTTCGGGATGATTTTCAATTTTTGTAACTTCTTCGTTTGAGCTCCGTTTCTTCTGAAATTTCTTGTGTAGCTTCCCATTGTCATCCAATGCAAGATTCAATCCTCAAAAACACCTGAAAACAACCACAAAGTGTGAAAGTAGGTTGCTATTCTTGAAATCCCGAAAAATATGAAAATATGCAATAATGAGAATGAAATGCAAGGTAAAACAAGGATAAAAAGGCATGAAAACATGCTTAGAAATATACCTAACAAATATCCCCAAGCTTAGACTTTTCTTGTCCTCAAGGAAAACAAGGATCTAAACAATGTGGAAAACAAACTACAAAGTATAAAAAGAATAGACACCCTAGGTAGCAACCAAGACAACATCAATCATATCTAAAAAATCATGTCAATTTGGACCCTACACACATATAAGTTAGACCATCTATTCAAAACAAAAGACCATTAAAAGGAACAAATTTTTCATCAATTACTTAGCATAGGCACGTTGGGACAAAAGATAAACTCACACATGAAACTTTCACTATTTATTCAAAGCATCTCGCAAACAAAGGATGTGCTCACAATTGTTCACTCCTCTCGTGTTTATTCACTCATGTCACAAGATGTGTGACCTTGCAAGCTCCATTTTCAAGATTTGGCTATAAACACTCATTTTTATAGGAGGGGCGCTCGGATATCGAATCTAGGAAGCTTATACTAAGTTGACTTTGCTCAAGTCCTCCAACCGACCTCATTTGCATATTTATTTATTAAACACATGATTTTTCAAAACAGAGGGACAAAAATTTACAACTCGATTCCTATTTACAAATGATAGATACCTAGACGACCGAGACAACCAAATCTTTTGAACTTCAACTTGACCCAAGATGTATGAAGAATTTTTAAAACTTGGTCAATGAAGTTTCAAACCAAAATTGGATTTAGTTGTTAAAAGCAAAAAGGAGGAGGCTTTCAAAACAAGTAATCGCTTTTATTGTATTTTTGTAGGAAATTTTCACTTCAAATGACTTGAGTGATCACTTGGTTCGGTCTTTTTATTTTTATTTTTATTTTTTTTATTTTTTTTTTTTTAGACCAATCTTTTAGAACCAAGTGAAATGATTTCTGGGTTTTCACCATAAAGACATTTTCACAAAATTTTGCTAAAATGATTAGACAATAATTTTTATGATATTTTTGAAATAATAAAAATTTAAACACACTAATGACCAAAATAATATAAACAAGGTCATATGACACATACTACCACACAAAAACTAAAAACAAATATAGAAAACAAGATTTTTGTCCATGACTTTGGAAAATCGCGATTTTGAGATAAACCTTATGTTTAATAGTCAATATGCAAATGTATGGTCATGAGGGGGGACTAGTGCAACTTCCATAGTATTTCTCCTAGTCGATGACACACATTGATGAACTCACGGGTGGATAAAGCATCCTTTGCTAGAATAATTTTGATTCAATTTTATGTGTGTTTTATAATTCTCCCAATCGTATCTATGCTAGAAAATTGATAAAAAGAAATTCCTAATGAAGATCTAGGGTTTCAAAAGATGGTGATGTTGCATGTAGATAGGGGACAAAAATACAAGAAGTTTAACTATGGGATGTATTATGGTTGCAATTTAAAGGTGTCACATAGGTGAGAAGTAAGAGATAACAAAAATGCATGCAAAAGTTAAAATAAATGCAAGAAATAAATTTTTTTTTTTTTTTTTTTTTTTTTTTAACAAAGAAATTTGAACAAAAATAACACTCAAACAATTAAACCAAAGGTTTCACAATTCAAAGCCAATAACCAATTTTTGTTTAGCCAAAAACCAAAAATTATGAAGATTTTGAGTTTTGGAAAGAATTCACCGAATTGAAGCTTGACAATGGTGATATTGACCTTGATTCCTTCTATCCTAGCCTTCCCCAAGCTTGAACCTAAACAAATTCAACAATTTAGCAACAAAAATTCGAAACCCTCATTTTCTAGGGTTTCAAGAAATTCCGAATTTCACCATGGAATATGTTGTTTCTTGTGTTCAAAATGATGGAAAAGCTAAGGAATAATGATACTAACCTTTGTAGTTTAACAAATCTACAAGCAATTGGAAGAGAAATTGAGAAATTGAATTTTATCCTTGAAGTTTTCGGACTCGGCAGAGGGTTTGGGAGCAAAATCGCGACTTGTGAAGGGAAGAAATGAAGTCATTGGCTTTTATATTTGCGAAAATGACAGAAATACCCCTGGCCAAAATTACACGGCCGTGTAATTTTGGCTTGAATAATTACACGGTCGTGTAATCCATGTTTATGACCACTTCGATTTTGACCATTTTACCAAGTTACACGGTCGTGTAACTTATAGGGTAAAAAGTTACACGGGCCGTGTAACATTCTGTCCCATTTTTTCGTTTTTCGCTTTTCGTATTTTGAGCCTCGGTAGTCCGTTTTCGATTCCGATCGTTTTCTCACGTAGGTAATTGAAAGTTATAAATAGAAAAATTATAAAAATACAAAAAATTACACTTTGGAAAAATGACAAAAATACCCCCGGGTTGCCTCCCGGTTAGCGCACTTGTTTAACGTCTTTGGCTCGACACGGGCCCGTGTTTGGGCTCAAGGATCCATACACGGGGGCTGAGGAAAGCTTACCTTGGACATTCCTTCATGTCCACTCCTTGGTGGTAGAGAAACACTCGGTAAACCGTTTGAAATGGTGTTTGTTTCTCGTTTGTTTTGGTAAAGGAGGTGGATCTCTATTTTGCAAATCCAGATCATTGCGTTGATGATCCTGGCGATCCACAGGCTTGGACCCTTCAGTAAGTCCAGTTGTTGTTTCGTTCATAGAAACCATTGCTACTAAATTTTTATTTTCATGCTCATTTGGTAACAATGAATTGTTTTCCCTTAGGTCTTCGGGTGGCACATCGCTTGGGTAGCGGATGGATTGATCAATATTGAAGGTTACAACTTCACCATCGAATTCCATAGATAGGGTACCATTAAAAACATCAATTTTTGTTCTCGATGTTTTTAAGAATGGTCTCCCTAAAAGTGTGGAACTTGAATTTGGTGAGTCGTCATCTCCCATATCGATGATATAAAAATCAGCGGGAAAAACCAAGTTATTCACTTGGACTAATACGTCTTCCAACACGCCTTTAGGACGTATGGTAGACTTATCGGCCAATTGAATAACGACTCCGGTGCGTTTCAATGTTCCTTTCTTTAAGTTTTTGAAAGTTGAAAGTGGCAGGACATTGATAGAGGCACCGAGATCAAGCATGGCTCTCGGTATGTTTGTATCCCCCAATTTACAAGGAACCGTGAATACGCCCGGATCCCCATATTTTGGTGGCAATCTTTTTTGTATGATTGCCGAGACATTCTCGTTGACTTTTATTGTCTCATCCCCTTTGAGTTTCTTTTTAGATGTGCAAAGTTCCTTAAGGAACTTAGCATATCTAGGAACTTGTTTAATGGCCTCAAGTAAGGGAATGTTTACCTCCACCTTGCGGAACGTGGCCATGATTTCTCTATCTTCCCTTTCTTTCTTTGATTCTAAGAATCTTGAAGGAAAAGGGGGTGATGGACTATGGCTTGGGATTTCCGCTTGCTTTGTGCCTTCTTTTTCCGCATCTTTGGCCACACTTGGGTCCTTGCAAACCTTCCCGCTTCTAAGGGAGATGGCACTCACGTTGTGCCTTGGGTTTGCTTCTGTTTGGGCTGGCAATTTAGTTTCCAGCCTACTTTCCAACTTGCCAACCGCTGTTGCAAGTTGTGATATTTGTTTTTCCAAGAATTGGATGCTTGCTTTTGTCTCTTGCTGAAAAGATATTGTATTTTTAGCCAAGTTAGAGACAATTTCCTCCAAAGACATACCTGAGGGGTTTCGCGGTGCGGTATGTTGTGGTTGATATTGAGGTCTCGGTTGCGCATTTCTCCACGATTGATTGTTGTCAAAATTCCTGGAATTTTGTCCCACGTGGTCACCCATAGCATTTACATGCTCGTTTTCATCTTGCAAGGATGGGCACATGTCGGTCGGGTGACCATGTTGTAAGCAAATTCCACAAGCTCTTGCTTTTGGTTCGGCTCCTCTCTCTTTAGTTAACAAAATGACAGCTTTTGTTAGTTCAGATATTTGAGTTTCAATGTGAGGAGTACTTACTTGCTTTTCTCCTCGTGGAGGGTCGGAATACCATTCATCTTCTCCGATTGAATGCTTTGAATCTTCGGCCAAAGTAGCAATTAAGGCCCGGATTTGGGACGGAGTCTTGTCTAGCAAGGCTCCACCACTTGAAGCATTTATAATTCGCCTATCAAGATGAGATAGGCCTTCACAAAAATTTTGGAGAAGTTGGTGTTCAGACAAACCGTGTTGTGGGCACCGAGCGCAAAGTTTCTTAAACCTCTCCCAATATGTGTGCAAGGATTCTCGTCGTCCTTGACGCAAGGTGAGAATCTCTCTACGTATGCTTGAAGCTTTTGGCTCCGGGAAGTATTTGTCAAGGAATGCTTGAGCAATATCGTTCCATGTTGTTATCGTCCCCGGTGGGAGATAGTACAACCATTCTTTTGCGGCATCGTAAAGAGCAAAGGGGAATGCCCTTAGCTTGATTTGGTCTTCTGTCACATTATGGGGCTTCATACCCGAACATACTACATGAAACTCCTTAAGGAATTTATGAGGATCTTCATTTTCCAAACCTCTAAAGGTTGGAAGTAAGTGTATGAGCCCGGATTTTAGCTCAAAATTCTCCACATTGGGATAATTTATACACAAAGGTTGTTGTGTATCTTTTCGCTCACCCCATTGTCTTAAGGTCTTTTCTTCGTCACCCATTTTTAATGGGTTAGAAGAAAGATCGGGAGTAGAAGTAGAAGTGGAAGGTGGTGTAGGAGAGAGTGTTGGTGTAGTATGAGATCTTTGGTAATCAAGCTTCTTTCGAAGCTTAGTTTGCTTTCTTAATATTTTTGCGGTCTTTTCTATTTCTTTGTTGATCTCAAGAGGTGTACCTGTTCGATCAGATCTGGGCATAAAATATTAGTAATACCGATCTCCCCGGCAACGGCGCCAATTTGTTGAGTGTCGTAACCAACAAAATAAAAGAGTTGAAATATGGTTTTAAAATGATTTATTAATTACCAATATTTCGTGATTACACTACTTGTTATAAATACTAACTATGTAGTATAAATGGCAAGTAGGGTCGATCCACAGGGAGCGATGGTCTAATGAATTATGCCTTGATTTCACGAGATTCAAACTTGTAAAGAGAGTAACCAAAAAGGGGGATTTTGATGAATAATTGGACAACAATTATGTAAATGTCGAGAACAAGTAACTTGGGACAAAATATATAGAATGATTGCTTTTGTATTTTATAATTTGGAGACAAATTCTGGTTTTGCATTTTGAGTCATATGATTGGAAATAACAATAAGAATGATGTTTATAACTTTAATCTTTCTAAGTTGGTACTTTGTGTATGCCGAAAGCTCGCACATACACCATTCATCTAATGTACCTTAGTCAAGAGAAGCTCGTTAACTAAGACTAATCTTACTAATCAAATCTAGATTAGTCAAGTGTATGACGAAAGCTCGTACATACACCATCGTAGAATTTGAATGAAAGATTGCATTATGTTTTATGTGAATGTTCCCAAGAATGTTCAATACTCCTAAACAAGCGTTGGAGCGTCAAAACATGTGATATGATTTTCACCAATTAAAGATGATTGTCACAAATAACATTTTATAAAACAATTATGGATTTCATAATTTGTATGACTAGATTGATTTATATTTGAGATCAAATGACCAATATGAAATAAATAAAACCAAACGTTTGTTAAGCCTCAAAATCATATCACTAGAAAGATATAAAATCAAACATCAAACTTTATATTAAATCACAATCATAATCCTTAATACAAAACCAGAAAATAAGGTTACTAGCCACTCATGACTAGTAAAAGAGAAATAAACTTACAAAATGAAGATTATCCACACTTGAAGTAGCACACAAACACAAACTCAATGTATCTAGAGAGTATTCAGAAGTTAATGGAATAAGAGATGATTCTAAGGCTAACTAGACACATCTATTTATACTAACACACCAAGGGCAAAATGGTAAAATGGACAATGGCAAACATCATCATTCCAACACCCATTATCTTCATCACATGGCCTCAAAATCAGGTTGGATCTGGATCTGGTCGTGTAGCATGGGAATGACAGCACAAGAGTGAATAAACAACTCAAAGTGGGCTAAAAAGTAGATCTGGTCACCAGGAAGAGTTACACGGCCGTGTAACTTCTTGGGCCAAGATTACACGGTCGTGTAATCCTGCAAAAGTCCCTGGACCCTACCCTGAGCTGACATGGCATCCACGTGGCATAACAAAGTTACACGGCCGTGTAACTTATAGGGCAAAAGTTACACGGTCGTGTAACATTCTGTCTTCGGGATGATTTTCAATTTTTGTAACTTCTTCGTTTGAGCTCCGTTTCTTCTGAAATTTCTTGTGTAGCTTCCCATTGTCATCCAATGCAAGATTCAATCCTCAAAAACACCTGAAAACAACCACAAAGTGTGAAAGTAGGTTGCTATTCTTGAAATCCCGAAAAATATGAAAATATGCAATAATGAGAATGAAATGCAAGGTAAAACAAGGATAAAAAGGCATGAAAACATGCTTAGAAATATACCTAACAGGGCTCAACCTCTTTTTGTTTGCCCCATGAGGATACTTTCACTATATTTGGTCTTCTTGCCTGCAATTTGCTCTCTGGGGAAACGTGTTGGCATGGGCATTACTATATATATATATATATATATATATATATATATATATATATATATATATATATATATATATATATATATATATATATATATATATATATATATATATATATATATATATATATATATATATATATATTTATATTTTCTATATTAATTTTAGTACACACCAATGGCCCACTAATTGGGACAACTCGAACCACAAACAGCATGCTTTGAGAGATGTACGGTACAAGTCAGTGATGCATATGCGAAAGATTCTGTTACCAGAAACTTGTAAATGGGAAAAGCTGGACTGGCCATTGAAAAGATTGGTGTAGAGATGATGGAAACAGTTATGCTTCCACTTTTAGTTTTGCAGTTTCACTTTGATCCTTTCATCTTGAAGAATCTTTTTTGAGTACCTTGGAAAACCGTTCTTGAATGTGGATACCTGAAAATATAATCACTAATCTTGTTAAAAATAAAGCAAACCCTTTTTTCTAAATCAAAAAAGATTAAATCTTGGATAATCTTGCTAAAGTTATATGTAAAGGGTATGGTTGGATGTCCTAGTTGTTCATCTTGCTGTAAAGTTTGTACATAATCCTATCTTCTAAAGAGTTAAAATAAAGTTCCTTTTGTTTCTTATCGTTATGCAGACTTAAAAATATTCCGGTATGGCTCGAGAAGAACGGAAAAACGGATTCGAACATTGCTTAAAAACCACCACCGCTACCATTTGAATTCCATTTGAGGTCGTATATGCATGGGTTGTCAAATTACTCGGTTGGGCAAATAATGGATGGTCAAAAATGGAATCGAGCTCATTCCAATCGTCTAACGTACCAAGATTTGATGATTGATTAATTTCGATTCCACCACAAGGTTGAATATTAATAGCTTAATAAACAATGAAAGTAGACCTAAGATAGCAAAATACTACCTGTAACAACCAACAAAAAAAATACAGAACATCAAACATAATAACATACCTGAAAGAGTGATATACTTTTTAGACCTGCAACCGTGCAACCGACCTGAAACAACACCAAACCTGCAACTATGTTTAATCCAATGTCCAAATCGTAAGTCCCTGTACATGAATGAAAATCACTACAAATGAAGGACCAAATATATAGAAACCATTGCAGGGGTAATATGGTCAACTTGAAGAAAGTATTTTTAGGATAATTCAATTTAACAGCATTCTAAAAACGGAAACATGATTAAATTAAAGGCATACCTCATCTCTAATTGTATATGTAGACACGAAACTGATAAAGCTTAAACATTTTTCACTTGTAGGTCTACTTGCATTGATGTTTGCAGTTCCAATGGCCTGCAAAATTTAAATAGAGTATGAAAAAGTTTATAATAATCTATAACACCAATTAAACAAAACATATGCAATTATTACAAGGCATATGATAGTATATTACATTTACAATAACTAAACAGAAAAATATAGTACCTGTAATTCATGAAAATGTTGCTGGGTATTTTTTTTCTTACTGATCCAACTTACCTGTAATTCATGAAAATTAAAATTAAAATTACGATTGCTCAATAAGCCACATCGATTGCTCAATTTCAAGGCAAGATAACAAAAGGAGAAGTATTTAGAAACCTAATTTACCATCCAGTTGCACAAAATGGTGCGAAATCATTGAAACAATATATATCATACAGTCATTTTTGAACTCATAGAAACAATACACACGAAAACTTGTAGAAAAATCTGGAATCAGGCAGTACCACGAGACCATGAATTCTTAGGCTTTAAAATAATACTTAGAGTTAAAAAAAATAAGAAATTACCTTCAAAAGTTCTGTCAAGAAGAAGAAATATTAAAAGTTTGAAGCTGTTTTTTGCTTAAATCGGATCAATACACCACCCCTCAGTTACCGCCGGGCACCGGCAACGGAGTCTAGTTTTATGTAATCCACAATACGGCTCTCACCTATGCTCCCACATCGATTGCTCAATTTTAATGGTTTTATGCCTTTAAAATTCAAAAGGGATAAAATCAAAAACACAAAATGAGTAATAGCTAGAGAAGTTCAAACCTGATGCTATGTGCTCATGCTATGTGCTCAGTTTCCTTTTTGATAGTTAAATCCCGATGTTCATATTGGTTGAAATTCGATATTCATCCGATGATCCAAATAAATACCTATATATGGTAAAAAATATCCAATTTTGAGGATAATGATTTTATTCACAATTGAACCTGTAAATTCAACAACGAATTACGTAAAAGGATCAAATTGGGTCTGTTAAAATGAAACATACATTAAGCCGTAGTAATTTATGAATTTAGTGATTGAAATTACCAAGGGAAAAGGGTCGGGGGCAACTGTAAAGATGTTATTACTTATGGTCTTCCCTGCTTAAAACTGTAAGCACCAATAAATTTAAGGGTTATAATCTTTTAGAAGGAATACGAAAATCAAATTGAAAACCCATATAATAAAATCGACTTACACGAAGGAGTATAGGTGAGAGCCGTATTGTGGAAGACAGGGATAATGTGAGGAAAAAAGAACTTTAAAACCCTTGATTTGTGGGTGTTTACCAGAAAGAACCTTAGAATGTGGACGCACGTCGAGCGAGTCGGGGAGGTCGACTAAAGCTGACCTCAGGGAACAATCGGAACAATTGAGTAATGCGTGATGAAGACGCGTACCAGATGAAGCAGAACAGAGATAGGACTTGGGAGTATGGCCGTTTGAATTTTTGGTATTGAAAACCCTAAATCCGTGGAGGAAGACGGAAGCTAGCGAAGAACTGAAGAACTAGTAACAATAGAAACCCACATGCAAAGAAATTAACCTCCGCAACCCACCGTGACGAAAACGACGAGGAAGACACCCACATGCAAAGAAGCAACAGAAGATCAATCGGCGGGAGAACGCAGTAACAACGGGAATTCACCACAACGGCGTAAGAGGCAATCGACCGACAATGAAGGGGAGATGAAACGTTAAGTATCCAAGTTAAAACCTCAAACAGAGAACACGTGTGACACCGAAAGGAAAAAAAACGGAAAAATCCCCAAAACCGGTCGCACTTAAAAATTCAGAGACCCAAAAAAGGAAAACCATAAAAATGCTGTGTAACATGGTCCAAAACTACGCAATTTAATAAATAGAATAATAATTAGAAAATCCTTCATCGTTTCAGAAAAAGGGAACCCTAATACCTCTTGTCCCCTCCTTGAGCTCTTATTCTCATTACTCAACTCATTCCCTGTCAAAATTAAACCGTGCGATAATCCTATAATCATCGGTAAGAATGTCGACTTTTGGAGGAGATATTGGATTAGCTTGTATGTTGATGAAGATGAGGAAAAGAAAATGTATCAATCGGCGCATCGCTTCTCTCCACCCCTTCCCTTCCGATCAACCCTAGGTCGTTATCCTCCTCCTTCGTCATTGTGAGGAAAATCAAAAGGTAACTTTCACCCGTTTCTCTCACTCGATTTCAAATGGAATTTGTGATTTGCAACATATACGATTTCATTACTCCATTGCCTCCAAAATCAGAGACATACCTTCCGTTTGAAGACTTGAGTTTATCTTTTTGTCAGGTACATAATAAAATTCAGCAGCTACATGTGTTTTCGCTTCACTCTACATGCAATTGGTTTTGTTTTTTGTAATTTCTAGGTTTTCGTTCAAATTTGACGACCAGAGGTCCAAACACGAGGTTGTTTACTTGGAGCTCCCTGCACTATCTAATGTGGATAGATTGATTTGAAGATCTTCATATACTCAGGTAATTATTTTTCCTGTAAAAAGTCGGATCTAATTTGTGTTATGATTTGGGGTTTTGTTATATATGTTAGATCAGATTCTTTCAGTTGTTTCTTAATACTCTTTACTTTCGTTTATGATGTTTTTACCCTTTTTTACTCTCTTAAACATCTTTTTTAAAAATCTTACAGGCACATTCAATTAGTCGTAAGGAATGATGAGAGTTGAGCAGGTTGTTAGGAAGAGTGACAATTGCTAATGGAGGAGTGTTGCCGAATATTCATCAAAACCTGTTGCTGAACAAAAGGGAAAAGGCGAACGATGTGATTGGTACTGGATTTCGTGGAGGGGGTTCAAAATACAGAGGAGTAACTTTGCATAAATGTGGTAGATGGGAAGCTAGAATGATGGACACGTGAGCATCTTTTTAATCAATCAATTTTGTTCCAAGGTAATTCGTACTCTACTCTTGTCCGGGATCCGACTTTGATTTGGGATTTGGCTACTGTCTGATGTCGGTTACAGTTGAATTCCGGTAAAGTTATTACTGCCGGTTGCAGTTCAACTTTTGGTTCAAATCTATCTTCTTATTCCCGTCTCCAAATGCCATTACATTCCTCATGCTTTTACTTGAAGCTTATTTTATCAACATTTCATTTGATTAAACTTATTATTTAAACCATAGTAATCAAAGTTGTACATCAGGTGAGTATTTGGTTTGAGTTACATTTGGCGTTGTCTGTTGGAGATCCGACAAACACCAATTTGAGATTGTCACGCGGGTTGTTTGAGTTAGATCAGGTGAGTATTTGATAATGATGTTGTATTCCAATTTGAGATAATGGAATATGTAAGCTTGATCCAGAAACAATCTTTAATCGAATTTCATTATTAATGATTTTGAGTATTGCTTTATAGATTCTTGACTTTGCATTTGATAGATTGGGAGCAGATCAATCTCCGGTACTTTTTTCATACCTATTTCATTCTTCTCAACAGATCATATATAATAATATAACCATCGTATGCATCTTTTTGTTTAATTTTTCTATTTTCTGTCATTGATGGCAGAACAGATTAATCATCCTATCCTCATTACAGAATATGCTTGCAACCCAGTACAGTGACGTAGTAAAATGGCTGAACTTTTATTCTAAACATACGGGGTTCCTTCTATAGGTTTATTTGTTAATTCTTTATTTTTTTCATTATGTACCATATTTAATCCAGAATCTTTCACAGCTTTTGGTGTTGATGCTGCTTTCAGCTACAAGTTCCATAAAAAACTTGGGATTTGTGATAGAAACGGTCTTGCGATTTGCTTAGGCTTTTGTACAAAGTATGTTTGTGTATAAATTATAATCTTTGATTCAACCTGTAGAGACGTGTGACAGACTTTTTAGTGAAATACAAAAGCTACAGCAGGAAGTTGTTGAATTGGAGGACAAACTTCATTTGCATGGGGTAGGTGTCAAGTCCAACGAAGAAATGCAACGTCAGATTCATACTGCAGAAAGTACAAAGTATGTACTTTTACTTCTTTTTATTACAGCATTGTATTTTCATTTTTTTTCTTATTAAGGTACTGTACTCTGAAAAATCTACCCAATTACAGCATTGTACTTTCAAATTTGTTCGTATTAGGACATTATACTTCGTAAAATCTATCGAATTATATACCATTTTACTTTCAAGTATCAGGTTGCATTTTAAGTTTTAACCTTTGGAGTGTGATTTAACTTTATAAACTTATTGCAGTCTACACTTGGTGTTGTCAGATCATATCCGGTTTTAGCATCAACATGGATGACCATGCGCCTTTTGCACCTTTGCCTAAGTTACCAGTTTCTTTCTGTTCTTCAATTTGACACAGTGACATAATGTTACATATTAATTTTCAAGAAATAGCAATGTACTTTCATTTATTTGTGTATCATAGCATCCTATTGTCATTTTTTACTACTACAGCATTGCACCTTGAAAATTGTTTTGTATTGAAAGATTTCTTGCATAAAAACCTTTGTAATGCTGTAACAGGAAAAAATTGAAAGTATGATGCTACAATCAAGTACATTGATATTTCCTGCATTTAAAACTTTACTTTAAACTAAAAGTATATTCTCCGGAAATTCTTGAGTTCCGTTTTTCCCCCTGTTAAGCTTGATAAAAAGATTCTTTCTGGTTTCAAGTTGATATGGATCTGGCTATGTTTCTGCAATTATATTAACGGATGTAAGAATTGTACTTATAAATCTTTTTCTTATTTGATGTTTATTTGTAGGTTGGGTTGGGAATTAACATACATCCTTCAGAATGGCAAAAGAACATGATGACCACAAACATTACACATTCATGCTTAATATATACCTCGTAATAAGGTACTGTGTGTTCCAATCTCATTCATGTCACTATGTTGTCAATTCTCCTGGGGTTTTTTGGGTCTATTATGTAAAGAAAATAAGACAGAAAGAACTAATATAAATTTGTCACATTAGCCTATCACCAAAATTGCAAAAACATTTTTTTAAATTTCTTTTGCAATTACATTTTTTTAAATTTCTTTTGCAATTTACTTTGACATAGTTTTTCTTTTTCTATTATTTTTGCAACCAGGGACCAAAAGTACAACCATGGATGAAACTTGGGCATTTTACCTAAATTCTAGCATTGCACTTTCGATTTTTTCCTTATTAGGACATATTCTCCGGTTATAACCTTGTACTTTGACAAATTACAGGTTTTGCAATGACTTTCAAAACTAAAGCAATTTTTACCGACATAAGTTTTCTAAATTCTTTTAAAGTAAAATGTCCTAATAAGTAAAATGATTGAAAGTTCATTGTCAAGGACTTGTATTTCCAAAAACAACTCAATTCTAGCAATGTACTTTTGATTTTTTTTTGTTATTAGGACATATTTGGAAAAAATTATCCTACTAACATATTTTCCTGTTACAACCTTGTAGTTTGAAAATTTAAGGGTTTTTGCAATGTCATTTCAATCCAAATGATTTTTACTGACATAAGTTTTGTAGAGTTTTAAAGTAAAATGTCCCAATAAGTAAAAGATCAAAATTTGAATGTTTCTGACTTTTGTTCTTTCTGTTACAGCATTGCACTTTCATGTTTCTTTTTGTGTTTTGAAAAGTGTATCTATTTTCAAAAAATGAACCCAATTATGATGTTGCTATTATTCAGCAGAGTAGGCTATTTTTTCTTGCATTTATCCGGACCCGTGCTCCAGCAATCCCGAACCCGTGCAGAGCATGTGCTTTCTGTCTTTTGGCATGTTTATTCTATAACTGAAACTTTTTTTTCTTTGTTTTGATCTTTATTTCAAGGGTTCACATGGATTTTGGTCTCTGTAACCTAGAAATTTAGTAAAACACATCTTTGATTCTTGAATAGAGCTGGTTTTTTCACTTTTGATGTGAAAAGATTTCTCTTTCAATTTTGGTCTTTATTTGAGGGTTTTTTAACGTTTTTTTTTTTCCTTTTTGATCATGTGCAAAGCTATACTGACGGATCAAGAATAGTCATTTGACTTAACATTGACCAAACATGTTTCAAGAAGTCAAGAACTTGATATTAGGACCAAAATTGTAAGTGAACTTTTTGGTCCCGAAATTGTAACAATCAGCTATACTTAAAAAGACCAAAAATGTAATTTAGTACTAGAAATAATCAAAGTTGATATGAAACCTTAAGGACCAATATCGATATTTTAATTAAGCACCAGAACTGAAAAAGGGTTCTAATTTCAGGCTAAAGGCTGTAAAACTCCAAAATCAGGTGAAACCCCGTTTTTCCTCTTCTTCTCGATTAATAATGTTTATCGGATTAACGGACACCTCAAATTCCCCTACAGAAAATTCAATTATCAATGACAACGCAGCTCATCATCACGGCTCTGCTACTCAGGTCTAAAACAATTTCATATTTTCATTACCTTTTTATTATTTCTTTAAATTCTACAATTTATAGATGTTTCCTTTTTAGCCTTCACTGAATAACCTAACCACTTAAAGTACTAACTTCTAGATTACAGATGTAAATCTTATATATTCTGTAATCACTCAATCTTCTTTTCTTTTCCTTTCTTTTCAGCCTCTTTTTAGAGAATTATATGAATTGAATGCCACAAACTTCTTCATCCCATCTTTTATAAATGCATTCATGGCCAATGATAACAACAGAAATCAAAGTAAAAAAATATAATGTCTGAACCTGTTCCAGGAGTTTATACATTGAATATGCTCCAGCCACATTTCTGTGAAATGATGTTATCTGAGGTATCTTTTTTTATATATAATCTCCTTTTATAGTTTAGTTTTTATAATTTTTCTTATTTGTGATTCATTAGGTTGAAAATCTTGAAAAGTGGATTGTCGAAACAAAATTATCAACAATGCGACCAAATACAATGAACAAGTACGGTGTTGTTCTTGATGACTTTGGAATGCAATCAATGCTCGAAAAGTTAATGAAAGATGAAAGTAAACTAACCACGTCTCTACAAATGTATTGAATGGGATAACTGCCACCTGGAAAATATATTACATTTGGACCCGTGCTCCAGCACCCCTGCACCCGTGCGGAGCACGGGAGCCTGCTAGTTTTATAAAAGTCAAAATAATAATTAAAAAAAAAACTAAAAGACAACACACGCAATTTAGTCCTTTATATAAAGCACTGAATAATAAGTAAATGGGAATAAGGTAAAAAAAATTAATTAGGGCATATTAATCATTAGGGACCAACGGAACCACATGAATGGTTAATGTTAAAAATGAAAAAAATAAATAGACTTTATTAAAAAAGATATAATCAAAGAGATCAAAAATATACACTACATGATATACTAAGATATACTAGTATTAGCGACGACATTTGTCGTCAATAAAGGTCAAGTCACCGCTAAAAATCCCTGCTAAAAAAAATTGCTATCGCTTCAATATCGCTGGTAATAAGTAATCGCTAATACATGTGGTCACTATTGCTGAAATGTCACTGCTATTGATATCTCTACTAATGTTTGGTCCATCTCCAGCGATGACGTGTCATCGGCAGTACATGTTGCTGTTAATTAATGAGTGTCCCCGGTAATGAGTGCCGCCACTAATATCTTTTAAATAAACAAAAGGCAGTAAAAACTGATAAAAATTACATAAAAACATAAAAACTGCAAATATTATACAAAACTACTTAAATGGTCTGAAACAGTTAGTCCAAAATACAAATATATCATCGGAAACGTAAAACAAAACAAAGTAATATCGTTTACACAAACCAAAAAAAGTCACGAAACATGAAATAAATAAAAACGACTACTTTGTGTCGTCGTCTTCGTACTCCTCATTCCCGGAACCCTTGCTCATTCCTCCACCTAGTTCTGTTGAATACACATGCATCATTTGCGCCAACATATCTCTATATTTTGGATCCACAAGCATTCGTGCAAGGTGTGGTGTGGTGTGGTTGGTGGTGGTTGTTTCTTAAAAAAAATGCATAAAACAAGAGCACAAACTTGGTGGTGTGGTTAGTGGTGGTCCTTTCCGGTGGTTTTCCAGCGGTGGTGGCGACGGTTTTCCGGCGGTGGTTTAATGCAGTGGTGGTGGTGGTGGTAAAAAAAGCAAAATCAGTTCCAAATTCCATTTTTAACATAAAATCAAGTGGTTAGGTGAATAGCTTACCAAATATGAAGGTGTAACTCCCCGGTAATCATCTCCGGTCGTCGGATATAAGAAGGAGTCGCCGGAATTTCTCGGATTTCGCCGATAAAGTGGAGCAAACGGGCATAAAGCGTAGAGTGGAAGTGAGAGAGGGCACCAGAGGGTGTTTTGGTGTAGCAGTGGTCGGTAATCTCTTTCGTGTCGTCGGAGGAAGATAGAATCGCCGATGGAGTGATAGGTGTCGTAAAGAGATTGAAATGAGGTGATCGAGGGATAATTTGATCGTTGATTATTAGCAGCAACATGAATATGAGCATTAGCGACAAAATTTAAGGTGGGAAATATTACCGCTCTTTTCCTAGCCATTGGATGAAAAAATTAATGGACGAGATGAATGTTGGCATGGATCGTCGACCATCGTATTATCGATGACCCTATTAGCGACAACATTTAGAATTAGTGGCGACACCAAACGCGTGTCGCCGCTAATGCTCAATGTCACTGTCAATAGGATCGCCGATATCACCAATATTTCTTTTAGTAATATAATTTTTTCTATAAAAATGTAGATCGTATACAACTGAAAATAATATTTGGAAAGACATAGAATTATCATACTCAACCTTAAAAGAGTATCACCTATTAAAATAAACTAGCCTAAAAATTTCACAACCACATGATGGAAAGGTTGTTGAAAAGTTATGGTGCTAGTCTCGGATTTGGTCTATTATATATGCCCGAAGGGTCATCAACCATAAATGTGAAGTTTCAGACCGCATTTTCCATTTATTCCAATCAATGCCCATATGATTCATGGACCCTCTAAGAAACACACAACCCTTTCATTGATGGCATGAGCATACTATAATGATTCAATTGTTAGTGTATCCCATATTGGTGCGACACGGTCCTATAAGTTTGTATATATGTTGGAGTCTCTCATCTCACCATAAGGGCTCTTTTGGAGAGACACTCTTGGGCTCCACATATATTTACATGATATCAAAGCTTTAGGTTAAAACCTTACTGCTGACCACAACCCGCCGCCGTCGACCGTCACCTCCGGCGACCTTCTAGTTGTCGGAGGTGCCTTCAATATTTTTCCCTTTCCTCTTTCTTCTAAAAAATAATAATACAGCCGCCGGTACAAAATCAGAGCTCCGTAATCGGCTTCTTCTACTGCCTCATCTGCTACGGCCCCTCTCCTTTGATGGCCTCATCTCCTCTGGACATTCTTTGTCAGGAAACATCTGATTTCCAGTCGTCTGTCTCCCTCTATCAACACTGCAGTTATCAATCTCGTCGGAATTGGCTCCGTCTGCCGCAGCTCGAGTTCTCTCTTTGCTCGCTGCCTTTCTCTGGACTCCTTTGTCGTCGACTCCATGATCACTGTCATGACTCTCTCTTCTTATTCAACGGAACCGCCTCTGGCCGCTCCTCCTCCTCTCTTCTTCTCCGACGAGCAGTCATTGTTAGCCGTCATCGTCAGAGCTCTACCACCGCCGCTGCCGCTGTTTTTCAATTATGTTTTTTATGTTTTGTTTACTTTTTCAGTTAATAGTCTCCCCCCGATCAAACTGTGGGGGGATGTTAGTGATTAGGGTTACCCTAATACCCATTAGGCTTTAGGTTAGCCCATTAAGGTTAGGTCAGACAAAGAGCCCATTTTGTATCTCTATTTATATAGAGTTAAACCCTCAATATTATTATCAAGCAACCTTATATTATATCATTGTATCAGAGCCGGCATCCCGCACCCTGTGACAACGCCTAGTGATATGAAGTATTTTGGGCGTTGTTGAGCCCTGTTCTTGATAAAATTATATCAAATATGTCTGGGTATTCTCACTTTTCGTGTCAGGACTTATTTGGAGAAAAAGAATAGAAACAGGGACTAAAAGCGTGCAAAAGGAAGAAGTTGGGAAGGAATGAAAAATCAAGAGAACTCGTACGCGCGCCGCGGGAATTAACCATGCGCGACGCGGGCTTAAGGTGGTGGAACACATTCAAATGCCGAAGAATCGGGAAGAGATCAGTACGCGCGCCGCGGATTTCACTTCTGCGCGGCGCGGTTGCGGGAAATTTGCAAGTATAAATAGATGCATTTCCAGCCGAAAACCCTAGCAAAGACCGGGTGTAAAATCGACCTTGAAGCTCTTTGACTCCAGGATTTCATTTCAGCAAGCTCACAATTGGTATTTTATGTTTTTGGATTTAATTTCCTTTTAGTAGCAATTAGTTTTTGTAGCTAAAGTCTTTGGGAGTGACAACCACTGACTTTGAGCACTTAGGTTTCTGATTTTGAAACATTTGGTTACTGTTTTTGTGATTGGAATTCGGATTTAGTGAATGAGAAGCATTTGGTTACATTTAATATTAGCTGTTCGGTGTTTTGATGATTGTGTTTGGTTTTGATTGATTGGTTGTGTTTGAATTGTATTTTGGACCTTGTTGGGACTGTTTTCCTTAGCTGAAATCAGTAGCTAATTAGGTTAGGTTGTAAGCATTAAACCTTGGCTAGTAACTGTTCAGTGGAACTGTAGTTAGTGGCTAGTTTATGCTTTGCTTGGTTTTGCTAGTTTGGATGCTTTTGATCGCTTCTGATTCAGAGATGTACTTCTGATTTCAGAAAGTGACTAGGTTATTTGAGCACAGCTTAGCCTGGCTTGGGTGTGTTTGATTAGTGCTTTTGTTTGCTAGTGATTAGGAAGATAGAAACCAGATCCTCCGACTGTAGCTGTGACACTACTAGTTGGTAATCTCTCATCTAGCCTAACCACGAAGCTCCTGCGGATCGACCCTGACTACCACTGTGCTAGTGTGTGTTAGGTAATTCTCTTATTTTTGACCGCACGACGACCTAGGCGTGTCAAAATTTGGCGCCGTTGCCGGGGAGTTGTGCGCTTAGATTAGGTGATTTGTAAGACTAGTTTCTTATCTTTGATGTTTGATTTTAGTTTGCTGATTTTTGGTATGTGTACGTCTTCATAATGGGCGATTACATGTACCCGGATCAGTATTATGAAGATTACAAAAATCCGGCCGACACCTATTACGAGGATGATTGCTACAATGGATCACCCGATGACAATGGATGGCCGACCGAGGAGTCATCTCAACCTGAAAATTCTGCAACTTTGGCCCAACTTTGGGTACTCTTGTATAAAAATCACCAAGAGCAGAAGGATCAGGCTGAAGCTCTTGAAAAATTGCAAGCTTCTTTAGATAAGATGGAGGAAAATTGGAAATGTTCACCACCTTCGCCAGAACAGGAGGTGAGTGATTTTTATACCAATGATAATGTGTGTGAACTTGCGTCACCTGAATATGTGATGGAAGGGCATGCACTGTGGGAAAATCAAGAGACCATTGAGATGGTCGAAACGGTTGTTGAGGAAGAGGTTGTAAGTGACAATGCTACTTCGGACTCAGCAACCTTTGAAGTTTTTGATGTTTTTGAAAATGTTGAAAATGTTGATCTGGTGATGAGTGAATCCATATCATCACCAGACAATTTGGTTAATGGGGATGTTGAGGAAGAGTCTGTAAGTGACAGTACAGATCTCGGCCCAACAATTCCCGAAATTGTTGAAATTGCCAATGTTTTTGGGGAAGGGGGTGTAGATGACAATATTACCCCTGACCCTATAATTTTTGAAAATTTTGAGAAATTTGAAAGCAAGGATCTGGTGATGGGTGACTTTTTACCACCATCAGATCAAACCAGTCACTCACTCTTGGTCCCGATCCACCTGTTGGACGATGATCAAGACGTTGATACTGACGAATTGATATTTGAATACAATAAACATGATTTTATAACCACTCATGATCCATTCATGAATGGAAAATTAGATGTGATCAATACCATTAATGAGGACATATGGAAGCATCCTGATATGTTGCCTTCCGATCCCATTCGATTGGAAAATTTTTATTGGTACTGCAAGCCAAAATTGCAACCTGAAGATAGCATGCGAGACACTAGCAAACGAGGTGTGCAACAACTACTGGAAGTGCCGCTGGGCATGCTTCATGTCAAGCCCTTGACTTTGAAGAGATGTAGAAGGAAGGACCGAGCTTGGAGATTCAAAGCTACCTCCAAGCATTCATGGGAGTTAATCAGAAGGAAACAATCAGGCAGCAGCAGAAGAACCAGCAAGCCATTCGACCCAGGAAAGTTTGAGGAGCATGTGGGCAACGAAGGGACGGTGGTGACTGAAAATCAGCGAAGGAAGAAGGCGTACGATCCACCGTAGCTGGAATAGGAATACCACGTCTGGCTGAAGACGTTAAACTTAGCGCTTTTGGGAGGCAACCCATCGTGTCATAAGTTAAGATATATTTCTTAAAATAAAATACAAAAAAATACATCAATCTTTTTGCAGGCCCTAGTGGTTTGAAACAAGTGTGGGGTCATTTGAGAAGTTTTGAAATTTTTGAAGTCCGCGCCGCGGGTATTTGAATTACGCGACGCGGGATCGTAAGCCAACCCGATGCGCAGGGGTTGATTTGGTGACACGCGCGACGTGCAATGAGCAAACCCATGATGCGGTCAACGATCAGTCGGTTTTCTCCTTTATAAGGTGAGCCGCGGCTCACACGACCCACACGCGACTCGGAGCTCTGGTGATTGAAATATTCTTGCGATTTTTCTTGCTTATTGTGTTTCTACTACCAAGGTATGCCATTCTAACTATCTATTACTCGTTAAAACGAGCGATTAGGTAGTTAATTTTAGTGATTTGCCCAAAAATAATTCAAAACTTAGAATCACTAATGCTAGCTTATAGGGTGTTTGTTTTGCTAAATGGAGACCCTAGATGAGCTAGTCGGCACCTAGGCTACCTTGTGGTATGATTATATTGAGATTTAGCAGAATAAATCAGGAGATTGATTCGGGGTTTGGAAACAGCCGCAGGTTGTATTTTCTTTTTGTAGATGATGTTCAGATTGGAGCACGCTTTCCTCCAGTTCCCCGCGGAGCTGGCCAGTTCTGTAGAGTATACCTCACGGAGGGACGCATTGAGGAGTCACCGGGTGCTAGAGGCGACAGTCATAGATAGAGACATTCTGAGAGACGCCGGACTATCGGGTGCGATCGAGCCGTTCTTGCATCGTACCTGGACCCATGAGGAGGCGTCATTTACTTGCCATGGATGGGACCAGATCATGGCCACAGACGAGGACGTGGTCTACACGGAGCTTCTCTTGGAGTTCCTGTCCACGATCCATTTCGCTCCCAGGGCATCGGATCCGCGATCCAGGCTCGTACGCTTTCGTTTGGGAGGTGAGCACAGGGAGTGCAACCTCCGGGAGTTCGGGAGGCGTACAGGCATATACACTCCAGCAGACCTCCAGCATCGCTATTTCACCCGGTTCTTCGGGTCCTGCATTCAGGGGGAGCCGGACAGGGCTCCCAACATGGAGATTTGGGCATCGCTGTCCAACGTCAGATACGAGGCGGGAACTTCCAAGGAGAGTCATCTTCGGGACCCACTTCACCGCCTTATGCACCGGATCGTCTCCACCTCCATCATGCAGCGGGAGGGAGGCGAGAAGGTGTCGGGTGATGACATGACATTTTTATGGGCTCTCCTCGACCCGTCCCGATTCCTCCATCTTCCCTTCGCCCTTGCGGTTGCTCTCTCCACCCACTCTACCGACGCCTCCTCCAGCAGCCCACTAGCCAGGGGGTATTTTATTACTCGCTTGGCCCGATCCTATGGTATTCTTACTGCCTCCGTGGCAGCCTCCTTGACCGCTCTGCCTCCATCGCGCACTACAGCACGCACTTTGGAGAGGATGCGGCTCATTGAGCTGCAACGCCCGGGGCAGTACATCCGGGCACCGACCGAGCCTCCTCAGGCACCTCAGCCTGTGTAACACCCGCGTCCGAGATAGAATTTTAGATCAAAAGTAAGAGCGTTATATCATTTGGTGTAACCAGGTAATGATGTTATGGTCATTATAAGCTAAGAAAAACATTAGTTATAAAAATCAGCATTGTATGCCGATCTTAGAAAAATCATAATTAATTCTAGAAAAATCGGATTGACCTGAAACCAGTGCACAAAGTTTGCAAATTGAGTCTAGTTTAAGTGATAAAAATCGGATTGACCTGAAACCAGTGCACAAAGTTTGCAAATTGAGTCTAGAAAAATCGGATTGACCCACACGCGACTCGGAGCTCTGGTGATTGAAATATTCTTGCGATTTTTCTTGCTTATTGTGTTTCTACTACCAAGGTATGCCATTCTAACTATCTATTACTCGTTAAAACGAGCGATTAGGTAGTTAATTTTAGTGATTTGCCCAAAAATAATTCAAAACTTAGAATCACTAATGCTAGCTTATAGGGTGTTTGTTTTGCTAAATGGAGACCCTAGATGAGCTAGTCGGCACCTAGGCTACCTTGTGGTATGATTATATTGAGATTTAGCAGAATAAATCAGGAGATTGATTCGGGGTTTGGAAACAGCCGCAGGTTGTATTTTCTTTTTGTAGATGATGTTCAGATTGGAGCACGCTTTCCTCCAGTTCCCCGCGGAGCTGGCCAGTTCTGTAGAGTATACCTCACGGAGGGACGCATTGAGGAGTCACCGGGTGCTAGAGGCGACAGTCATAGATAGAGACATTCTGAGAGACGCCGGACTATCGGGTGCGATCGAGCCGTTCTTGCATCGTACCTGGACCCATGAGGAGGCGTCATTTACTTGCCATGGATGGGACCAGATCATGGCCACAGACGAGGACGTGGTCTACACGGAGCTTCTCTTGGAGTTCCTGTCCACGATCCATTTCGCTCCCAGGGCATCGGATCCGCGATCCAGGCTCGTACGCTTTCGTTTGGGAGGTGAGCACAGGGAGTGCAACCTCCGGGAGTTCGGGAGGCGTACAGGCATATACACTCCAGCAGACCTCCAGCATCGCTATTTCACCCGGTTCTTCGGGTCCTGCATTCAGGGGGAGCCGGACAGGGCTCCCAACATGGAGATTTGGGCATCGCTGTCCAACGTCAGATACGAGGCGGGAACTTCCAAGGAGAGTCATCTTCGGGACCCACTTCACCGCCTTATGCACCGGATCGTCTCCACCTCCATCATGCAGCGGGAGGGAGGCGAGAAGGTGTCGGGTGATGACATGACATTTTTATGGGCTCTCCTCGACCCGTCCCGATTCCTCCATCTTCCCTTCGCCCTTGCGGTTGCTCTCTCCACCCACTCTACCGACGCCTCCTCCAGCAGCCCACTAGCCAGGGGGTATTTTATTACTCGCTTGGCCCGATCCTATGGTATTCTTACTGCCTCCGTGGCAGCCTCCTTGACCGCTCTGCCTCCATCGCGCACTACAGCACGCACTTTGGAGAGGATGCGGCTCATTGAGCTGCAACGCCCGGGGCAGTACATCCGGGCACCGACCGAGCCTCCTCAGGCACCTCAGCCTGTGTAACACCCGCGTCCGAGATAGAATTTTAGATCAAAAGTAAGAGCGTTATATCATTTGGTGTAACCAGGTAATGATGTTATGGTCATTATAAGCTAAGAAAAACATTAGTTATAAAAATCAGCATTGTATGCCGATCTTAGAAAAATCATAATTAATTCTAGAAAAATCGGATTGACCTGAAACCAGTGCACAAAGTTTGCAAATTGAGTCTAGTTTAAGTGATAAAAATTTAGTAGATCGCGACGCGACGGAGTATGGGATCGCGACGCGATCTTCGTCGGTGGTGTCTCTCAAGTGCGCGATGAAGTAAGCGCTTACGTCAGAGATCGGGTCGCGACCTAGGGCTAGATCGCGTCGCGACGGGGCTCTAGAGGCCTATAAATACGAGGCACAAGCCTCATTTTTGAGGCAGAACAAACACCAAACACATATACGATATAGAGGAGTGTTCTGGTAAGGAAAATACGTTAAGGGAGGATGATGGAAGGTGAGAAACGAGCGGTAGCTAACGACGAGGTGCTCGGGAACTGTCAGCGGTTCGGAACGGGAAATGCGACAGGACTCCGAGAAAACTCCAATCTCAGGTGAGTAATCGCTACCGTATCTCCCTAATAGTTTATATGTGTTAAATTATAAAATACGAGGGATGTAATAAACTATTTCCTATAATTCATAATTCCAAAAGTAATGCAGATTGATTTACTTACGAGGACGGTGTCTAGGCCGATTACTTGGGATCTGGTTGTTGGATTTTCCGAAAGGCTAAAATGCTGAAAGGATCCTGCCACCCCAACTAATCTTCTACCTGGCCGTTCTTTACTTAATAAATCATGGAGCATCATGTTGGAATTATTGAAGGAAAATACAAAACAGTATAATTAAAGTATTATAATAATACTTGGGTGGGAAACAACCATGTTATCGTGAGGATGAGTTCGAGTTATACACTCGAAAGTATCACAAGAGGATACTGAGCAGAGTGAATAAGTAATTATATATAATACATGTCAGGGGACGGCATGATTTACCATATAATAATAAAACACGAGGTAATCATGGATGTACTATGACCATACCTGTATGAGAAAGCCGTTAAGTGAGTGGGTATACCGTGAGACGGTATAAGTATTCGTGAAAACTAATACCAAATAATAAATAAAAAGAGGTTACAGTAGCTAAAGAGGTGAGTCGTGACGATGTAAGATAAGACTGTGTGGGACAGTCTAATAGTGAGTATCAGTGGATGATACTGTATAGCGAGTGACGTCGGGTAATACGGTAGTTTCACAGTGTGAAGTACGAATCGGATAGGACTGTGAAACTGGCAGGAATGGTGATCCTGTAACGTGTGTGACCATATAGGTCATACTGTGATTAGATTACTCACTAAGCTTTATAGCTTACCCTTTATTTTATGTGGTTTTGCAGGATAGGTAACGCTTGGCTTGGATCATGGGACGATCCTTAGTGATATTATCTTGTAAATTCCAGGCTGAAAAACCGGGTGTTACAAGTTGGTATCAGAGCCAAGATTTGAGTGAACTAGGATAAGATCCCTAGACTCAAATTAATAGAATTGAGTGCTAGAATATAAAAATCACAAACATATTGTGATAAAAGTCGAACGTAGATAAAGCAGTTTATTCTAACATGATGTTAGTAAACTCTTTCAGAGATAGAAAGAATCGAAGAAAGTGAGTGAGTTTGTGTAATATTCCCAAATATGGGAAAGGTGTTAAAAGTAAATCCAGATGCAAAATTTTAAATTTTTTTTGAAAGTTGCTTTGAAAGAAAGTTTTTCTTTTTGAAAATGTGAAAGTATGGTATAGCTGAGAAATACGAAAGATTTTGACAATCTGAGCTGATACTGAGTCCAAAATAATTTGGAAGATGTTTTGAAAAAGTATGAGTTGAAATAAATTTTTTTAAAGTACAAGTTGGTGGGTGGATTTATGAAAATATATGGCGACAGCCATAACAAAGAAAAAAAAATGATAAATAAATGTGATGATTGGATGTAAGATAGTAAAAACTATAAAAAATAAGTTCGTGGGGAGTTATAAAATGAGACTAGTGTTGAGATATGGTGTGTGGTAGTACTAGACGTGTCTAGGTCTAGCATGTGGATAATACGGGGTTGAGGAATTGAGAGATAGAGGGCGGCTCGACGTACTGAGCAACATAGAGATGTCCGCAAGATGCACTAAGCAGATACGCATGATCCTACATATAGGGTATGTGCGGCTCTGAGTGCTGAGCGGTGGAGTATGAGTGATTGAGCAGATACGCATGACTCGACGTACAGAGTATGCGCGGCTCTAAATGCTGAGTGGTTGAGCAGATACGCATGACTCGACGTACAGAGTATGCGCGGCTCTAAATGCTGAGTGGTTGAACAGATACGCATGACTCGACGTACAGAGTATGCGCGGCTCTGAGTGCTGAGTAAGGAGAGTTTATTGAGCAGATACGTATGACTCGACGTACTGAGTATACGCGGCTCAGAATATTAAGCAGGAGAGTATAACTTGAGATACTGGGTAGAGTAGATTATGTGGAAAATTCACCGGAGACATAAAAGAAGTAAAGCTGGTAGATGTCCTGAGTAAACTTAAGGCCAGGATGGATTGATTTATTCCATCCATTCTAGAAGAATTAAGGGTACTATTTTACTTAGTAAATGTCTAAGTACCAGGGACCATCCAATCATCACTAAACAAATAAAGGTGAGGTTATAACCAAAGAATGTAATGGGGTATTTTTCCAAAACGTAGTTGATTTTTCTACTGATGTAAAGGTTATTTTATGACCATAATTTTACAAGAAGAAAGATATTTCAAAGAAAGAGTTATTTTGCTGAAAAAGTTATAATCCTTTAAAAAGTGTCATTTACGACTAAAGAAGTCATTGTTATAATCAAAAGAGTAAATGTTTTTAAATAAAAAGCATCTGTTTAAAAAGAGAAGTGCGAGTAGTTACTCAGAGAAGTAATTAAGTATATACAAATTTAGTAAGTATTGAGATGACCTAATCGGTCGGCAGTTCTAGGGTGTACGTTGAGTCTTTGGGACTCGGTATTGTAGAGGGTTCAGAAGGGGACGAATACGTGAGTATTAAGTGGTGATAACTATGGATATGGTATCATATTGTGGGTGGAGACTTTGTAGTAGTATGTGGAGGATGAGCTGATATGAGGATTATTGTTGTCATGAGGTTGGTTGCAGAGCTGTGCAGTTGTGTGTGTTAGCTGTTAAGCCTTTAGAGCGAAAAGCTGTTTATTCTGTGGGGCCACTTATACTTGTAGTTGGGACCACTTATTAGGTGGGGCTACTAGTATTGTGGTTGGGACCACTTATGATGTGGGGCTACTTGTACTTGTGGTTGGGACCACTTATTCCGTGGGGCTACTGGTACCTGTAGTTGTGACCATTTATTCTGTGGGATTGCTAGTACTTGTGGTTGTGACCACTTATTTAGCGGGGCCACATTACTAGTATATGTGGTGGGACCACATATGTGTTGTGATAATCGTATGAGCAGTAATTGTGGTGGGACCACATACAAGTGTTGTGATGGCTTTATTGGCCGACAGTTCTAACACACATGCAGTTAGGTGTCTGGTGAATTTTTGTGACTCGATACCGTGAAGGGTCGATGAAAGGACGAATAGCTGAGCTGTTGAGGTTGTGAAGAGCAGGGATTGTGATATGATGTGGTGAATATGTGATTATGAGTATACAATGCTTAACGAGTACCTTCCATCTATGATGTCTGTGTTGTGAGTGTATGAGATTACATAACGCGTACTTTGTAGTCTCAATAGGTTGACCTAGTTGATTAGAGGTGGTTAATGTGCCAGTATTGTGGTGATACCCCTTTGAGTTTACTAATACAACCGTATTGCGTTGAAATAGGGGGTGGTTGAGAGAAAGAAACAAAATATAGTCGATGCTGGAGATTTCGGGGACGAAATCTTTTTAAGGGGGAGAGAATTGTAACACCCGCGTCCGAGATAGAATTTTAGATCAAAAGTAAGAGCGTTATATCATTTGGTGTAACCAGGTAATGATGTTATGGTCATTATAAGCTAAGAAAAACATTAGTTATAAAAATCAGCATTGTATGCCGATCTTAGAAAAATCATAATTAATTCTAGAAAAATCGGATTGACCTGAAACCAGTAGATCGCGACGCGACGGAGTATGGGATCGCGACGCGATCTTCGTCGGTGGTGTCTCTCAAGTGCGCGATGAAGTAAGCGCTTACGTCAGAGATCGGGTCGCGACCTAGGGCTAGATCGCGTCGCGACGGGGCTCCAGAGGCCTATAAATACGAGGCACAAGCCTCATTTTTGAGGCAGAACAAACACCAAACACATATACGATATAGAGGAGTGTTCTGGTAAGGAAAATACGTTGAGGGAGGATGATGGAAGGTGAGAAACGAGCGGTAGCTAACGACGAGGTGCTCGGGAACTGTCAGCGGTTCGGAACGGGAAATGCGACAGGACTCCGAGAAAACTCCAATCTCAGGTGAGTAATCGCTACCGTATCTCCCTAATAGTTTATATGTGTTAAATTATAAAATACGAGGGATGTAATAAACTATTTCCTATAATTCATAATTCCAAAAGTAATGCAGATTGATTTACTTACGAGGACGGTGTCTAGGCCGATTACTTGGGATCTGGTTGTTGGATTTTCCGAAAGGCTAAAATGCTGAAAGGATCCTGCCACCCCAACTAATCTTCTACCTGGCCGTTCTTTACTTAATAAATCATGGAGCATCATGTTGGAATTATTGAAGGAAAATACAAAACAGTATAATTAAAGTATTATAATAATACTTGGGTGGGAAACAACCATGTTATCGTGAGGATGAGTTCGAGTTATACACTCGAAAGTATCACAAGAGGATACTGAGCAGAGTGAATAAGTAATTATATATAATACATGTCAGGGGACGGCATGATTTACCATATAATAATAAAACACGAGGTAATCATGGATGTACTATGACCATACCTGTATGAGAAAGCCGTTAAGTGAGTGGGTATACCGTGAGACGGTATAAGTATTCGTGAAAACTAATACCAAATAATAAATAAAAAGAGGTTACAGTAGCTAAAGAGGTGAGTCGTGACGATGTAAGATAAGACTGTGTGGGACAGTCTAATAGTGAGTATCAGTGGATGATACTGTATAGCGAGTGACGTCGGGTAATACGGTAGTTTCACAGTGTGAAGTACGAATCGGATAGGACTGTGAAACTGGCAGGAATGGTGATCCTGTAACGTGTGTGACCATATAGGAAATAACGTGATTAGATTACTCACTAAGCTTTATAGCTTACCCTTTATTTTATGTGGTTTTGCAGGATAGGTAACGCTTGGCTTGGATCATGGGACGATCCTTAGTGATATTATCTTGTAAATTCCAGGCTGAAAAACCGGGTGTTACAGCCTGCGTATGCCCAGCCTGGTAGGAGACGCAAGAGGCCAGAGCCAGCAGCACCAGCAGAGCCGCAGCCACAGCAGGAGGACCTGGCAGCCAGGGTTGCGAGGATCGAGGACCAGCTCGAGTGGATCGGGGAGGTACTTCTTCAGATCGCATTAGCGCAGGGCCAACACCCCCGACCATTCCCAGCCAGGGCTCACGATCATGAGGCCGGACCCTCCAGGCCGCCTGGCAGTGATTGATGTACCTTTTTCTTTCTTTATTTTTATTTTTTTCTTTTTGGGATATATGTACAAACTTATGACACTTCTATCTGTATATTTCTGTTTATATTTTATTTGTCATGTGTGTTTTTAATTTGTTTGTTAAGTTATGCATGATATACCAATTGAGAAAGAGTTGTCTCAGACAAGTGTGGGGTCACCGTGCCCCCTCCACTTGTCTCGACCACCGGCGTGTTCACTGTAGCGCTACAACTCCAGAATACGAAATCAACGATCCGTTTGTACGCAATTATACCTGTGATATTGAGCACCAAGCAGTCTATCGTCCAAAAAGGGGTAACTCTTTCTCCCTTGTTTTGAAATAAATTTTGTACAACGGGGACGTTGTACGGTTTTAAGTGTGGGGTGTGGACGGTCGAAAGAGATTTTTTTTTTTGAAATTTTTGCAGAAATGATCAATTTTTCAATTTTTAGCAATATTTTTCAAAATTTTTAATGAATTGCAATTTTGAAATGAATCGTTTGTGATTGTGATAGCATTAGTATTTTTCAAGAAATACTGTTTATTTGTGATCATGCTATTAGTTAGTCAAATAAGTTGAGTTTTATAAGTTTAGAAGATTGAGCTGTTTTAGGATTGGAATTTAGGAAGGAAAAGTCAATCGGTGGCCTTTGTTGTTCGAGCCAGTAGGTCTAAAATGGGTGGGCCTTATGCACCTTATCACCTAAGATCGTCTGGTCTGGGATGGTATTTCTGAAAGCTCGCTACACGGACAACATCGAAAGACATGGACAATTCCTTAATGGCCTTTAGAATCTGAATGAGTAAGTACACTTCATTGTGGACAGAAAGTTTGTAATCAAGGGTTCTCTAGAAAGCCATGAATTCCAAAGAACAACTCAATTATGTTTTCGCGAACTATTCCACTCTAACTCAAAAGAGCAATAAACTTTGAAACTGAACACAGTCAAAAATTGTTTGATTCTTTATTATAATTTGTTAAAAACTCTCTTGCTTGGGGACAAGCAAGGCACAAGTGTGGGGTGTTTGACAACGCCTAGTGATATCAAGTATTTTAGGCGTTGTTGAGCCCTGTTCTTGATAAAATTATATCAAATATGTCTGGGTATTCTCACTTTTCGTGCCAGGACTTGTTTGGAGAAAAAGAATAGAAACAGGGACTAAAAGCGTGCAAAAGGAAGAAGTTGGGAAGGAATGAAAAATCAAGAGAACTCGTACGCGCGCCGCGGGAATTAACCATGCGCGACGCGGGCTTAAGGCGGTGGAACACATTCAAATGCCGAAGAATCGGGAAGAGATCAGTACGCGTGCTGCGGATTTCACTTCTGCGCGGCGCGGTTGCGGGAAATTTGCAAGTATAAATAGATGCATTTCCAGCCGAAAACCCTAGCAAAGACCGGGTGTAAAATCGACCTTGAAGCTCTTTGACTCCAGGATTTCATTTCAGCAAGCTCACAATTGGTATTTTATGTTTTTGGATTTAATTTCCTTTTAGTAGCAATTAGTTTTTGTAGCTAAAGTCTTTGGGAGTGACAACCACTGACTTTGAGCACTTAGGTTTCTGATTTTGAAACATTTGGTTACTGTTTTTGTGATTGGAATTCGGATTTAGTGAATGAGAAGCATTTGGTTACATTTAATCTTAGCTTTTCGGTGTTTTGATGATTGTGTTTGGTTTTGATTGATTGGTTGTGTTTGAATTGTATTTTGGACCTTGTTGGGACTGTTTTCCTTAGCTGAAATCAGTAGCTAATTAGGTTAGGTTGTAAGCATTAAACCTTGGCTAGTAACTGTTCAGTGGAACTGTAGTTAGTGGCTAGTTTATGCTTTGCTTGGTTTTGCTAGTTTGGATGCTTTTGATCGCTTCTGATTCAGAGATGTACTTCTGATTTCAGAAAGTGACTAGGTTATTTGAGCACAGCTTAGCCTGGCTTGGGTGTGTTTGATTAGTGCTTTTGTTTGCTAGTGATTAGGAAGATAGAAACCAGATCCTCCGACTGTAGCTGTGACACTACTAGTTGGTAATCTCTCATCTAGCCTAACCACGAAGCTCCTGCGGATCGACCCTGACTACCACTGTGCTAGTGTGTGTTAGGTAATTCTTATTTTTGACCGCACGACGACCTAGGCGTGTCACCCTGTAACCTCATCGAGCCTACGTCTCTGAGGGGGAGTGTTAGTGTATCCCACATTGGTGCGACACGGTCCTATAAGTTTGTATATATGTTGGAGTCTCCCATTTCACCACAAGGGCTCTTTTGGAGAGACACTCTTGGGCTCCACATATATTTACATCAATATCGCAAAAGAAGACGTCATCGTTAATAATGATAAAGACATTTTTAGTGTAGAGCAGACTTTTGCTAAACCAGCTCCTTCTAGATAATTTCACTTAACATGCCTTGATTGTCCACACTTTTAGCATGTTTGACTGTTGTGTGAGTTTTTCTTCTTCATGTTCCTACACATCAAATGGAGTATAAATACCATCTTGCAGTAATTTCATCACAAATATGATTTTCCTAGTAACATCTATATGCGGCAATGTCTCTTTCTCATACATCATAATAAGCATTATGTGATCATAAAAAGATGGCAAATATAATATATACGCATCACTACTTTATTGTCAACATTAACTCCTAAAGCCTCTAATTCTAAAACAATATTACTAGAAACATTTAGATGGTATCAAAATGTTATATAGCAAGTGATATAAAGATTATGAAATTGTTCATTGAGATACACTAAATTCAAGATGCATTTTCCTTGATACAACGATATATGCTTCTCCTAAATCTTTTTTGCTCTTATTCACGTTTTCAAAAATATCCTTTAAAAGGACATAAAAGCATTTGCACTTGCCTCCCTCAAATACAAATATTCTCTTATTCATCAACAACTTGTTGAGTACTGCTTGAATCATTGTGTATCAATATATAACCTAGATTGCATCAATATATCTCAAAAGTGAGCATCGCCAAAAGACAAAGTTGATCATTCCACTAATGTTCTCAACATCGAACCTGATGCTATTGAGTAGATATTATACCCGTCAATGTTATAGAACTTGCTACTCAATACACCATCGGTCAAGTAGCGAGTACTTGTCCTAGTCAAGGAGCTGTACTCGTACAGGGTAAATGGTAAATCAATTACTTTTGCGAAAACTTTATATATGACAAATACCGTAAGCCGATCAATTTCATAACAAAATAGGCTAATATCAATAAAAATGCATGTGTTTAAATGTTAAACTAGTTCAAATGTTAAATGTAGAAATTCTTTAGGATGAGAGTGAGAGAGGGCAGAATGTGTATAAGATTGATAACTGTTGCATCTACTTTAGTTTTAGGGTTAGAATGTTAGATAAATTACTAAATATACATATTAATCTTGAAATTATAGATATTTTCTCCTTTTTAAGTAAAGTGTGACCTTTTGATCTAATTTCACAGATTTTTTATAGTTTAACCGAGTTGGCCCGAGTTTGAGTAAGTTCGTCCGAGTTTGACAGATTTAATCTGATTTTCACAAATTCCCTGTAAATTGAGCGAGTTCCCATAAATCACCTCAATCAATGGTGGAGTTTTGAGTACTCATATTGGGAATAATGTTGTGTTGAAGTTCTCGCCATGATGATGTTTAAAGTTGTTTATCCCCGAAGCCTTAATTTGAAGATGTTGTGAGGTCATCTGGATGCCGAAATTGTGAGATCTTTTGAAGCTACTACGGCAGCCTTTTGCATACATGTTACGTGGCCTATAGTGATCCTAACGTAATGTGTATTCTAGTATGAGCTGGTGTATTGTTTTTTATAGCTTGCCTATGTGTCATGTTTGTAATGGTAATGGATGCACTGCCATAATGGGGGGTGTGTTTGTATATATATATATATATATATATATATATATATATATATATATATATATATATATATATATATATATATATATATATATATATATATATATATATATATATAGATGTAGGTTCATATGTGGAGCCTAAATATAGTGTGAGTGTATGAGACATTTTCAGCCAATCATTTATCAAGGGTATTTTCGGCATTGCAATTTTTATGATTAATTAATTATTAAATAGAATCCTATTAAGATGCCAACTTTAAATATAGAATCCGATTAAGATGGCAACTTTAAATATAGATAACATATCATTGGTATGTATATGTAACAACCTAACGAGATTTATTCCAGAAAAGCGTTTTTATATTTCATTTTTTCCAGCCGTTTCATATGCGTTTTGTGGAGATTTTTGTTGAACATTGACTGTAAGAATATGCCTTCATCTATCGAGAATTCTGTTAATATTTATTCGATTTCAAGAGGCAATCCACATGAAGATTTTGAATATATATTAATCAAGGTTAGTAAATTGTTTTATACAATTCATGTTCATTCGATTACTAATAGCTTAATTTTTTTATATTATCTTATTCCAAATCTATCGTTTGTTGAATGAGTTATCAGACCGTTTCAAACAATTGCATTTTGCAGAATGAATTAAAGAATGTGCTGTTGCAAGATGATGAAATTATCAAGATTTTGGATAATAGAAGATTTTGTAAATTTTGCAATGCCATCACTACAAACAAAATGACATATAGTGGCACAAATATTTAGTGACACATCTGTTATGTGCCACTATATTATGTCATTTAGTGTCACTTCTCGTTTAATGTCACTGTTCGTATTCATTAACACAGATATATTCTGGCATTCTCGAAAATTTTTGTTTCCCTCCATTCATTCCCTCTCTTTTTTTCATCCCCTTCCCAAATTTTCGATTGAATCTTTGAACCCCCGGTAAAATGACCCTTTTTATCATTCCGACTCTTAAACGCCTTTACCCTAGTTTCACAGTTCCTTCCTCAAAACCTATGGTTTCCTTATCATCGACACCATCGGCAACTGCTCTCACCACCACCGATGTTGGCATCTACTTTTGACGATTTTGTTATTGATGTTCGCTGGTATGCCTACTAATCGTAAGCTCTCATTCGATGCATTATATTCTAAAAATTTTCTATATTGTTTGGGTTTTTAACGTAAATGACTTGGTTTATTTTTTTCAATGGAAGTGTTGTTTGTTTTGAAGATTTGTGTCACGTTTGCTCGAATAAGTAGAATACGTTCAGTTTTTAGTGATTTTGTTTTAAATTGGGTGTAAGATACATAGGTTTATGTACCATTAGGTATCGCCCACCAACTGTTTGATGAAAAAATCAGCCACTGCTTCCTTCCTGTTATGCTACATCGACCGACCTGATGTTAAGTGATTTCATTCATACCGTTAGTTACATTCCTTATTGCTTCTTGTTACACGTTTGAAAATTTCAAGAGTATTACAGTCCCTAAATTTTGAAGAGTGGCTTTCTTATATGGCGATGAAGTGTAAAAATTAAATTTTCTTTTGTGAGAAATGGATTTGGTGGGTGAGCTACAGAACAGAAAAAAAAAAAGACATGTAAACTTAAATTACAGAAGGGTCCATACTCTGAGTTAGAATTGGAGGAACTCAATTGATAAAACGAATTAAAAAAACAAATTGGAGGAACCCACTTTTGATCAAATGAACATCAACAAAATAAACAAACAAATTGGAGGAACCCACTTTGTTTTGTTTTCTCTTTCTCGTATGGTCTGCTTTTTATTGGTAAATAAGTTTGCAGTAATTTTCCATGTAATCTTCACTAAAAAGAAAATGACCATGCATGTATTTGCAATTAATGCACCTAATTGTACTAGGAAAAACCGATCAAAACGATCAATATTAGGCACCGTTTGGTACTTTATAAAGAAAACGACCATGTATGTATTTGCAATATAATAACGAAAATACATTGATGTTTTTTTTGTTTATAACCCAATTTACGATTTTATGTTTTAAATATTTCTTATGTTTATAACCCAATTGCATTTTTTATATGGTGATAGTGACTAACATGTGGTAAAACTAATTTTTTTGGTTTTTGGTTAGGAGGACTTGAATTAATGAAATAATACAAAAGCTCCAAGAACTAATTCCATATATAAGGAAGGTAAAGTCGTTCTCAATGATCATGTAGTCTCAATTTTATTTGAAGTTAATTTACAATTTCTCAATGATTAAGACATCAAGGTGCAGATCAATTAATCTGTCGATCAGCAGTCTCCCCACCAAAATCCTCAAAGCAAAGATCAAGTTATCGATCAGCAGTCTACTAATAACCAAGTTGATACCATGTAGAAGGTATTTTCTCAAAGTAGGTGCTATTATAGCATTATATTTACTGCAGTTTGCTACTAGGACTGGTACCTTTTTAATAATAATAATAATAAATAAATAAGATCTGCTACCTTGTTGCTACCAAGTATGCATTCTTATTGCTGTTGACCAAAATGTTGACTGGAACCACCACCACCTTTTTTCTTTTGCTCCAGGTTTGGTTTACTACCAGTTTGCTACCAGGTCTGCTAGCAGTTTGACCAAAATGTCTATCAATCCTCCTTGAATCAGTTGACCATTCACATTCAAAATTTCAAATTAGTAATGAAGAATTCAAATTAGTTTAGCTACCAGGTAACACCTGTTTACTTTACTTGTTAAGAATTCAAATTAGTAGTATTATGCTTAAAGTATAACACTAGACCAAGGTCTAAATTGCTAACACCAGACTAGGACTGAATAGCTAACACCACCAATGATAGCATCCGACTTACAATTTTCAAGTACCATATCATCCTACTTACAATTTAATCAATTTGTTTCTATTAGAGTAGTCTACTTTCAATTTAATCAAGACCACGGTCCCCATGGCAGTATATACTTACAGTACTGGTCCTATGTCACGTTTGTACTTACACTAATGGTCCATGTGGCTTTACAGATTTACAAAAATGGTCCCTGTGGCAGTTTATACTAACAATAATGGTCCATGTGGCAGTATATACTTATAGTAATGTTCCCTATGGCATGAAATACTCACAAAATGGTTCCTGTGGCTATACAATTTTACCAAAATGGTCCTCGTAGCAGTTTGTACTTACAATAATGGTCCATATGGCAGGAAATACTAATAATAGTCCCTGTGGTAATTAAATGTAAATTAATGATTCTTCTAGTATTATTACACTACATATTAGTAACAATATTACGTTGTACGTACTACGTACATGTTTTCAGGTTCCTTTTCTATGGTTCCTAACTCTCCTTTAAGAAATCGAAGAGCTTCATCTGAAAGCCATCATAACAACGGTAATTACTTTCAACTCGATTAACCAAGTGATTTACACTTCTTTTTTTATGTGTCATATCTGTTGGTGATATTCTTACATGTCTTTATGTGATGTATTATGGTTATATGATAGGAAATTGTTCGTAAGTTGGATTAACAAGAGGAGCAATTATACAAAGTTCGAGATCAATTTAAGTTCCATGTTTCGTCTTCAACAATTATGTAGTTTGATAGTTTTATGTTTTGAGTACGATTACAACATTTAGACTTATTAAACTTTTAGGAAGATATTTGTGTTTTAAATACTACGAATATTATTGTTAGACAAGTTTGAATTGAAAAAATGGCAGTGTGTATTATCTTAATTGTTGTATTATAAATTTATGTTCCATTTAAATTTAAGCAAAAAAATCGTTCATACTTAAAATTTTGATGTAGTTATTTTGTATAAAAAAAATGTCACTAAAAGCATGAAATTAATATTTATTTTAGAAATTAATTAGTGGCATAAAAATAGTGCCACTAAAAGCTACAGGTGATATAGTGGCATAATAAAAAAGTGTCACTAAAACCAATTAAGGCTGCAGCGGCACAACTAAAAAGTGTCACTAAAGGTCTTTAGTGGCACTGTTTTTAGTGGCACTTTTTTTTTGTGCCGCGGATTGCTTAGCAGGCATTTAGTGGCACTTTTTGGGTTTTTAGTGGCACTTTTTCTGTGCCACTAAATGACATTTTATTTGTAGTGCATTACCGATCACGACACCAGAAATTGTCCAAATGCATTAATTTAATTAAATTATGTTATGAAGTTCAGTGTTTTAGAACATATGGTTAGAGATTCAATTTAATTGCTATGTATTTGATATGGATCTTCGTTTAATTTTAATGAGAATGTTCTTTTGATTATATTGTTTATATTTGATTTGTAAACCAGTTGTATGTATATTCTGTCAGAATATTAAGTACTACAAATGTATTATGTTATATTATGTTATGATTCTATAAGAATTTATGTGTTACATTGTTTACCCAATTTAATGATTTGTCTGTAATCACACATTCTGATAAAAGTTACAGATTTTTATTTTTTTAGTGGATATTATTATTTGTTTATTATCGATTTAAATACAATAAAATCACTTATATATTTAGAAGATATCGTTTATATTGTTAACAAGAATTTTTCAAACCTACCTTTCCTAAAAATATGGGCTTCCTTAAAATATGGCGATTTTTATTTATAGATATCTTGTTTAGTTGATTGTGTCAAATATATTTTGTATCACAACGTTTTCTCTGTAAGGTTTCATCATGGAGAAACAAGATCGAATCAATGTGAATACAGACGAAGGCACAAAACATTCATCCGAAGATTCCATTTTTAATTTGAACGAATCAAGTGCAGGTAAGTGTTTTTCATTTTTGATTCACTTTTCGATGATGCATAAATCACAACATCGTTTTCTCTCATTTTACCAATCGAAGGTACATTAGAGCTAATTGAAGAATTCATTTTTAATATTAACGAATCAAATGCAGGTAATATTATCACAGGTTTGATGAAATTTTCGATTATTCATAAATGACAACATTAGCAATTTTTTTATTTTTCCAGATGAAGGCACATCAGAGCCAATCGAATATTTCATTTATAATAGTAACGAATCAAATGCAGGTAAGTTTTTTACAGGTTTGATGCACTAATTCGATGATGCATAAACAAGTTTTTGTTAGTGTATCACACGTGTAGAACATATTCTTTCAGAATTGATTCATATGTGTAGTTATGCCAAGTATTTCATGTTTCAGTTTGTATCAACAAATTCTTTAAGAATAATAACACACACGTCTTATTTACATGTTCTTAACCTTACTTGCCATTTAACAAAAATAGCGTATTATTTTTTACAGATACAGATGAATCAATATTTAGTAATGATTTTGTCTCTCCTGGTGGCACACCATACTGGACTCCTAAAACGAGTAAAAATCCCAAAGTCGATGATGTTTATGATTCATATAACGCAGCTGTTGAAGCGTACAAAACTTATGCATTTGAAGCGGGTTTTGTCATTAGAGAATGATCCAGTACAAAGATTAATGGTGGTATTATCACTACTAAATACCTGTTATGCAACAGAGAAGGGAAACCTAATACGGGTAATGTTGATACTGTTAATATTCAGTACAAAAAGATTAAAAGAAGAAAAGACTTGCATAGGACAGAATGTAAGGCGCATATTGTATTCAAGCTTATTCCTGGTACAGATAAATATGTGGTACATAAATTTGTCGAGAATCACAATCATATGCTAATTAGCAAGGATAACATGCAATTTTCTCGTACCAGTAGGCAATTAAATTTTACTACAAAAACTTTTCTTCATAACATGACAATACAAAATGTTGGTGCTGCAAAGTCGTATAGATTGCTTACTGGTATCCAAGGTGGGTGATCAACCCGTGGTGGACTTCTTGTTGATTTTAAGAATTATATGAGGGATATGAATTGTTTCATTGGCGGTAGCGATGCCCAGTTGATTGTTAACATTATGGAAGATCGGAGTAAATATGCATCAAATTTCACATTTGAATGTAGGGTTGTGGAGAAACAACTCAATGCGATGTTTTGTGCAGATGAAACTGCCAAGTATAATTATAAGGAATTTGGAGAGGTTGTATCCTTTGATGCTACATTCGACACTAACAGGTGAAATATTAAATTATTTTGTTTAGAACTTTCTATATTTTTATAACAAGTTTATAATCTTCACAGGTACCGTATGGTTTTTGTTCCGTTTACCAGAATAGATAACCATAAAAAATGTGTCACATTTGGTGCTGGATTGCTCAGTAGAGAGGATACAGATTCTTATACGTGGTTGCTCAATTTATTTATCAAAGCTTTTGGCAAACAACCTACTATAGTATTGTCTGATCAAGACCCAGCGATGAAAAAAGCGATTGAACAAGTACTTCCAGAATCCCAACATCGTTTATGTATGTGGCACATAACATCTAAGCTTTCAAACAAGGTAACACATGAAATTAATCTCATTTATTTATTTATAACATATTTGATACTTAAAAATCATATTTTAAAGCTATTTTATGATGTAGGTATCTGCCCAAGTTTATAACAATCCAGATTTTAAAAAACGCTTTAATAGTTTGATATGGAATGCTAAGATTGATGAATCAGAATTTGAAGCTGGTTGGGACCTTATGATCAACGACTTTAACTTATCTGATAATAAGTGGTTGCGAGATATGTATACTTTGCGTAGTAATTGGATACCCGCATACTTTAGGGATATTCCTATGTCAGGTTTAATGCGAACCACATCATTGTCGGAAAGCCAAAATTGGTCATTTCAGAATAGTACACTTGCTAGATCGTATCTCATCAATTTTATGATGACATTTGACGCCACAATGGATCGTCAAAGGCATAATCAAAATGAATCTAATTTCCGTACTGCAAGCACTTTTCCGAAAATATTGTCATATCTTCCATACGAACCTCATGCAGCAAGAATATACACACGGAAAATATTTTATCAGGTTCAGGAAGAGATTTTTGAATTTGAAAAAAGTTGTTTGATTAAGAATTTCAACTGTGTCGAAAGCATTGATATATTTACTGTATTGGAGAGGAAGACATCTATTAGCACACGAAACAAAAAAAAATCCGACAATGAAGATTCTTCCGACGAATACCATTACAACAACCTTTTGAAAGATTCAGAATTCCAGGTATATTTTAATATTTTTTTGTTTTTTAAATTACGAAATTATATGTTTTCTTTTATAAGTTTGTATCATCTTTTGTAGGTTGCTCATGTCAAAGATACTGACATAATATCATGTAGTTGTATGTATTTTGAACTCATTGGTCTATTATGTAGACATGTCTTTTGTGTTATGAAGTATATCCAATTTGATAGCATTCCAGATCGATATATATCGAGGCGTTGGTGTAGAGATTTAATTCCTACAGAAATTTTGAGGAAGCGTTTTAAATAGCCATGTTGACAAGACGACAATTGACATTTATTCTACGGTTGATCATTGTATATCTTCCCTGAGTAATGATCCTATGAAGCTTAAAAAATATTTTGAAGACCAGATTGAATTGAATAACAAGTATTCTGATAATGTTGATCCTCATTCAACCCTTAACATAACAGCTGAATATGAGAAGATCCTAGGCGTTACAATTCCTGATGAAATACTAATTCAGAATCCATCCAACATTAAGAACAAAGGGTCTGGTAGTCGTGGCAAAAGACTTAGAAGTACAAGTGAAATTCTATCTCAGCAATCTTCGAAGCCGAAGCGATTGTGCGCCACATGCAAGCAGATGGCCAATCATGACAAGAGGAATTGTCCGTCTATAAAACAAACAAGTTTAGTATAACTAATTTTCATTCACAATTTTATATGTATTTCCTTTTATGTTGGCTATTTTTTATTTTTATCGACTTTTTTCATTTGAATACGTTTAGTAATTCTTAAAGAATTAATTAATTGTTTTTGTCCCTACATACTCACACCATTTCATTGTGAACATTCTACTAGAATTTCAAATACAATTTAAAGTTGTACTTACTATTTTTATAATTGTGCCAATTTGTACCATAATGGATACATGTAATTTCGTATGATTGTATGTACCCATTATAATACATAAGTATATACTCATTTTTTACGCTTGATATTCTATTAGAATATAATATATCTTCTATTGTTACATTCTTTTAGAATGGCATTTGTCTACAATAATATATTACAACTCAACACAAAGGGTATATTCTTTGACAAGTACTTTTCTAAGTATTACTTTTATGTTTTCCTTCCACACTTAATTCTCAACACAATTTATGATTCATTTTGCTAGTAACGTTTCATTTTAAATCGCAACCCATTATGTATATTCTTTCAGAATAATTAATTGATTGTTTTTGTCCCTACATACTCACACCATTTCATTGTGAACATTCTACTAAAATTTCAAATACAATTTAAAGTTGTACTTACTATTTTTATAATTTTGCCAATTTGTGCCATAATGGATATATGTAATTTCGTATGATTGTATGTAACCATTATAATACATAAGTATATACTCATTTTTACGCTTGATATTCTATTAGAATATAATATATCTTCTATTGTTACATTCTTTTAGAATAACCTCCTTTGTACCCATACTATTATTTTTAAAATATAATGCTGTCTAGGATACCAGATTACATAATTAATATCTTATTTTTTCTAAATCAAATTAACACATTCTATCACTTACTAAATACATTAAAAACAAACATACCACAATAAAACCTAATTTTTAATAACTTGCCAACAAACCAAAAGTTTAGCAATCCTAGAGAACTTGGCACATCATTCATCCAATATTAAAAATGTCAAACATATGCATATACTAGGTAACATAATTCCCAAAACATGAAGACGTCTTGCTTTTCGGTCAACTTTAAATGCTTACTACGAGTCAAGCTTTCCTCCTTGGTTTCTTTTTCTTTTTTGATTTAGCATATTCATCCAGTTTGATAGTTTTCTCCCACAGATCCAGATTGTCATATGCCTCTGATTCCAACATCACATTATCTTTCTGCATATTCAGATACGATGTCAGCATCCCATACATGTACTTATATCGGAGTTTATCTATTGCATTTTTGTCATGTGGCTGCTTTGCCACTAGCCCTGATTCCCATCGTATTTCCGCCTCTCCCATGTAACTTTCCATGTGCCTCATCAAGTATACGCCACAGTCGGGACTTTTCTTCTGCACTTGCCAATTAACCTTCATTACCCTAGGCTCCATTTTCCATAACGCAGCTTGCTTTGGATGTCGTTGGTCTTTCAAGTAAATACAAAAGAACTTTTGCAGCAAAACAAAAGTTGTCTAACTTAATTATTCCATTGTATCACTGCATTGACTCAACTAATTATAAAATAGTTAAAGATATTATTTCAAAACATCACATGAAATAATTCTGCTAGAATTATAAAAAAATTATCATACCACAATTTGTGGTACTCTGCCATAGCTACTTTGTTGGTTTCCCTTTCGTTGCAAATGATCACTTATGTAATAAAATGGTCTCCTCAGATCGAAACACAGAAGGTAATAATTATCACGTACGACAATCGGGAAAAACACCTACAAATAAACCAAAAAAATTACAACAATCGTAGATAAATTAAACAAATCAATAAACTATTGTTTTATAATATACTCACCAGCGCCACATCTCTGAATTTTGGATTGATTTCAAAGTTCCCTATGTATAAAAGCAATTGATCAACAAACAACCTCCGACAATTAATTTCCAATTCATTTTCGTCCATTAGATACGCATTCTGCATAAACATCAACTCAATGTAAAAATAATTATATATTTAAAAGTAATAATTTTTACAAACTACACATACCACCACATTAGTATCGAAAAATAGCCTTGTTGGCGACGTATCAGATTTAAAGTGTTCCATTCTATTCAAGTATCCTGCCTAGCAATCTATTATTGAAGAATGTATGATCACGTTTTCTTCAAAACAATGTGCAAACCCTTTTGTCAGTCTGTCCCCCTCATCAAGTTCGAAAACATCATCACTTGCAATACATAAATGACGTTGTTAGTAACAATTTCAAACATTTTGGCATTATTTTATACAAATATTAATTTCCATTAAAATATAATACTTACTTGTGATCTATGTCAGATGTGAATATTGCATTGCAAAAATTAATTTCCTCCTTTTTCAGTTTATCTGTTATGGTGATTGTCCGTTTCACAAACGGTGATTTAAATGGCTTAGTAACTTTTAGTTTTCTTTTCCCTTTAACACCATCTTCTCCAACATCAGCAGCATGATCAAGTTCAGTCAAGATGTTTTTCCCTTTATCTAAAACCCTGCTTGTGACATTTCCTATAATTCTTTCATTCTCCACGTGTCCTTCCACTTTGGCAGATTGGCTTACCTTACCCTTATAGTACTTTTCACATGATTTGTCCAATACATCTATAACCTGTTCCAAAACAGCTGGGTCTTCAAAAAACTGTGTTGCACTGATATCTTCATTTTCTATCTGTGCAAAAGACGTAGGAGTATCGTATACTTCTCTATCTGCCAGGTGTTCTTTTGCTTGATATTCCCCAACACTAGACCCATCCGTATTTATAACATTTACATTCAAATTTGATTCCATACCAACACCTGCAATATGTTCTGAGTTATGACTTTCAATTTGTTTTTCTTTCTGACCTTCATATCTGTCATCACTTTTTTCTACATCATCTCCATCTTCTTCATTATCAGGTAGATCCTCATCTTCTTCTTTAAACAATATATTCTTTTTATGTAACCATTCTTTTAACACACCACTTTCTGGATATTTCTCCAATCCATCAGTCAAAGCTTTTTCCAAGTTGATTTTTTCGGACACAATCTTGTTATATCCTACTTCAATAACTGCACAATATGCCTGCATTTCAAATACATAAAGAATTATTTTAGTGTAAGTCTTAAAGAATTTATTTAATCAATTTAATATTATAGCATGTAATTAAAATTCCATAAGAATAATATCAGTCATACTAAAATTATTCTATAAGAATTATTTTATCGGATTCACCCACAATAAACATTTATAACATTTTATAGAATTATTTATGTGTCTTCAATTACTAATACATTTTAACATACTTATATTGTATGAAATATTGTAACTTTTTTTTAGTTTTTTTACCTCAACATCGCCAAACATGTTCTGAATTTCTTGTAGATCCGTGTCATCGTTTGAAGTGTCGAAATTTTCACTACATCTCTCCTCAATTTCTCCCATCCCTAGTTTGTATTGTTTGATTTCTTCTTTTTGTATATCATCCAAATGAATAGACCTGACATACTTTATGAACGGCCTCCCCTTTTTAAAATTGTTGACAGGAACCTTCATGCTATAAACATATGTTAGCTGAAAGAAAATACAACAATTGTTAGTTGTTTTACACTTTTAAAACTACATATATTTACTGATATTTTGTATAATTAAAATAATGTACTAACCAACAAAAGTGTCATTGGGCCTGTGTAATAGCAGGTTCTGTCATCCCTCTTCCAGCAATACTTTTTTGATTCTAAACAATCTATCATGTACTGACACCAGTCAAGACATGATACATCCGATATTGGTATTAATTTTTCAACAACTTTTACTTCACATGTTCCCATAAGTTTTGATTCTACAAACGTATTGATGAAAAGTAGAAGAAAATTTAATCTAAACATGATATCATCCTCCTCTGTTTCGTTTATTAACCTAGAATATGCTTTTGCACTGTAAAGCTTTTTTGGATACTGGGATTTCCATTGTTGTAGGACCGGGTCATTATACACACAAGATTCCAATTCTTTTATATTCTCACCACCCATCGGTAAGCCCATAATATCATGCACAAGCTCTTTTGTAATATTTATCCATCCGTTATTAACCTTTAGCCTATTCCGTGTAGGATCATAATTATCAACCAACATGTAATTCAGTTTCCCCGGAATAGTGTCGAGGTTCATTCCTAACAGCGACCCAAACCCCATCTTCTTCACCGCTTCTTTCTGTACATCTGACAATGTCTTCAGTGTTAAACTAAGTTTCCCAGGAGTCATTTGTGTGCTAAGTGTTCTGAAACCAGGTGGGTACGTTTTTTTATCTACATCACAATCTTTGTTTTCATATATTTTGACTTTTTTTGAAGGTTTTGAACTGCTTCCAATTTCAATCACCTTATTTGTTCCTTCATTTTTCCCCATCTTGCGTTTCTTGACAGGTGGATTTCTCTTTTTCTCTGCATCTTTTCGCTTTTTACTATTTGATTTATCTACCACCTTCATCTTCCCCTTTCTCACTCCAGAAGTTTCTGTTACTATTTTTTTTGTATTTACTCTTTTCTCTAGCCCTTTATCATCTTGAATTGGACCTGCAACATTATTACATATCTTTATCAATCACAGTTGATGCTATTAAATACATATTACATTATTTTACAAATTCGATTAAACAACTATGTACACTTCATTTTCATGCTTATGTAACAATTTACCTAATTTTTTAGTTACTTCCTTTTGACCTCCTACTGCCATTCCTTTACTACAGTCTTGTTGCATTCTACGTGCTGTACTTTTTGTAACTACAAAATCAAATAACAGTGTTTTTTAAGTAACCAAACTGTATTTTAAACCGATAATTTTAAAAAATTCAAATTCATGTTACAATGTACCAAGTTACATTTATTTTTTGACCGGTATCCAAAACTCCTTGTTTGTTTCCTGGTATATTGATATCTATCAAATACATATACACACATTATCAGTTAATACATTAGACAACAAGTTCATCTACCTTACGTTATATGATAATTTACTACGAGGCTTAAATAAGACTACATTCTATTTGAATTTATTCTCAATCAGCTGGATTGAATAAATTCAAATAGAATCTGTTCTCATATACCTATACAAACATGATTGTGTTTTTTAGATGGTTTTGCACCACAGTTTATTCAAATAGAATTTGTTTTCATTTTCATATACAATTTGTTTCAATTCGTGAGGCTTGGAATGGGTCTGAACCACATTTTATTCAATCAGAATGTCTTCACATTCATGAGGCTTTGTTGTCTTTCATGAGGATTCTATACGACTAAATGACAATTGAAATAGATCCCAATAATGACGATTCAATAAGACATTTTATTGACTAAATCGAATATTATACATGAGAACAAACTTCTTAAAACCTTACCACTTTAACTACTAACATTATTCTACCAGAATTACGATGTCGACTTTAACAATAATTCCATGTACCTCTGAAACCCTAACACTCACTCTATTTTCGAAACCCTAACTTTTTTACCCTTTAATTTTGTTTCAATGTATCTCAGAAACCATAATTTTCATAAATATTCAAATTATCTACATCCGCATTCATAAGAATAACGTAATCAAAAGCCCTAATTTATTGAAATTCGAACAACAACTAAAACCCTAATTTCTCACCTGGTGGAGGAGACACAAAATCGTCGTCGTCGTCCACGGTAACCGGTGATTTGGACGTGTTTTTGAACTTCGTCTTCACATTCTCACGCAATCTTGAACTTGAACGACTTGGTTCCATCTTTGAATCACTTCTCCGATGGCTTTTACGAGATCGTCTTCAAGAATTCTAATGTCGCCTCTTCAGAACATCGCAACTATTATCCGTGATTTAGGGATGAAGATTTACGATATCTTCAAATTTTGAATTCACAATATTCTCTTTACCGGGTTTGAATGGGGATTCCTTAATTCCCGTACTTACCATACATCCATGCTATTTGAATTTCCTGTTTTGCCCTTTTCATTCTATTTAAACCCGGCTATTTCTTTTTTTTTTTCAATTTATTTACAATTGTGCCATTAAAATCTCCACCATTAATAAGCATGATTCTATGGTCTAGATTCTCTCACACACTCACACTATAATTGTATTCCACATTTTATGCTATATATATATATATATATATATATATATATATATATATATATATATATATATATATATATATATATATATATGTATGTATGTATGTATGTATGTATATATATATATATATATATATATATATATATATATATATATATATATATATATATATATATATATATATATATATATATATATATATATATATATATATATATATATATATATATATATATATATATATGGTGTTATCCATTAGTGTTTATCAGTAGCTCTTTACACTATGTAATTGAGCTCTATCTTGTATTATTTATTCGAAGAACTACTAAAAATGATTAACACAAATATATTAATGTGAAAGATGGTAGATATTAAAATCCTAAGACAAATTACTTGTAAAACTTACAGAGACGAAGATAAAAGGGAGGATGTAGACGTTTTCTATGTGAATAAATTTGACTTAGGAGGATATATTTATACCTTCAAAAACCCTAAAATACCTATAAAAAGTGGACTAATGACGACGGCACAAACTGTTTATGTCGCAGATTCAAGGACTAGGTAAAAACGATAAGAAGGGTGTCATCTTTTCGAGTGCAATAAAGCTTTATGGAGTTTACCCATAAAGGAAACCATGTGACTCAAGCTTTAATCGTCTCAGGCCAACATTATTCAAGTCAATATCCCTTAAAAATAAAATCTTATTAATTCCTCGTGTCGATGCAACAAATAAAATGGAGGATGTAGACGTTTTCTATGTGAATAAATTGGACCTAGGAGGATATATTTATACCTTAAAAAACCCTAAAATCCCTCTAAAAATGGACTAATGACGACGGCACAAACTGTCATGTCGTAGATTCAGAGACTGGGTAAAAACCATAGGAAGGGTGTCACCTTTTGGAGTGCAATAAAGCTTTTTGGAGTTTACCCATAAAGGCAACCATATGACTCAACCTTAAATCATCTTAGTCCAACATTATTCAAGTCAATACGCCTTGAAAATAAAAACTTATTAATCCCCCGTGTCGATGCAACAGATAAAATGGAGGATGTAGACGTTTTCTATGTAAATAAATTTTACCTAGGAGGATATATTTATACCTTCAAAAACCCTAAAATCCCTATAAAAAGTGGACTAATGACGACGACACAAACTCTCATATTGCAGATTCAGAGACCCGGTAAAAACCATAGGAAGGGTGTCACCTTTTGGAGTGCAATAAAGCTTTATGGAGTTTACCCATAAAGGCAACCATGTGACTGAACCTTAATTCGTCTCAATCCAAAATTATTCAAGTCAATACCCCTTAAAAATAAAAGTTTATTAATCCCCCATGTCGATGCAACATACAAAGTGCAAAGTGTGCTGCCTACATGATGCCACTTCTTGTGCAAAGTATGACGCCTACATCACGCCACTTCTTGAGCCATGTGTCTAACGTCGATAGATAGGTGTGCTTGTGGGATTGACCGCACATTGACCCACCATTACGTTTACAATTTAAGTTCAAGAAATACCTGATAAACCGATTTAAGTTTCTTCACCCGCCTATGTGGAATATGGAAATGAATCAACTAGTAGTTTTATTACATAAACTTTTCACTAATAGGCTTAGGAAAAACAACTATTGATAACAATTTCCAAATTTATTGTGAAAAGACATATAATACAATCAATTGGGAGTACCTTTTAAATACAATGGCAGCACTGGGAATTGGGTCGACTTACACTACTAGAAAATGGGGTATTTAGCCACGAAAAATAGCCACGCAAATTTTGCGTGTCTAAATAGCCACGCAATTAACACGCATCTGTCACACAACCTGAAACTCCAAATTTAGACACGCATTTGTGACGGAACCTCGACGCATAAGAAATTCGTGGCTGTTGCGTGGCTAAATAGCCACGCATCTACCACGAAAGCGTGGTTAATATATATAAATGGAAAACAATATATAAAGCGTGGTTATTGCGTGGTTAATATATATAAATGGAAAACAATAAATATAGTCGTGGCTATTGCGTAGCTAATTAACCACACATTAACCACGCACTGTCTGGTTGTGTGGTAAATGCGTGGTTAATTAGCCGCGCAATAGCCACGACTATATTTGTATTTTTCGTTTTTTGAAGGGTAAATATTATTTTTTTGGGTTCATTTTTTACACATCCTTATTATACTTTATTATCTTTATATTTCTTGGTTTATACGTGAATTCGAGTTACACACAAGCGTGTACACCTTCCAAACTCGTTACTCATTTCAAGTTTTTCCTTTCAATGTGTATAAACGTATGCAGTTTTAATACACCAATTCATTGATGGACACACACACTCATACTTATATACACTCATACTTATACTTATACTCATGATTGTATGCGTATCAATGTGTTGGTGTGTTAAAATCACAAGTGCTTATACACCTTGAAAGGATAACGTTTGAAATGAACAATGAGTTTGGAAGGTGTACACGCTTGTGTGTAACTAGAATTCACGTATAAACCGAGAAATATAAAGATAATAAAGTATAATAAGGATGTGTAAAAAATGAACCCAAAAAAATAATGTTTACCCTTCAAAAAACGAAAAATACAAATAAAGTCGTGGATATTGCGTGGCTAATTAGCCACACATTTACCACACAACCAGACAGTGCGTGGTTAATGCGTGGTTAATTAGCCACGCAATAGCCACGACTGTATTTGTATTTTTTGTTTTTTGAAGGCCAAAAATTATTTTTTTGGGTTCATTTTTTGTACATCATTGTTATACTTTATTATCTTTATATTTCTCGGTTTATACGTAAATTGGACTTACACACAAGCGTTTACACCTTTTAAACACGTTACTCATTAATAAAACGAAAACGAAAACGAAAACGGATGAGGCTTATTGCGTGGCTATTTCGTGGTTAAAAGTCAAAGAAAATGTTTGTGTTTATTGCGTGGCTAATGCTTTGCGTGGCTGATGCGTGGAAAAGTGTTGGTGACTATTGCGTGGTTAAAATTGGGTGTCAATTGCGTGGCTAAATTTGGGTAGATATTGCGTGGCTAAATAGCCACGCATCTACCACGCAACATTTTAAATCGAAAAAATGGGAGCCGGGATTCGAACCCTGGTCTCCTCTGTGGGGGGAACATCAACTACCACTTCGGCTATAAGCCTCATCCGTTCATTATTTCCCTTTCTTTCAATATAACCCTTTCGAAAAATTAATTATTGTTGTTGTTGTTATTATTATTATTATTATTATTAGTCTCATTATTATTATTATTATTGTTGTTAATCTTATTAATATTATTATTTATTTCATTTTCATTTTCGTATTATTTTTTCGTTTTCGTTCAATACATCTCTTTCGTATAATTAATTATTGGTATTATTGTTATTATTATTATTATTATTATTATTATTATTATTATTATTATTAGTCTCATATTTTTATTATTATTGTTAATTTTATTAATATTACGTGTGTGTTTGTGTCTATGAGTATGAATGTATGCACATCAATGTGTTGGTGTATTAAAATCACAAGTGCTTATACACCTTGAAAAGAAAACGTTTGAAATGAACAACGGGTTTGGAAGGTGTACACGCTTGTGTATAAGTCCAATTTACGTATAAATGGAGAAATATAAATATAATAAAGTATAATAAGGATGTACAAAAAATGAACCCAAAAAAATAATTTTTGGCCTTCAAAAAACAAAAATTACAAATACAGTCGTGGCTATTGCGTGGCTAATTAACCACGCATTAACCACGCACTGTCTGGTTGTGTGGTAAATGCGTGGTTAATTAGCCACGCAATAGCCACGACTGTATTTGTATTTTTTGTTTTTTGAAGGGTAAACATTATTTTTTTGGGTTCATTTTATACACATCCTTATTATACTTTATTATCTTTATATTTCTCGGTTTATACGTGAATTCGAGTTACACACAAGCGTGTACACCTTCCAATATAGATATATGGAAAACTGTGTCTATAGCATGGCAAACTTAGCCACGCTATAGCCACGCAGTTATTGAATGCGTGGTAAAAGAGTGGCTAATATAGATATATGGAAAACTGTGTCTATAGCGTGGCAAATTTAGCCACGCAATAGCCACGCAGTCACTGAATGCATGGTAAGAGAGTGGCTAATATAGATAAATGGAAAGCTGTGTTTATGGCGTGACTAAATAGACACGCAAATACTACGAACAATAGTTTATAACATCAGCTAAGGGTTGGTTGATATTGCGTGGCTAAATAGCCACGCATCTACAACGACAACATAATATCGAAAAAATGAGGTGCCGGGATTCGAACCCTGGTCTCCTCTGTGGGGGGGAACATCAACTACCACTTCGGCTATAAGCCTCATCCGTTTATTATTTCCCTTTATTACAATATAACCCTTTCAAATAATTATTATTGTTATTATTATTATTATTATTTTCGTTCATGTTTTCGTTTTATTAATTATATCGTTTTGGGCTATAAGCCTCATCCGTTTTCGTTTTATTGTTAATATTATTAATATTATTATTTTTTTCGTTTTCGTATTACTTTTTTCGTTTTCGTTCAATATATCCCTTTCGTATACTTATTATTATTATCATTGTTAATATTATTATTATTGTTATTATTATTATCAGTCTCATATTTTTATTATTATTGTTAATATTATTAATATTACGTGTGTGATATGGATATGAATGTATGCACATCAATGTGTTGGTGTGTTAAAATCACAAGTGCTTATACACCTTGAAAAGATAACGTTTGAAATGAACAACGGGTTTGGAAGGTGCACACGCTTGTATGTAAGTCGAATTTACGTATAAACGGAGAAATATAAAGATAATAAAGTATAATAAGGATGTACAAAAAATGAACCCAAAAAAATAATTTTTGGCCTTCAAAAAACGAAAAATAAAAATACAGTCGTGGTAATTGCGTGGTAAATTTACCACGCATTTACCACGCACTGTCTGGTTGTGTGGAAAATGCGTGGCTAATTAGCCACACAATTACTACAAAGATTTTTGTATTTTTCATTTTTTGAAGGGTAAACATTATTTTTTTGGGTTCATTTTTGCACATCCTTATAATACATTATTATCTTTATATTTCTCAGTTTATACGTAAATTCGACTTACACATAAGCGTGTCCACCTTCCAAACCCGTTATTCATTTCAAGTTTTATCTTTTCAAGGTGTATAAACATATGTATGTGTGAGTTTATGGGTATAATTATGTATGCGTGTGTAAAGTATATGTATACGTGTGTGTGTGTGTGTGTGTCCATGAGTATGAATATATGCATATCAATGTGTCGGTGTGTTAAAATCACAAGTGCTTATACACATTGTAAGGATAACGTTTTAAATGAACAACGGGTTTGGAAGGTGTATACGCTTGTGTGTAAGTCAAATTTACGTATATATTGAGGAATATAAAGATAATAAAGTATAATAAACGATGTACAAAAAATTAACTCAAAAAATAATGTTTGACCTTGAAAAAACGAAAAATTAAAATACAGTCGTGTTAATTGCGTGGCTAATTAACCACGCATTGGCCACGCACTGTCTGATTGCGTGGAAAATGTGTGGCTAGTTAACCACACAAATACCACGAAATATTAAAATAATTGTTTTCCATTTCTTATATATATATATATATATATATATATATATATATATATATATATATATATATATATATATATATATATATATATATATATATATATATATATATATATATATATATACATATGTATATATATATATATATATATATATATATATATATATATATATATATATATATATATATATATATATATATATATATATATATATACATATATATATATATACATATATATATATATATATATATATATATATATATATATATATATATATATATATATATATATATATATATATACATATGTATATATATATATATATATATACATATGTATATATATATATATATACATATGTATATATATATATATATATATATATATATATATATATATATATATATATATATATATATATATATATATATATATATATATATATATATATATATATATATATATATATATATATATATATATATATATATATATACCGTTGTTATCGCGTGGCTAAACAGACACGCTCTAGCCACCAAATTGAATTAAATATCCCGCTCACGCATTAAGTTGTTGTAAATTGTGCAATAAATAAAATACCCTTGCCCGTTGTTATTGCGTGGCTAAACAACCACGCTTTAGCCACCAGTTTAAATTAAATGACTTCCGCTCCACCCTTTTGGCATCGATCTTATTGTTCCTTCTAACCAAAAACACTGAAGCGCATCTCCTCGACTACTCCCTGTCGACGCTGCACTCCAACGAAGCTCCATCGCCGGTCGGTGATTTTGACCGGCCAATTCCAGCCGCCGGCCGAAGGTAACACGTCCGTCCTTATTCATTTCGAAAAAAACCGATTGCACTCATGGTTCCTTTGCTCCTGTGACAGATCTGTGCGCCGACTACCACCGCCGATCGGCGGTGTATAACGGTTTTTTTAGCCGCCGGCTGCTTGGTGTTCACTTCCCCCATCTCCTTTTCCTCAAGAAAGCTCCACATTCTTCCATTTTCACCCATTTTCACCAAAAAGGTAAAACCCTAGCTTTCAAATTTTTGTTGAGTTTGTTCAAATTGATTGCTATTTAGGTATATATACATCGATTCACATACTTCAAATGTGTAGTGGTAAAGAAAACGCCAGTTCTAGCAAATTATAGACATATGGATACTGAAGCTGTGAGATAGATTTTTTTTTATAGTTTCTGTTTTATATATTTCGACATTTTTATATTTTTTTTGTTTACGATTGATGATTTTCAGAGAGTCTTTGAGTCAACATTTGCTGGAAGGAAGTCTATTATTAAAGAAAGATTCTCAAAGAAATTTAGGCATCGAACTTTAGACACAAAGCTCACACTCAAGCGCTTAAATGTATCACAGACACTATCTTTTGAGTATGTGGAAGGTCCATCCATTAAAGATATATTTCTTGAGTTTGGATTAACAGGAATTTTTGAAGAAAAAATGGATGACATTGTTTTACAGATTGGGGATACAATTGGAAAATTACATGATGGTGGAGTCATTCATGGGGATTTGACCACATCTAATATGTTATGGCGTAGTGACACTAACCAGCTGGTATTTAATTTTTTTATACATTTTATAAGATTGTGTTACTGTTTATGAACTTTGTGTGTATTTTTTTTTTAGGTATTGATTGATTTTGGTTTGAGCTTTGTTTCCAGACTTCTGGAAGATAAAGTTGTTGATATATATATATATATATATATATATATATATATATATATATATATATATATATATATATATATATATATATATATATATATATATATATATATATATATATATATATATATATACTGGAAAGAGCTTTGTTGTCAATGCATTCTTCATGTGGAAATGTTTTAAGACAATGAAAAATTCACTTCCGTAATTGAAAATAGACAGTTAAGATAATTGGATTAAAATTAGGTTGACATAATTGTGGTTTGACTTTTTTGACCAGATGGATAAGATACTTGCAGGATATAGAAAGTCTTCAAAGCAATGGTCATCCACATTTAACAAACTTGGTCAAGGTATTGCTTACTTGTATTCATCTTTATTCATTATATATAAGATATTTTAATATTAGTTCTTTTTTTTCTAAATTTGAAAGTAGTATTTGATTTTGTTCTTTATCTGATACATGATGATAGTGAGACTACGACGCAGGAAGCGAACCATGGTTGGATGAAGGCTGTCTGCCATTTAGGTGATTTTAAAATGTCTTTTTGGTAATTTTTTACTTCCATCAAATGAACATAATTGTTCAAAAATTTAAATAGCTGTTTATTTAGTTGTCGCAACTTCAAATGGTGGAAGCATAGTAAAATATTTTTTTTACTGCTGTTTTACTATGCCGTATTATTTGATTTTAGTTATTCATTAGTTATCGCGAGTTTAATTTGAAAATTTTCAATATTTTAATGATCAAAAGCTTTTTTAAATTTGAAAATTTTAATGATCGCCCAATTAAGGTTAACAAACACTATAATTGCCTACATATGTTATTCTGTTTGTTTTTGCAGTCAACCCCCAATAAAAAGTTGTCAATTTTTTATATTATAACTCAAAGTCGGATTTTTTTCTGTTCTGTGAAGCTTGGAAGATGGTGCATGATGCTACACTTCTTTCTGGTGGAACCAAGGTACATGATGTTTTTTGCATACATAAGTTTATTTTTCATGTCTATGGTTAACTCATGCAAGCGTTGAACCTAAAACGTGTATAAGAGTAACCATGTCATTATTGCAAAAACACTTTGCTGTAGCATCTACATTTTATTTTGCTTATGAAGTAGATTTTTTAGTTTCCACCTTATTTTGCCACTGTAATTTCATTTTCATTGTAAATAGGACATTATAATTTGACAAATCCAAATTTATAGCAACTAATAATGTGTTGTTATTTTTTAGATCTTGAGCTTACGTGCACAAGTGGAAAATTTGCAACAAAGTCAAGCTCAAATGGTCGATAATTTCCAACAACAAAAACAACAAATGGAACAAAGACTAAAACAGTCGCAAGATGAGTTTCAAAAAAAATTGGAAGAAATGATGCGACAAATGAGTCAACGTGGTCCGGGTCCTTCTTAATTGTATGTTTTTGAAACAAGTTGACGTTTTAGAATGTTTTTGAAACAATTAGACGTGGTTCGTGGTATTTCTTATTTGACTTTTTTAGAATGTTAAACAAACTTTATCGTAATATTTGATTAGTTGTGTTTTAATTAGTTTCGTTGTTTATATATATTGTTTATATATATATATATATATATATATATATATATATATATATATATATATATATATATATATATATATATATATATATATATATATATATATATATATATATATATATATATATATATATATATATATATATATATATATATATATATATATATATATATGTGTGTGTGTGTGTGTGTGTGTGTTTTGTCAAATGTGGTTAATGACAAAAAAAATTGGAATTAAAAATAATATTCTGGTATTTAAAAAAAAAACGTAATGCGTTGTAATTGCGTGGCTAATTTTGTGTGGCAATTCCGTGGCTAATTTTGTGTGGAAATTGCGTGGCTAAACTTTGTGTGTTAATTGCGTGGCTAATGTTTTGTGGAAATTGCGTGGCTAATCATGTGTGGAAATTGCGTGGCTAAACGTTTGTTGTAATTGCGTGTCTAAATTTGTGTGTTAATTGCGTGGCTGATTTTTTGTGGAAATTGCGTGGCTAACTGTGTGTGGAAATTGCGTGGCTAAACGTTTGTTGTAATTGCGTGTCTAAATTTGTGTGTTAACTGCGTGGCTAATTTTTTGTGGAAATTGCGTGGCTAACTGTGTGTGGAAATTGCGTGGCTAAATATGTGTGGAAATTGCGATACAAAATTTTCCGGATTATTGCGTGGCTAATTGTACGTGGTTATGGCGTGGATAATGCGCGTGGCTATTGAGTGTTAAAATGGCGTGGCTAATGCGTGGTAAACTGTGCGTGGTAGTTGCGTGGCAAATTTGCGTGGCTAAAGCGTCACTACAATTTAGACACAAAGGGTTCTTCCACAGGTCAGTTTTCGTGGCTATTGCGTGTCTATTCGGCTTTTACCACACAACAGCCACGCAAATGTGCGTGGCTAACCCCCCAGTTTTCTAGTAGTGTTAGAGTGGATGTATCGATTTATTTCATCGCTTCCACTTTAGTTAATGGTGCTCTATATAAGTAATTTCCTATAAAACATGGCTTTAGCTTCAAGGAGATCCTCTATATCATTTCTTGTTTCTTATTGTGATAAGAGACCACCACTTAGCAATCAATGAGGCAAACCAATGACATATTAATACATGTGTTTCTGTGAGCGATCATGGTATAAGGATTGAGAATCCTTTAACCACTGTTCGTATTTTATAACTTTTTCACATGGTTTTGGTCTTCGGATTAAATTATCCTAGAGTAGCCTCTTTTGAGTTAGTTTTAATACGAGAAGGTAAATCATCTATTATGGTGCACACTTGGGCTTGCCAGTGGGTTAATATATGTCTAACATGGAAGTGTGGATTCTGATTCTTCTAAAGTTTAATCCTAAGATTTCTTGTTTGAAAGTTGATTCCTAATCTATTGGAGTTCGCTTATGCTTCTTAAATCAGTTTTGGGAACTCTTGATATTTATACATTCCCCATCATCCGTGTACCTTTAGAAATTTTGAAAAAAATTATAAAATATTAACTCCTTTTGGGAGGTAATTTGGGTGATCGCAAAAACACTTGGACTAAATAGGATCTTGTAATGACGATTAAAGAAAAATGACGTGTTGGAATTGATAGTGTGTTTCATATAATCATGTTCTCTTATCTAAATGTAGAAGACAATTTTATTATTTCAAATGCCCTTTGGGTTAAAATTATGAAATTCATACATGGTGAAAAGGGTGGTTTCAAAGGACTTGAAGGTTCTTTATGAGTTTGGGTTAGTGTAATTAAAGATAATCATAACCTAAAAGATAAACATATTCGTGATGCTTCAGTTATGCACCTGCTTGTTGTAAAGTAATATACTACGTAAGTTGGAAAGGATCGGTGAAGTAGATGGAAGCCTTTTGAGAAACCTTTCGTAAACGTTAAGCCCTTAAGAATAATAAACGTTATATGGTCTGGGATCAGTTCTCTTTGGGTACGAATTGTGGGAGTTTACTAGCCACTAGTTGTGAGACCCGTGTATTACACGGGATGATACAAAAAATTATTAATTAAGAATATCTAAATATTAATAATTGTACTTAAGAAATTTGTTTGTGTATCGTGACATCTTGCTTTTGATTTTTTCTATTACGACTTTGTATTTCGATAAATATAATTGAGTATGAAGATGTCACCGGTACTAAAATCAAATTCACTATTATGATTGGAATCGTTCAATATTATGACGTCAATTGTCTCTCTACTATATCCAAAATAATTCTACACATTAAAAAATAATATGATATTAAAAAACAATTAATTTTGAAATTGAATGATAGCATTTAATTTTGAAATTGAATGATAATTAAACCGATCATTAATGAGTTAGAATCGTTTCAAATCAATTAGTTTTAAGAAATTTAAAATTATGAGAAAATGACATGTGGCAAATTCAATGAGGAGATGACATGTGACTTTGAGTTACTTATTTATTAGGATAAGATTTCTACTCGGGGACAGCTTGTACATATATGGATAATCATATTCAAGTGCTTTATGGTTTTTAGACCAATAACAAGAATAATACACGGGTTTGGGATTTATGTAATAAGAGAGATTTCATGGTTTCTTTCTATTCCACTTTATTAATGATTGAGTTTTAGGCACTTTGGGACGTTTTGCTTGTTAGGACAAGTTAGCTATAATAAAAGTAAATGTTCGTTCTTAGCTAAATGGTTTGGATCATAGAATTAATTTTAACAGAAAGTATGTTTATATTGCTTTCTCACTTTGTAATCTTCATGATTTGATGATAGTGACTACTCAACATTTAATTATTAAGTGTATGATTGTTTTTTTTCATGACAATTTCATAAAATCCTAGCAAGGTGCTAGGAAAAATGAGAACTACATGAGTTTGATAACACTAAGGGAGAGTTTGTTTCAAGTTTTTAATGGAATTCAAAGGAATTGGAAAGAGAAATTCCGTTCAAAATATGTTTGGTTAAAAAATGGATGGAATGGAATTGTGTAACATTTCATCAAATTCCATATATAATTGAATTTATCATTCATTTGCATAATGCCAAATAATTCACATTCCATTGATTATTTATTCTTATCTCCGATTAAAATGACATATTTAACCTTATAAATGGCAGTTTAGTCATTTTATATACTTTATATTCCAATTCTTTCGATAAAATTTGCAAACTAGCAGAATTCAACAAATAATTCCATTTCATTATCTATCAACCAAACGCGCTAGCGATTCAAATTCCTTTGGATTCCAATATCGTCAAATTCTCATTCATCTTAAAGATTCCAATTCCTTTGTAAAAATTCTGTGAACCAAACGCCCCCTAAGTGGATTTTGAAGCCAACACACCCGGTTAACATTAACTTCGTACTACTATTATAAGACAAAAAGTAAGATTGTCAAACAAAAAAGTAAAAACCGGTTGCCATTTTTGGTTTCTTTGTTCCAAGAATCATAGTGTTGCGAAAATTTCATATTCCCCAAAAGGTTGTCAAAATCAGAACTTTACAACATTTTTCTACAAGGAATTAATTATTAGTGAGTTGAACCACTCAACATACTCCTTATAAATCGCAAAGTACAACCCACCAAAGCTCCACCATCTCACCAATTCCTTTCATATCAAAATCGCAAAAGAGCATGAAAATAACATATGATTGATAGTCTCGATATTATAGTCACAAGTGCCATATAGAATCTCATCCAAGTCTATACTGTGTTTTTCAATATTAACTGACTCGAAATATGTTTAACTTGATACACGATTCTATAATATTAACCTGGAAAGGAACAAGGTTATTCCATCTTGCTGGAGAGTCATCCACAATAAGCACTTTTTATCAATTAATTGTATTGGGAAAGCAACCATGTACTCCCCACTAGCTTCCAACTCCCACCTCCATTATCGATATGAGGAGATTAGACCCAGCTGTTGTAAAAGAAATTTTCAAGTCATCTACTGATTAACCTTTTGACCACCTCTCGGAGTTCGACACACTATCGAGTGCATATCAACCATTGGAACTCAATTGGCACTACGAAAACGTGTTACATATTATCCAACTTGAAAACTCTTGAAAATCTAGTTTCCAGAGGTGCATACCTAACCAAATCAAATATTCTTTCTTAGCTAATTCGTTTGGATCAATAGAAATAATTTGCAAAAATAATGCATTTTTATTTCTTTCTCACTTTGTACTCTTTGTGATTTGTGATAGTGACTACTCAAAATTTATTTATTAAGTATATGATTGTTTTTTTAATGGTAGTTTCATAAAAATCTAGCAATGTGTTACATGAATTTGGTAACACTAAGTGGGCACCACACCGAGTTGATTTTTAACTTCTTACTCTTATTATAAAACCGAAATTAAGATTGTGCAACTATAAAGTCAAAAATACCCGATTTTATGGTTTCCTTTTTCCAAAGATGATAGGGTTGCAAAAATCTCATATCGCCCAAAAGGTCGTAAGAATCACAATTTCAAGACATTATTCTACAAGGAATATATTTTTAGTAAGTGGACCACTCAACATACTCTGTGTTGTTGAGTGTGAAGCCACTCTTGTGGTTTGTCAAAGTTGGTGAATGTGAAGTTGGTGAAGTCAATGGTTGGTGAGTCCAAGGTTGGTGAGTCCAAAGTTGGAGAAGTTTGATTTCACATTTCACAATACCTTCTCATATGTATAAATAGAGCTTCAGTTGAAGAGATTTATGTACCACACCACAACAATGTAGTTGAATATAAATTCCTAGTTACCCACCGTGGACGTAGATCAGTTTTGGACCGAACCACGTTAAATTCTTGTGTTCTTAATTTGTGAGCTGAGTGTGTGAGTTTCGTGTTCGTATGCTAAGTGTCTCGATCCTAACAAGTGGTATCAGAGCCTTGGTATAGCTCCAGAGAGTGATTTTCTGTTTTTGGGTCGAAACTTTTTTGTCTCAAAAACGATTTTGGTTTACGCCGTTGGAAAGGTCTCGTTCCGCAGATTCCGAAAATATATTTTTTCGAATTTTTTGAGCGTCGGAAGACCTCCAAATCACCGGTCAAAGTTGGTCAAAACTCACCGGAAAGTTGGCCGGAAAAACCAGTTCACCGGAGAAGACGACACTGTAGCGCCGGAGTCTACCGGAGAAGACGACACTGTAGCGCCGGAGTCCGCCGGAGAAGACGACACTGTAGCGGTTTTTGTAGCAGTACTGTAGCATATTTCCAGAATTTGCAAAACAGGTCCCTGAAGTTCCAGAATTTGAAAAACAGGCCCTGAACTTTCAGAAAAGTGCAGTTTAGCCCCTGAACTTCAGAAAAATTGCAGTTTGGTCCCTGAACTTCGGGAAAATTGCGGTTTAGTCCCTGAACTTCAGGAAAATTACAGTTTGGTCCCACAACTTTGTCAAAGTCGCAAAAGAGTCACTCAAACATTTGTTTTGGGCAGTTTAGCCAGAAAATAATTTGGGTAGGGATTATATTTTGCAAATAACGAGCCAAGAACAGTTGTTAAGTTCAGACAAGGCTTCGTTTAGTAAAGATTGAAAAGTTGGTGGAAGATGCAGATTGAGGCATTATGTGTCAGAAAGTTCAAGATGTGGTATTGGTAAAGGAAGAAAATTAGAGAATTATAGAGGATCAGACGTTCAGACAAATCCAGCGATGATCAGAGTTTCAGGGGTTCAAGAACAGATCATGGGATGAACAGATCAAGTAATTAAGAGAAAATCCGTTTTCGGTAGATCCAGCAGTGATTAGAAAGTCAGCAGACTTAGGTGTAATCACGAGATCAGAAAGTTCGGTGTTATTCATGACGTTGAGGTGTGGACATTCTTTAGAGTCGATGTCCAAATAGAGGAAATTCTGCTTCTGAGAATGTGTCTGGGTTTGATGCATTGGGACTCAGTGGAAGGCAGTAAAGACTCTTGGGTCAAGAATTCTGGTGCTTCATTTCACGCTACCCACAGCAGTGAAGCACTGCAGAATCTGAAAGTTGGAGACTTTGGAAAGGTAAGACTTGTGAACGATGAATGTTCGCTGTATATGGTCGGATTACCGTCTGAGGGAGTGACCGTCCCAGTTCAGAAGAGAAACAAAGTCCGGTTCACAGAATCTCATGGGCAGAAGAGGGTGACCCTTTGCAAGTAGGAAGCCTAGAGCTACAAGGAAGATTCAGGTTGAACGAGCATGGAAAGGTTCAGAAAAATCAGTCGAAGGATATTGTGGCAATAAGAGCACAAAGTATTGTTTCAGTTGCAGGGTTTTGCAACATTGGGAGCATAGGTCGTGTTTCAATCATAGGTCCAGGACGACAGTGGATTTAGAACCAGTTTTCAGCTGTAAAGTCTCTCCGATTTTGATAACTTGCTAAATATGGAGAGTGTTGTTGTTTGTTCTCAGGTTGTTCCAGGATTCGGTAGTTCGTTTTCAGTGGGAGCCGATAGGGACAAAGAACAGGTCAAGGGCAGTTTAAGTCATCACGAACATGTTGAAACTCATGGGAGTTTTAACGGGCCTTTCAGGTTAACTGATGAGAAGGCCGGGGTAACTAAGAAGGAGTTTACGGAAATACAAATGCACAGTTGAAGCACAGGTGAAGATTGTTCCGTTGCTTCAAGTGGGAGATTGTTGAGTGTGAAGCTACTCTTGTGGTTTGTCAAAGTTGGTGAATGTGAAGTTGGTGAAGTCAATGGTTGGTGAGTCCAAGGTTGGTGAGTCCAAGGTTGGAGAAGTTTGATTTCACATTTCACAATACCTTCTCATATGTATAAATAGAGCTTCAGTTGAAGAGATTTATGTACCACACCACAACAATGTAGTTGAATATAAATTCCTAGTTACCCACCGTCGACGTAGGTCAGTTTTGGACCGAACCACGTTAAATTCTTGTGTTCTTAATTTGTGAGTTGAGTGTGTGAGTTTCGTGTTCGTATGCTAAGTGTCTCGATCCTAACATGTGTAATTGGCGAAGTACAACATAGCAAAACTACACCATCTCACCAATTCCTTCCATATCTCAATCGCAAAAGTGCACAAAAAGAATATATGATTCAAAGTCTCAATGTTAGAGTCACAAGTACTACATATAATGGTGTACAAGTCTATATTACGTTTGTCAAATTAACTGACAGAACTTCTATTAACTTGATATGTCAAGCTAATATATTAACCTTGATAGGAGCAAGGGTGTTCCATCTTGTTAGAGGGTTATCCACAACAAGCACTATTTATCAATTAACTGTCTCACGAAAGCAACCATGTACTCCACAATATCTTTCAACTCACACATCCATTTGTCAATCCGGTAAGATAAGACCATTTGTTGTAAAGAATTTCAAGTTATTATATTGATTAAGATCATATACACCTCTCAAAGCTCGACACAATATCGTGCACTAATCAACCACTATAATTCGATCTACATCAAGAGCGTGTTTCACATTATCCAACCCGAAACATGTTGGATATCTAGTTTTCAAAGGTGTATTCCCCAACCAAATATCTTCGCAAAATGAGTGTATGATTGTGAATGAGTTGTACATGGAATTCTTTGTTGGTGGGATATCACTCAATTTTAATGGTTTTGACATTACAAGGAGTGTAGTTTTCTGATCATATTCAAGGTTTTATGATTGTCAAGCAATGATTGATTGCGGTCACCTTGAGTATACCTTTTGGTGTTGTGGAGATTTCGATACAACATTCTTTTTTTGACCAACAACCAAAAGAAATATACCATTTCATAATATCGTGACAAGTTCTTTCTTTTGGATTTCTATTAGAGTTTCTAACATTGATGAATCTAGAATTCAAACTCACTGGTGTCAAACTTGAATGATCACTACTACAAAAAGGACTTTTAATGACGGACAAACAATGATAGACATTGTTTTATGACATGCAAAGAAGTATGTCATAAAAAGTCTGTCATTTGTGTGTAAAAATTTAAACATTTACGACAGACATGACTCTGTCATCTTTTATCAAAATTCATGACATGCATATTTGTATGTCATATTTTCATGTCATAAAATCAACTTAAACAAAAACACGGGGTACATTTTATTATTGTCTGTCATAAATTTCAAACTTGAATGATCACTACTACAAAAAGGACTTTTAATGACGGACAAACAATGACAGACATTGTTTTATGACATGCAAAGAAGTATGTCATAAAAAGTCTGTCATTTGTGTGTAAAAATTTAAACATTTACGACAGACATGACTCTGTCATCTTTTATCAAAATTCATGACATGCATATTTGTATGTCATATTTTCATGTCATAAAATCAACTTAAACAAAAACACGGGGTACATTTTATTATTGTCTGTCATAAATTTATGTCCCTGTCGACACAGTACATCCCGTTTTCAATTAAGAAGCTGAAGTACTCCCACCGACGATTAGGTCTACTACTGCTCCACCACCGGTGATTAGGTATACTAAGGCTCTACCAACGATAATTTATGGCTACTACTCCACTAATCTACTCACGGTTTAGGGCAACTATTCCAACATTCCGCAAATATTATGTTAATAGGGATCTGACATGTCGCAGTCGTTGATGTAGTCAAAAATACAAAATATAACATTACTAATCCACTAGCTAGCAGCAAGTCAGGGTCGAACCGTGGAGTCCGTGGTTGGCAATTTGTGTCGATAAATCGTGATATACTGTCACTCTATAGACGACAGATTAGAACACGTGGGAAACAACTAAAAATCAAATAACGAAACAAAACAAACTCATATCTGATTGCAGATCCAGAAACGACAAACTGAATGCATTCTTTTATAAACTTAAATCAAAACAAATATTCGAAACCAAACTATCAAACTAAACAATTCCAAGAACTATAGGAGTCGAATGATTGCTCCTGAGGCTAAATCAAATATCACATTGAGTAATCGACGGAAATCCGAATTCCGGAATACCTCGATACCGAGTTGATAAAAATAGTAGAAAACTAAATCTAAGCCAAACCTATCGAACTGAAAAAGTAACGAATCTAGACTATCGGATCCCCTCGTGGTACCCCGGGATGCATCAAAAGTCGGACGAGAGCCCTCTATTTATAGTGGTGGAAAATTTCGTGTCCGAGCCACGGATAACGCTAAACCGTGCCGCGGACCCTTCCGATTCTCGAGATCTCTTGATTTGATATTTGAAAAAGAAGAATATTTTGACTTTATCTGACATTAGCGTCGCTAACTTTGAGGGTTAGCGTCGTTAATTCATCATTCGTGCCTCAATTTGCATAATTTGAATTTCAAAATGGAGATTACGCGTTTCTGCGAAGTTAGCGGCGCTAATTAGGCCGGATACATGTTTTGCCTCTTTTGCCCCTCAACTTGTTACAATTTGCACTTTTAACCCTACATTTACACTAAAAACACATCCAAAGCACTTTGGCACAAAAGTCAGTGATATTAGTCAATTAACAACCATAAACTAACTAAAACACGGATCAATAACACCTAAAATGGTCAACATTGACAGGTGTTATCAAACATCCCACACTTGTGTCTTGCTTGTCCCAAAGTAAGTAGAGTTTTTAACAAATTCTAACAAAGACTCAAGCATTTTTGAATATCTTTAGTTTCAAAGTTTATTGCAATTCGAAAAGTTAGATAAAAATGATTTTTTATAACAATTACCAAAATACCCTTTGGGAATCACGACTTTCTAAAGAACCATTGATTACAAATTTTCAGTTCACAACTATGCAAACTTACTCATTCAGATTCTAAAGGCCACTAAGGAAATTTCCATGACTTTCGATGTTGTTCGTTTAACGAGATTTCAAAAACACTATCCTAGACCAGTGGATATTTGTGCATAAATGCCCTACGGGCCACCCTTTTCGATTCTACCGGCTCAAACAACAAAGGCCACTAGTCGAGAATTCCTTCCTGAGTCCCAATCGAAATATACTCTAAATCCAAAATTTTATAACTTCTCTAACTACTCAACTTATTTTAGCTAAACTAGCATGCTTACAACTAAATAGTATTTCTTGAATAATATAACAATGCTACAGAAACTCAAAACTATCCGTTTCTAAGTTACAACTTCTTAAAACTTTTGAAAATTGCTAAAATTTTACAAAGAATATGACTTTTTCTCGCAAAAAATTTTCAAAACTACTTTTTCGATCGTCCCCACGCCACACTTTAAACCGTATAACGTCCCTGTTGTACGAAAAGAAAAATTCAAAACAAATGCAGAAAAAGAGTTACCCCTTAGGACAGTGGATTGCTTGAATATCAGAATCAATTGTAACAGGTTCGCTAGTTCGTAACATTGATTAAGTGTCGGGAGTCGGGGGCAACAGTAAACACGCCGCCATAACACAAGTACAGGGGCATGGTCACCCCACACTTGCGTTATGCAACTCCAAACGTTTGGGTGCAACAATCATGGTTTGGATGGATACTACTCACACAAACAAACATATTAGAAGTTGCAAAATACACAAAGGTAGACAATACACTGAGAGTTGATGTCTTTGTTGATTCCCCCTCCCCGTGACGCCAGCAAGCTATATTAGCGGTGCGAAGGTGCGATGAGATCCAGTGTCCATCGATCAAAGTTGGAAGGCCGTGGTGCCACATGAAGAGGTTCGCGTCGCAAATTTCCTTGATCAGGCTTCGTGAGTATGCGTGAAAAGGCCCCTGCGCATCAGGTTTCTTCTTGGTCCGCAACGCGGTTTGATGGTGTTGGTGTCGCGTGACATTTCTTTGTTTTTCCTTTCTAATCCCTCAGCCTCACCCCACACTTAGGACATACCGTATCATACTTAACAATTATTAATCTCAGTGATATTTTGACGAAATAAAAATAAAAACAAAAACAAAAACAAAAATAATACTTATCGAAAAATCGGGTTGCCTCTTAAAAGCGCTTCAGCTGGACCTTTCTTCAGTGGCTACGGTGCGTCATATGCCTTCTGTCTTTGCTGATCTTCGGCCCCACCATACCTTCGTTGACCCGGTACTCCTCCAGCTTTCCTAGGTCAAAATGTCCTACCGGTCTCCTTGCTGTTGCACGGCCCCCGTCTTCCGATTGTTTCGTGTGAGTGCTTGGAGGTTGTCTTTGAAGGGTTTTGAAGCAATCAATGAACAAATAAATTCTTATGGTTCACATGCAACCCTAAAAGATCTATGTTTTCTTCTATGGAGATTATAAACTAAAAACCTAAGGCCAACAATAATTTCTAAAGATCAAATAAAGAATAAACCAACCTTTTGATCTTTTGATCTTGAAGCAAGCAGCAAACAAATCCTGCCTCAAATGCAAGTCACACCCAAGCAATGGAGAAGAGAGTCCAGCAGAGTAGTCTTAGGTCAAAATGGCGTAGGAAATAAGGGTGCTAGAGGGTTCCTTTTATAGACTCTTAAGGTTACAGCTGAAACCCTAAGGAGCCGCCTAAGTAGGCAAGCATGTTGACCATTTGGACCAGATCCCTAAACCCTAATTAGGGTTTTTCGCCAACCCTAGAGAAGCCTCCAGGGTGGCGCCACTTTTTGGCCCCTGGACTTCTCTTTGCCAGTTATTCAACTATTGAATAAATACAAACCAGTCCCTGTACTTTTAATTAATTAATTTAATCACTAAATTAAATCCAATTAATTCTAGATTAAATCTTAATTAATTATTATAGTTTCTAATTAATATATTAACACTTAAATATATTAATAAACTATTTAATTAATTCCATTGATTTATTAAACAATTAATAAATCAACCTTTCACTCTACTGTACTCTACACTAAGCCTCCAGCTATGAGGGCAACCCAAATGGACTTTTGCTTCGATTAACAAGATAAATGCAATTATAAGTCATGGCTTAGACACCTAATCCAACAATCTCCCACTTGGATAAGTCTATGATTTTAATTGTCCATTTACCTTCTGATTAATACCAGTTTCCCAAAAACTGCTCCTGAACTCTGTCCCAGTCAGTTCTGTCCAAAGATCAGTGATCAGATGATCCTCCGTCCAACAGATATTTTCAGACTCAAGACATGGATTAATATCAATCTTGGTCTGATACTCTGTTTCTCGATTTCCAATTTGCTTATGACTTTAAACTGCTAATTGAACACATCAATTCAGTCCCAGTTGGCCAACACTTTCAGTCAACTTCAAAATCATCGAGAGGCCTATAGACATCTGTTTCCCATCAGGTCAGGGGATGGATAAGTTTCGACTTATATGTCCATACCTTTTACTAGTCAGAATACTCACAACAATGCGTTTTATAACACCGAGTTACCGGCGCGTTTTCGCGTTATCAAAGAGCAACCGACTTGCAAATTACAGATCATATCTCTCCACTTAAAGATCAAAGGATATTATCGTCTTAACATTGCTTGTGATGTAATCCATGAAGCAATCTGTTAAGCGTGGGTTTATCCAATACTCAAATCTCTATTTTCTAAGTACTCACGAATGTTGCAGCAGTCTTACTACGATGTCTAACTCTTTAGACAATCTACAACTGATTCATGACAGTCTTCGTTCACACTTACTCCCTAAGGGTGTGATTGACTGTGGAAATTTAAATAATCTAATTACTTAGGAAGTTAAACATGCAAATATAGAAACACAATAATAAACAATTGACAAAGGCAGTAATAATACTCATTTATAAATCTCTATTATAAAATCACCAAGTCAATTACATTTATATTTTTACAAGTTTCAAAATTCCATCTAATTACTAAAACTAATATCATCCATCAGTCCAATGCTCCGAGCATGCTGATTGTGCTTGATCCTACTCAGGGCCTTAGTCAAAGGGTCTACAGGATTATCTTCTGATGATACTCTCTTAACCAGTAAGTGACCTTCTTCTACGCGATGTCGAATGTAATGGTACTTTCTGTCGATATGTCTGGACTTTCCACGATCTCGCGGTTCTTTTGTCAAAGCGACCGCTCCTTCATTATCGCAGAATAGTTCCATCGACTCCTAAATGCTCGGGACAACTCCAAGGTCACCGATAAAGTTCTTCAGCCAAGCCGCTTCCTTAGACGCTTTACTCGCTGCAATGTACTCTGATTCGCACGTTGAATCAGCCACCGTTTCCTGCTTGGAACTTTTCCAAGTGACCGCTCCATCGTTCAAAAGAAATACCCAGCCAGACTAGGACCGATCACTCTCCCTATCTGTCTGGAAGCTGGCATCTGTATATCCACTCACTTTCAAGTCATCACTGCCACCAAGGACTAATACCATATTCTTTGTCCTTCGCAGATACTTGAGTATGTTCTTAACCGTAATCCAATGTGCCTTTCCAGGATTACCCTGGAACCGACTAACCATGCTCAGTGTAAAGGATATGTCGGGACGAGTACATGTCATAGCATACATGATCGACCCTACTGCCGAAGCATAAGGTACCCGACTCATCTCAGCTATTTCCTCATCAGTACTTGGGCTTTGAGTCTTACTCAATTTAGCATTACTCTGGATTGGTAGCTCTGCCTTTTTGGATTTTTCCATGTTAAACCTCTTTAACAACTTTTCCAAATACGTACACTGGCTCAGACCTATTAAATTTCTCTTTCTATCTCTCAATATCCTTATTCCGAGAATATAAGCAGCTTCTCCAAGGTCTTTCATGGCAAAGAACTTCCCGAGCCAAGACTTGACATCTTGCAAGGTCGAAATGTCGTTTCCTATGAGTAGTATGTCATCAACATACAACACCAGAAAAGTGACTATACTCCCACTAGCCGTGACATATACACAGGACTCATCTTCACTCCTAGAGAAGCCAAACTTTTTGACTTTCTCATGGAAGCAGAGATTCCAGCTGCGAGATGCTTGCTTCAACCTGTAGATTGATCTTTCAAGTTTATATACTTTATCAGGATGCTTTGTGTATACAAAACCCTCTGGCTGATTCATATAAACATCCTCAGTCAGTTTCCCGTTAAGGAAGGCGGTTTTGACATCCATCTGCCAAATTTCATAATCATGAAATGCAGCTATGGAAAGCATTATCCTGATTGACTTAATCATGGCTACTGGTGAGAAGGTTTCATCATAGTCAACCCCCGGGGTTTGAGTGAATCCCTTCGCAACCAGCCGAGCTTTATAAGTATGTACTTTACCATCCATGTCTTACTGCAATGTCTAACTCATTAGACAGTCTACAACCAATTCATGACAGTCTTAGTTCATACTTACTTCCTAACAGTATGATCGACTGTGGAGTTTTAAATAATCTAATTATTAAGGAAGTTAAACATGCAAATATAGAAACACAGAAATAAACAATTGACAAAGGCAGTAACAATACTCATTTATAAATCTCAATTATAAAATCACCGAGTCAATTACATTTATACTGTTACAAGTTTCTAATCTATCTAATTGCTAAAACTAATATCATCCTTCAATCCAATGCTCTAAGCATGCTAATTGTGCTTGATCCTATTTAAAGCCTTAGTCAAAGGATCTGCAGGATTGTCTTCTGATGATACCCACTTAACCAGTAAGTGCCCTTCTTCTACTTGATGTCGAATGTAGTGGCACTTTCTTTCGATATGCCTGGACTTTCCATGGTCTCGCGGTTCCTTTGTCAAGGCGACCGCTCCTTCATTATCACAGAAAAGTTCCACCGGCTCCTGAATGCTCGGGACAACTCCAAGGTCCCCAATAAAGTTCTTCAGCCAAGCCGCTTCCTTAGACGCTTCACTTGCTGCGATGTACTCTGATTCGTACGTTGAATCAGCCACCGTTTCCTGCTTGGAACTTTTCCAAGTGACCACTCCACCGTTCAAAAGAAATACCCAGCCCGACTGGGACCGTCCACTGTCCCTATCTATCTGGAAGCTGGCATCTGTATATCCACTCACTTTTAACTCATCACTGCCACCAAGGACTAATACCATATTCTTTGTCCTTCGCAGATACTTGAGTATGTTCTTGACTACAATCCAATGTGCTTTTCCAGGATTACCCTGGAACCGACTAACCATGCTCAGTGCATAGGATACGTCGGGACGAGTACATAAAATAGCGTACATGATCGACCCTACTGCCGAAGCATAAGGCACCCGACTCATTTCAGCTATTTCCTCATCGGTACTCGGACTTTGAGTCTTACTCAATTTAGTATTACTTTGGATTGGTAACTCTCCCTTTTTGGAATTTTCCATGTTAAATCTCTTTAACACCTTTTCCAAATATGTACACTGGCTTAAACCTATCAATTTTCTATTTCTATCTCTAAGTATTCTTATCCCGAGAATATAAGCCGCTTCCCCTAGGTCTTTCATGGCGAAACACTTCCCGAGCCAAGCCTTAACATTTTGCAAGGTCAGAATGTCGTTTCCCATGAGCAGTATGTCATCAACATACAGCACCAGGAAGGTGACTATACTCCCACTAGCCTTGACATATACACAGGACTCATCTTCACTCCTAGAGAAACCAAACTCTTTGACTTTCTCATGGAAGCAAAGATTCCAGCTGCGAGATGCTTGCTTTAACCCGTAGATTGATCTTTCAAGCTTACATACTTTGTCAGGGTGCTTTGTGTCTACAAAACCTTCTGGCTGACTCATGTAAACATCTTCAGTCAGTTTTCCGTTAAGGAAAGCGGTTTTGACATCCATCTGCCAGATTTCATAATCATGAAATGCAGCTATGGAAAGCATTATCCTGATTGACTTAATCTTGGCTACTGGTGAGATGGTTTCATCATAGTCAACCCCCGGGGTTTGAGTGAATCCCTTCGCAACCAGCCGAGCTTTATAAGTATGCACTTTTCCATCCATGTCGGTCTTCTTTTTGAAGATCCACTTGCATCCGACTGTCTTTCGACCCGGTACATTGTCAACCAAGTTCCAAACTTGATTGTCATACATGGACTTTATCTCGCTGTCCATTGCCTCTTTCCATTTTGAAGACTCGGGGCCTGCCACTGCTTCACTGTAGTTAGCCGGCTCATCCAAATTAGTCAATGTACGATCACTGACTAACGTGTCTCCGTCCGAAGTAATATGGAAACCATAGAACTCGGGCGGCATGCTAACTCTACCTGAACGCCTAAGGGGCAACGAAATGTCGGTGGGTCCAACAGGAACTTCTTCCTCATGTTGGTTGCTAGTTTCTTCCAAGGTTGTTTCATCGGGCGTCTCCTGAATTTCTTCGAGATCGATCGTACTCCCACTGTCCTCTTTGGATGTGTGTTCTCTCTCTCGAAAGAACCCCCGTCTTGCTACAAAGACCACGTCCTCGCTCGGTCTGTAGAACAAGTATCAAAAAGACTGTTTCGGGTATCCGATGAAGTAACACCTCTCACTTCTTTCTGCAAGCTTATCTGAAGTATCTCGTCTCACGAATGCTTCACAGCCCCAGACTTTGATGTGTGCCAACGAGGGAACTTTCCCCGTCCACATCTCGTGCGGTGTTTTCCCAACCTTCTTGGTTGGGACAAGATTTAGGATATGGGCGGCAGTCTTTAAGGCATACCTGACACGCCTAGGTCGTCGTGCGGTCAAAAATAAGAGAAAACCTAACACACACTAGTATAGCGGTAGTCAGGGTCGATCCGCAGGAGCTTCGTGGTTAGACTAGATGAGAGATTACCAACTAGTAGTGTCACAGCTACAGTCGGAGGATCTGGTTTCTATCTTCCTACTCACTAGCAAACAAAAGCAATGATCAAACACGCCCAAGCCAAGCTAAGCTATGCTCAAATAACCTAGTCACTTGCTGAAGTCAGAAGTACATCTCTGAATCAGAAGCAATCAAAAGCATCCAAACTAGCAAAACCAAGCAAAGCATAAACTAGCCACTAACTAAAGTTCTACTGAACAGTTACTAGCCCAGGTTTAATGCTTACAAATTAACCTAATTAACTACTGATTTCAGCTAAGGAAAACAGTCCCAACAAGGTCCAAACCAATTCAATAACCAAAACCAAACAATCAAAACCAAACACAAGTATAAAAACACCGAAAAGCTAAGATTAAATGTAACCAAATGCTTCTCATTCACCAAATCCAAATTCCAAGTACAAAAACAGTAACCAAATGTTGCTAAATCAGAAACCTAAGTGCTCAAAGTCAGTGGTTGTCACTCCCAAGGACTTTAGCTACAAAGACTACTTGCTACTAAAAGGAAATTAAATCAAAAATCATAAAATACCAACTGAGAGCTTGCTGAAACGAAATCCTAGAGTCAAAGAGCTTCAAGGTCGATTTTACACCCGGTCTTTGCTAGGGTTTTCGGCTGGAAATGCATCTGTTTATACTTGCAAATTTCCCGCAACCGCGCCGTGCAGAAGTGAAATCCGCGGCGCGCGTACTAATCTTTTCCCGTTTCTTCGGCATTTGAATGTGTTCCACCGCCTTAAGCCCGCGTCGCGCATGGTTAATTCCCGTGGCGCGCGTACGAGTTCTCTTGATTTTTCATTCTTTTCAACTTCTTCCTTTTTTGCACACTCTTAGTCCCTGTTTCTATTCTTTTTCTCCAAACAAGTCCTGGCACGAAAAGTGAGAATACCCAGACATATTTGATATAATTTTATCAAGAACAGGGCTCAACAACGCCTAAAATACTTGATATCACTAGGCGTTGTCAAACACCCCACACTTGTGCCTTGCTTGTCCCCAAGCAAGAGAGTTTTTAACAAATTATAATGAAGAATCAAACAATTTCTGACTGTGTTTAGTTTCAAAGTTTATTGCTCTTTGAGTTAGAGTGGAATAGTTCGCGAAAACATAATTGAATTGTTCTTTGGAATTCATGGCTTTCTAGAGAACCCTTGATTACAAACTTTCTGTGCACAATGAAGTGTACTTACTCATTCAGATTCTAAAGGCCATTAAGGAATTGTCCATGACTTTCGATGTTGTTCGTGTAGCGAGCTTTCAGAAATACCATCCCAGACCAGACGATCTTAGGTGGTAAGGTGCATAAGGCCCACCCATTTTAGACCTACCGGCTCGAACAACAAAGGCCACCGATTGACTTTTTCTTCCTAAATTCCAATCCTAAAACAGCTCAATCTTCTAAACTCGTAAAAACTCAACTTATTTGATTAACAAATAAACAGTATTTATTGAAAAATACTAGTGCTATCACAATCACAAACCATTCTATTCAAAATTGCAATTTATTAAAAATTTTGAAAAATATTGCTAAAAATTGAAAAATTGATCATTTCTGCAAAAATTTCAAAAAATTTCTCTTTCGACCGTCCACACCCCACACTTAAAACCGTACAACGTCCCCGTTGTACAAAAAATTATTTCAAAACAAGGGAGAAAGAGTTACCCCTTTTTGGACGATAGACTGCTTGTTGCTCAATATAATTGCGAACAAACGAATCCTTGATTTCGTATTCCGGAGTTGTAGCGCTACAATGAACACGCCGGTGGTCGAGACAAGTGGAGGGGGCACGGTGACCCCACACTTGTCTGAGACAACTCCTTCCCATTTGATATATCATGCAAAACTCAACAAACAAATTAAAAACAAACATAACAAAATAAAATATGAACAAAATATACAGATAGAGGTGTCATAAGTTTTGTACATATATCCCAAAAAATAAAATATAAAAAGAAAGAAAGAAAAAGTACATCAATCACTACCAGGTTGTAACACCCGGCTTTTTAAACAAAAACACCCCTGAAAATTTTTTCATTTATAACACGGTTTTAATACATAAAACCATAACAAGGGGTATATTTTAATAAAAACGGGTACAAGTGTATCAAGGAGAGTATAAATACCGTAGTCTCCTTTAAAGCCGGGCTGCTACTACAGCATCTAAGAGTCCTACTTCACGAGTCACGGACTCTATCTTGTCCCCTACCAGTATCATGCTAACCTGCAGGGACAGTAACAAACGGTATGAGCTACAAAGCTCAGTGAGTAATCAATTTTACAATAACACGTATTAAATACACTCATGTATTTATCTGGATATCTAATCCAAATTCCTAGCCTTACTGGCTGATCGAATATATCTTTAGGATTTCACATCCTAAGTTATAGTCTTACAGACTATATCATGATAACCTGCAATTATCAAACCAAGTCAGTTATTTACACAATTAACTATACACAACTATTTCTGTCCCATCTCTCTCAGTCATATCGGACTGCACCGTATATCATGGCTAACAGCCGCACCCTGTGTCATAGCTATATAAGCTGCATCAAAACATTATCAATGTACAATTCATAGCCCGCAGGCCGCACCAGCTGGGTTTAACAACCCGATATCATGGCCAAAAAGGCCGCATCATGTACCTGTAACAAAAGCATAGCCCAAAGGCCGCATCGGAGACATAGCCCGAAGGCCGCACCGGTTAGATATGGCTCACGGGTTAGCCCGCTGTTGCCGTGGCTCACAGGAAGATCCCGCTGTTGCCTAGACTCACGGGTTAGCCCGCTGTTGTCTATATAAGTTTGGCTCATCAAAGTAAACCATGGCTCACGGGTTAACCCGCTGTTGCCTAGACTCACGGGTTAGCCCGCTGTTGTCTATATATTGGTTTGACTTATCAGAATAAATTATGGCTCACAGGAAAATCCCGCTGTTGCCTAGACTCACGGCTGGTTCCGGTCTTGTCTATATAAGTTTTATTGACTCACGGCTGGTTCCGGTCTTGTCATTTTATTTTATTGACTCACAGCTCCGTTCTTGTCTATTATAGACTCACGGCTTATCTGGTATTGTCGTATCATAGTGTATAAATACATGTATTGACTCACAGCTCCGTTCTTGTCATCGCAATGACTCACGGCTTATCTGGTATTGTCTTTTACATATATTTTTACACTTGTCATTTTCGTCCCTCGAAGTCGTTTCAACCTGTAACAATACAATCATCATATATCACATATGATATCAGTGAGATTACTCACCTGGATACTAGCTGCGTCAAGTTTCTAGTTGTTTCTTGCCTTCCGATACGATCCGTAGAATTTTGTCCCGCACCTATAATATAATCATTTTCAACATGATTATCGGTTAATACCCATTGCAAGTAACTCTAATACACTAGAGTTCAATAAAACATTGTTACAAACAATGTCCAATTAATAAACTTCCAGTTTACTATCTTTATGTGAATTTTACTATTCACCGGGACACTCGGATCGGTCTACAGTGCCCCCGAGGGGTCGGAAACTCAATCTAAAAATTTTCCCAAACTTTTCAGACCATAACGGTCCTATGTTTCAAATTTGGGCTTAATCGGACAAGCAACGCAAAATATAGCGTTTCAAAGTTCCTGCCCAGGGCCTGTCCACAGGCGCACTGCGCCCAGAAGGAGGCGCACCGCGCCCAGCGCCTGTGCAGGTTCCTGTCCAGTCGCGATTTTCACTGTAGCATGCAGTTTTCTTATCTTAAGTGATTATTTTCGTTCTTAATCACTTGGGGTTTGTTCCTAGGCTAAAACCTTACATTTTGACAATGTTTTTAACCATCAAAACACCCTCAATCATCCAAACTAAGAATTAGGGTTCTTAGTTTTAACAACCCCAATTCTTCAATTTTATCTTTTATAGCATCTTACTTTCATTAGATTGAGTTAAGTCTTTGTTTAAGTGAAGAAATCATACACAAACACTCCAAACTTCACTGGAATTGCAGTGTTTTCGAGTTCTACATCACTCACCAATAACAACTAGTCAAGGGCTTGGAAACTTACCTCAAATTCTTCCAATTATGCCCTTTTAAGCCAAGGATCACAATCCAAGCTTCAAACCTTCAAGAAGTCTTCCAATTTCTGCAGAATCGCACCTGCAATTGCTTCTCCCGTTGCTGCACATTTGGTTGGTCAATGAGAGAGTCAAACTCTCTATTTATACCAAAATTTCTTACAATTTGGTCCCTAAGTTCATTTTCTTGAACTTTGACCACAACAATCAAGTTTTATTACAATAAAACTTCCATTTCTTACATTTTGGCCACAACCAACAATATTTTTACTTAATTGGTCGTTGACTTGGTCAAATGACCAAAATACCCTTTTTCGGTAAAACGACCAAAAATCAGTTTTTATAACATTTTAAGTCCAAAACTTAAAATATTATTTCAAACCAAATACTTTTCTGTCCAAAAGACCATTTTACCCTTACATGGTAAAATGACCAATTTACCCTTTTATTATAATTATATAATAAAGTATCTTGGCGTTACAAATTCTCCCCTCCTTCAAAAGATTTCGTCCCCGAAATCATACTATCACGCGAGGGTATTTCTTTCTCGTTACAATTTCGGTTTCTCATATCATATGGAAACCTTCATGGTTTTTGCTACAGCTCTTTAACCATACTAAACTTCGTATCTCGTGGTTATATCACCACGCGCATATCACTCATCCGGTTGTCCCGGGCACTATAATCACTTATCCTCCTCATTTCAACATGAGGGATTCTTTAGTATTTATCAATCTATGTTCTCAGAACCCTGAGACCCATAGAAAACTTTACAATCATCTTGAAGTTCATCAAGGATATTCGATCAATACATCGCAATTCTTGCGTTTGGGATATACGGAAAAGTCCAATCAACAAGGACTCAACTTCCCTTTCTGTCCCACATCAATCTCTAGTCCTTCCGGAAGGTCACTTTGAGTTCCACTATCTTCCCTTACTTGGGGTTTAAATGGCTTTACTCAACAATCCACATACTACTCTTGTCGATCTTGGTCTATTTCTAAGCTTCCTCGACCTTGCCAAATCTTTTCTTCTGTTTGAGATACAATCTCAGGTTTAGTCAACAGCTTCTCATCAACTCCTGTCTAGCAAATCGGCGTGCAACACGGTAGTCTAAAAATACTTCCTACGAGTCAATAAAATACTAGTATAATACCTATACTAATCTTACAACTTCTATCAAGGATAGACGGTCGTCTAGTTTTCCGCTAGGGTCTGTTATGCAAATTTCGGGCATAACTCCTAAGGTCTGCATCATTTTCTCACCTCGTCAATCCATCTGCGATCCGCACACAGTACTTACTAGTACTTTCGGACTAATTATTCTAAGAATTAATGCCAAATTCAAAGAATAATTCTGTTATCTCTGTTCGATACAATTCGTACCGATAACTTTCGTCGACAATTTTCTTTTTTTTTTTTTTTTTATGTAGTTTTTCACTACTTTTCCACTCTTAATTCCTTCTTAGCCAGTATAAATCTATACTGATTTCATCAAGCAAACTGCAATTCACCCACATGGTGTCATACCCATACGGTACTTGCAAAGACTTTACTACAAAGTCTATGATATTTTTCGTCCCCTTTTATTTTTGGGACCAACAGTCCACATACTTCTAATGATTTGACTGTAATTACACACAAGTCAAACATTTTTTTACATGTCTTTCAATGTCTTTCTTCAGCCCCGGCCACCAACACATAGGTTTTATCGACCTATACAGTTTTGTATTGTCTCGGGTATGCTGCATATTGATACAAAATACATCTTTTCAAGATGATTTTTATATTTCGTTTGACTTTGGAATTCACATTCACAACCACCACGGGTTTTAAATCACTGTGATATTCCAACTAACTTCCGCTACTTTTCAATCATTTATTCACTTTTCACGTTTTCAGATTTGCACACATCTTTCTGTGCTACCCGAATCAACTCAGGTAATCAATTTGCCACATTCACGCATGTGGATGTAACCCTCAAAGGTTACTCTTTCAAATTCAAGGCATCTGTAATCACATACGCCTTTCTAAGATGGTACAGGATTTCATACCCGAAATCTCTAAGTAACCCATCTATCTTTACTATCTCATATTCAGCTTCTTTTGATCAATCAAGTAGTTCAACTTTTATGATCTTATCGCTATAAGCTTTACACCATACAAATAGTGTTTCCAAAGCTTAAATGTCGCGTTCATAATTGCTACCGCAATGTCATGCATCCACAGTCAACGTTGGATACATTTCAATGATCCAATCTATCTTCTCCACTTAGCATCATTGCTAATGTTACAGGTTCACACAAGGTTTATTCCAAACCTTTACAACATATCTGTGGTCTTTCTACCACTCAGACTTTACACTTTTCTTGGTCAACTTTAGTCAGCTAACCAGCAATCAAGGAGCAGTTTTCTACAACTCTCCTATAATAACCCGCCAAATCCAAGGAACTACAATGTCAGTCGGATTCCTCGGGCGGTTCCAGTTTTTACCACATCATCTATCCCACTGGATTTATTTCATCATCTTTGGCAATATTATCATGCCCAAGGAGTTGAAACTTCTTTTAGCCATATTTTCATACTTGGAGAATTTAACATATCACTTAACTCAGTGAAGTAACTCCAGTATCTGGTACAATGTACCTCATATTCAATCTGGTTTCGAGAATATCATATTCTCAGTAGTCAATGCACATACACATTAACTTATCTTTCTTCCTTTTACACAGATAGGGCTCCATCTGATGACACTTACAGTCATATGAGATCCCAATTCAAAACAATTTCTTCCAATTGTTTACCACTCTGTCATCTCTACAGAGGCCAATCAACACAGAGCCTAGATAACAGGAACGGCTCCCAATACCAGCTTAATCATAAGCTCTTATTGCCAATCTGGCAGAAATCTTGGAAGTTCTTTTCAGAAGAATCATCCGAAAATTTATTTAAAGTAGTACACTACTATCACCACTTTATTAAGCTTGGCCCATACCACGTATGCCGACTACAACATCATTCCTTTACTAACTCTTTTCCGAGTTTAAGCAAAGAAGCTAACCAGTATTCTCAACATCTGTCATTTACCATGGATTTTCATCCGTTCATATTTCTACAATTCATGTTAGCATAATGTATTGCTAACCAATTCATAAGCACAATTGCTTCAGATTTACTGGTAGTCATCGGCTTCAGATTCATAGGGAAAATGGTCCCGTAAATCCTAGGCAGACTACTTTCCAGGTGTTCAATATCTTGAACATACTTGCTATCTACTACAGCTATTTCAAATATTTCATCCAAAATCATTGATGAAAAATTCAAACAAGACACCGAGTCATCGATCCAAAGCATAGCTTCATGGATCAAATATAACATACACGAGTTATATTCAGAACGATGATATCTGCGACCGTATCAGTCTCCTCACGAGCTTCTTCCACAACTTACTGGAATGCTCATGGTACCACGGGTCCTTTTTGACCATTCGTTCCTTCTGTCTTTCCTGGGTTCATCACCCGTTACTCCACATTTCACATGTGAGTATTTCATAAAGAAGTGATCTATAGTTCCACGCTGGAACCACTTCCGTCCCATACGACAAGCTCGAGCAATCTGCTCCTATCTTCTGCAATTTCAGCATGTCAACGGTAGAGTCTCAACTCTACAATCTTCCTTAGTGCCTTTCCTGCACTGATCACTATACATAGTGACTCTGTTTTGGTCCTTTCCCTTCAAGGTTGGACCCAGTCTGTGGTAGCTTCTCCCGAAGCGTTCTGACCACATCAGCTAACATTGCTCGTCATGTGGATTTTCTGCTATTCATCTCATTGCCCCTCGTTCAATGGAGCTTTGAGAAACAGGGCTGGTTCACTTCTTAAAGCTGCACGCCCTAAATTTCTCCAAATACGATTCGCTGCTCATACTTCTTATACGTTAGAAGTCAGCAATAGTTAGGTTATATATGTTTAACAACAACTATATACACCTAACAGTTCATCATGTCTACTGTTTCAGGGTTTAAGTCCAGGAATCTACTCTATAGACACCTAGTTCACTTAAACCACGGCTCTGATACCAACTTGTAACACCCGGCTTTTTAAACAAAAACACCCCTGAAAATTTTTTCATTTATAACACGGTTTTAATACATAAAACCATAACAAGGGGTATATTTTAATAAAAACGGGTACAAGTGTATCAAGGAGAGTATAAATACCGTAGTCTCCTTTAAAGCCGGGCTGCTACTACAGCATCTAAGAGTCCTACTTCACGAGTCACGGACTCTATCTTGTCCCCTACCAGTATCATGCTAACCTGCAGGGACAGTAACAAACGGTATGAGCTACAAAGCTCAGTGAGTAATCAATTTTACAATAACACGTATTAAATACACTCATGTATTTATCTGGATATCTAATCCAAATTCCTAGCCTTACTGGCTGATCGAATATATCTTTAGGATTTCACATCCTAAGTTATAGTCTTACAGACTATATCATGATAACCTGCAATTATCAAACCAAGTCAGTTATTTACACAATTAACTATACACAACTATTTCTGTCCCATCTCTCTCAGTCATATCGGACTGCACCGTATATCATGGCTAACAGCCGCACCCTGTGTCATAGCTATATAAGCTGCATCAAAACATTATCAATGTACAATTCATAGCCCGCAGGCCGCACCAGCTGGGTTTAACAACCCGATATCATGGCCAAAAAGGCCGCATCATGTACCTGTAACAAAAGCATAGCCCAAAGGCCGCATCGGAGACATAGCCCGAAGGCCGCACCGGTTAGATATGGCTCACGGGTTAGCCCGCTGTTGCCGTGGCTCACAGGAAGATCCCGCTGTTGCCTAGACTCACGGGTTAGCCCGCTGTTGTCTATATAAGTTTGGCTCATCAAAGTAAACCATGGCTCACGGGTTAACCCGCTGTTGCCTAGACTCACGGGTTAGCCCGCTGTTGTCTATATATTGGTTTGACTTATCAGAATAAATTATGGCTCACAGGAAAATCCCGCTGTTGCCTAGACTCACGGCTGGTTCCGGTCTTGTCTATATAAGTTTTATTGACTCATGGCTGGTTCCGGTCTTGTCATTTTATTTTATTGACTCACAGCTCCGTTCTTGTCTATTATAGACTCACGGCTTATCTGGTATTGTCGTATCATAGTGTATAAATACATGTATTGACTCACAGCTCCGTTCTTGTCATCGCAATGACTCACGGCTTATCTGGTATTGTCTTTTACATATATTTTTACACTTGTCATTTTCGTCCCTCGAAGTCGTTTCAACCTGTAACAATACAATCATCATATATCACATATGATATCAGTGAGATTACTCACCTGGATACTAGCTGCGTCAAGTTTCTAGTTGTTTCTTGCCTTCCGATACGATCCGTAGAATTTTGTCCCGCACCTATAATATAATCATTTTCAACATGATTATCGGTTAATACCCATTGCAAGTAACTCTAATACACTAGAGTTCAATAAAACATTGTTACAAACAATGTCCAATTAATAAACTTCCAGTTTACTATCTTTATGTGAATTTTACTATTCACCGGGACACTCGGATCGGTCTACAGTGCCCCCGAGGGGTCGGAAACTCTATCTAAAAATTTTCCCAAACTTTTCAGACCATAACGGTCCTATGTTTCAAATTTGGGCTTAATCGGACAAGCAACGCAAAATATAGCGTTTCAAAGTTCCTGCCCAGGGCCTGTCCACAGGCGCACTGCGCCCAGAAGGAGGCGCACCGCGCCCAGCGCCTGTGCAGGTTCCTGTCCAGTCGCGATTTTCACTGTAGCATGCAGTTTTCTTATCTTAAGTGATTATTTTCGTTCTTAATCACTTGGGGTTTGTTCCTAGGCTAAAACCTTACATTTTGACAATGTTTTTAACCATCAAAACACCCTCAATCATCCAAACTAAGAATTAGGGTTCTTAGTTTTAACAACCCCAATTCTTCAATTTTATCTTTTATAGCATCTTACTTTCATTAGATTGAGTTAAGTCTTTGTTTAAGTGAAGAAATCATACACAAACACTCCAAACTTCACTGGAATTGCAGTGTTTTCGAGTTCTACATCACTCACCAATAACAACTAGTCAAGGGCTTGGAAACTTACCTCAAATTCTTCCAATTATGCCCTTTTAAGCCAAGGATCACAATCCAAGCTTCAAACCTTCAAGAAGTCTTCCAATTTCTGCAGAATCGCACCTGCAATTGCTTCTCCCGTTGCTGCACATTTGGTTGGTCAATGAGAGAGTCAAACTCTCTATTTATACCAAAATTTCTTACAATTTGGTCCCTAAGTTCATTTTCTTGAACTTTGACCACAACAATCAAGTTTTATTACAATAAAACTTCCATTTCTTACATTTTGGCCACAACCAACAATATTTTTACTTAATTGGTCGTTGACTTGGTCAAATGACCAAAATACCCTTTTTCGGTAAAACGACCAAAAATCAGTTTTTATAACATTTTAAGTCCAAAACTTAAAATATTATTTCAAACCAAATACTTTTCTGTCCAAAAGACCATTTTACCCTTACATGGTAAAATGACCAATTTACCCTTTTATTATAATTATATAATAAAGTATCTTGGCGTTACAAATTCTCCCCTCCTTCAAAAGATTTCGTCCCCGAAATCATACTATCACGCGAGGGTATTTCTTTCTCGTTACAATTTCGGTTTCTCATATCATATGGAAACCTTCATGGTTTTTGCTACAGCTCTTTAACCATACTAAACTTCGTATCTCGTGGTTATATCACCACGCGCATATCACTCATCCGGTTGTCCCGGGCACTATAATCACTTATCCTCCTCATTTCAACATGAGGGATTCTTTAGTATTTATCAATCTATGTTCTCAGAACCCTGAGACCCATAGAAAACTTTACAATCATCTTGAAGTTCATCAAGGATATTCGATCAATACATCGCAATTCTTGCGTTTGGGATATACGGAAAAGTCCAATCAACAAGGACTCAACTTCCCTTTCTGTCCCACATCAATCTCTAGTCCTTCCGGAAGGTCACTTTGAGTTCCACTATCTTCCCTTACTTGGGGTTTAAATGGCTTTACTCAACAATCCACATACTACTCTTGTCGATCTTGGTCTATTTCTAAGCTTCCTCGACCTTGCCAAATCTTTTCTTCTGTTTGAGATACAATCTCAGGTTTAGTCAACAGCTTCTCATCAACTCCTGTCTAGCAAATCGGCGTGCAACACGGTAGTCTAAAAATACTTCCTACGAGTCAATAAAATACTAGTATAATACCTATACTAATCTTACAACTTCTATCAAGGATAGACGGTCGTCTAGTTTTCCGCTAGGGTCTGTTATGCAAATTTCGGGCATAACTCCTAAGGTCTGCATCATTTTCTCACCTCGTCAATCCATCTGCGATCCGCACACAGTACTTACTAGTACTTTCGGACTAATTATTCTAAGAATTAATGCCAAATTCAAAGAATAATTCTGTTATCTCTGTTCGATACAATTCGTACCGATAACTTTCGTCGACAATTTTCTTTTTTTTTTTTTTTTTATGTAGTTTTTCACTACTTTTCCACTCTTAATTCCTTCTTAGCCAGTATAAATCTATACTGATTTCATCAAGCAAACTGCAATTCACCCACATGGTGTCATACCCATACGGTACTTGCAAAGACTTTACTACAAAGTCTATGATATTTTTCGTCCCCTTTTATTTTTGGGACCAACAGTCCACATACTTCTAATGATTTGACTGTAATTACACACAAGTCAAACATTTTTTTACATGTCTTTCAATGTCTTTCTTCAGCCCCGGCCACCAACACATAGGTTTTATCGACCTATACAGTTTTGTATTGTCTCGGGTATGCTGCATATTGATACAAAATACATCTTTTCAAGATGATTTTTATATTTCGTTTGACTTTGGAATTCACATTCACAACCACCACGGGTTTTAAATCACTGTGATATTCCAACTAACTTCCGCTACTTTTCAATCATTTATTCACTTTTCACGTTTTCAGATTTGCACACATCTTTCTGTGCTACCCGAATCAACTCAGGTAATCAATTTGCCACATTCACGCATGTGGATGTAACCCTCAAAGGTTACTCTTTCAAATTCAAGGCATCTGTAATCACATACGCCTTTCTAAGATGGTACAGGATTTCATACCCGAAATCTCTAAGTAACCCATCTATCTTTACTATCTCATATTCAGCTTCTTTTGATCAATCAAGTAGTTCAACTTTTATGATCTTATCGCTATAAGCTTTACACCATACAAATAGTGTTTCCAAAGCTTAAATGTCGCGTTCATAATTGCTACCGCAATGTCATGCATCCACAGTCAACGTTGGATACATTTCAATGATCCAATCTATCTTCTCCACTTAGCATCATTGCTAATGTTACAGGTTCACACAAGGTTTATTCCAAACCTTTACAACATATCTGTGGTCTTTCTACCACTCAGACTTTACACTTTTCTTGGTCAACTTTAGTCAGCTAACCAGCAATCAAGGAGCAGTTTTCTACAACTCTCCTATAATAACCCGCCAAATCCAAGGAACTACAATGTCAGTCGGATTCCTCGGGCGGTTCCAGTTTTTACCACATCATCTATCCCACTGGATTTATTTCATCATCTTTGGCAATATTATCATGCCCAAGGAGTTGAAACTTCTTTTAGCCATATTTTCATACTTGGAGAATTTAACATATCACTTAACTCAGTGAAGTAACTCCAGTATCTGGTACAATGTACCTCATATTCAATCTGGTTTCGAGAATATCATATTCTCAGTAGTCAATGCACATACACATTAACTTATCTTTCTTCCTTTTACACAGATAGGGCTCCATCTGATGACACTTACAGTCATATGAGATCCCAATTCAAAACAATTTCTTCCAATTGTTTACCACTCTGTCATCTCTACAGAGGCCAATCAACACAGAGCCTAGATAACAGGAACGGCTCCCAATACCAGCTTAATCATAAGCTCTTATTGCCAATCTGGCAGAAATCTTGGAAGTTCTTTTCAGAAGAATCATCCGAAAATTTATTTAAAGTAGTACACTACTATCACCACTTTATTAAGCTTGGCCCATACCACGTATGCCGACTACAACATCATTCCTTTACTAACTCTTTTCCGAGTTTAAGCAAAGAAGCTAACCAGTATTCTCAACATCTGTCATTTACCATGGATTTTCATCCGTTCATATTTCTACAATTCATGTTAGCATAATGTATTGCTAACCAATTCATAAGCACAATTGCTTCAGATTTACTGGTAGTCATCGGCTTCAGATTCATAGGGAAAATGGTCCCGTAAATCCTAGGCAGACTACTTTCCAGGTGTTCAATATCTTGAACATACTTGCTATCTACTACAGCTATTTCAAATATTTCATCCAAAATCATTGATGAAAAATTCAAACAAGACACCGAGTCATCGATCCAAAGCATAGCTTCATGGATCAAATATAACATACACGAGTTATATTCAGAACGATGATATCTGCGACCGTATCAGTCTCCTCACGAGCTTCTTCCACAACTTACTGGAATGCTCATGGTACCACGGGTCCTTTTTGACCATTCGTTCCTTCTGTCTTTCCTGGGTTCATCACCCGTTACTCCACATTTCACATGTGAGTATTTCATAAAGAAGTGATCTATAGTTCCACGCTGGAACCACTTCCGTCCCATACGACAAGCTCGAGCAATCTGCTCCTATCTTCTGCAATTTCAGCATGTCAACGGTAGAGTCTCAACTCTACAATCTTCCTTAGTGCCTTTCCTGCACTGATCACTATACATAGTGACTCTGTTTTGGTCCTTTCCCTTCAAGGTTGGACCCAGTCTGTGGTAGCTTCTCCCGAAGCGTTCTGACCACATCAGCTAACATTGCTCGTCATGTGGATTTTCTGCTATTCATCTCATTGCCCCTCGTTCAATGGAGCTTTGAGAAACAGGGCTGGTTCACTTCTTAAAGCTGCACGCCCTAAATTTCTCCAAATACGATTCGCTGCTCATACTTCTTATACGTTAGAAGTCAGCAATAGTTAGGTTATATATGTTTAACAACAACTATATACACCTAACAGTTCATCATGTCTACTGTTTCAGGGTTTAAGTCCAGGAATCTACTCTATAGACACCTAGTTCACTTAAACCACGGCTCTGATACCAACTTGTAACACCCGGCTTTTTAAACAAAAACACCCCTGAAAATTTTTTCATTTATAACACGGTTTTAATACATAAAACCATAACAAGGGGTATATTTTAATAAAAACGGGTACAAGTGTATCAAGGAGAGTATAAATACCGTAGTCTCCTTTAAAGCCGGGCTGCTACTACAGCATCTAAGAGTCCTACTTCACGAGTCACGGACTCTATCTTGTCCCCTACCAGTATCATGCTAACCTGCAGGGACAGTAACAAACGGTATGAGCTACAAAGCTCAGTGAGTAATCAATTTTACAATAACACGTATTAAATACACTCATGTATTTATCTGGATATCTAATCCAAATTCCTAGCCTTACTGGCTGATCGAATATATCTTTAGGATTTCACATCCTAAGTTATAGTCTTACAGACTATATCATGATAACCTGCAATTATCAAACCAAGTCAGTTATTTACACAATTAACTATACACAACTATTTCTGTCCCATCTCTCTCAGTCATATCGGACTGCACCGTATATCATGGCTAACAGCCGCACCCTGTGTCATAGCTATATAAGCTGCATCAAAACATTATCAATGTACAATTCATAGCCCGCAGGCCGCACCAGCTGGGTTTAACAACCCGATATCATGGCCAAAAAGGCCGCATCATGTACCTGTAACAAAAGCATAGCCCAAAGGCCGCATCGGAGACATAGCCCGAAGGCCGCACCGGTTAGATATGGCTCACGGGTTAGCCCGCTGTTGCCGTGGCTCACAGGAAGATCCCGCTGTTGCCTAGACTCACGGGTTAGCCCGCTGTTGTCTATATAAGTTTGGCTCATCAAAGTAAACCATGGCTCACGGGTTAACCCGCTGTTGCCTAGACTCACGGGTTAGCCCGCTGTTGTCTATATATTGGTTTGACTTATCAGAATAAATTATGGCTCACAGGAAAATCCCGCTGTTGCCTAGACTCACGGCTGGTTCCGGTCTTGTCTATATAAGTTTTATTGACTCACGGCTGGTTCCGGTCTTGTCATTTTATTTTATTGACTCACAGCTCCGTTCTTGTCTATTATAGACTCACGGCTTATCTGGTATTGTCGTATCATAGTGTATAAATACATGTATTGACTCACAGCTCCGTTCTTGTCATCGCAATGACTCACGGCTTATCTGGTATTGTCTTTTACATATATTTTTACACTTGTCATTTTCGTCCCTCGAAGTCGTTTCAACCTGTAACAATACAATCATCATATATCACATATGATATCAGTGAGATTACTCACCTGGATACTAGCTGCGTCAAGTTTCTAGTTGTTTCTTGCCTTCCGATACGATCCGTAGAATTTTGTCCCGCACCTATAATATAATCATTTTCAACATGATTATCGGTTAATACCCATTGCAAGTAACTCTAATACACTAGAGTTCAATAAAACATTGTTACAAACAATGTCCAATTAATAAACTTCCAGTTTACTATCTTTATGTGAATTTTACTATTCACCGGGACACTCGGATCGGTCTACAGTGCCCCCGAGGGGTCGGAAACTCAATCTAAAAATTTTCCCAAACTTTTCAGACCATAACGGTCCTATGTTTCAAATTTGGGCTTAATCGGACAAGCAACGCAAAATATAGCGTTTCAAAGTTCCTGCCCAGGGCCTGTCCACAGGCGCACTGCGCCCAGAAGGAGGCGCACCGCGCCCAGCGCCTGTGCAGGTTCCTGTCCAGTCGCGATTTTCACTGTAGCATGCAGTTTTCTTATCTTAAGTGATTATTTTCGTTCTTAATCACTTGGGGTTTGTTCCTAGGCTAAAACCTTACATTTTGACAATGTTTTTAACCATCAAAACACCCTCAATCATCCAAACTAAGAATTAGGGTTCTTAGTTTTAACAACCCCAATTCTTCAATTTTATCTTTTATAGCATCTTACTTTCATTAGATTGAGTTAAGTCTTTGTTTAAGTGAAGAAATCATACACAAACACTCCAAACTTCACTGGAATTGCAGTGTTTTCGAGTTCTACATCACTCACCAATAACAACTAGTCAAGGGCTTGGAAACTTACCTCAAATTCTTCCAATTATGCCCTTTTAAGCCAAGGATCACAATCCAAGCTTCAAACCTTCAAGAAGTCTTCCAATTTCTGCAGAATCGCACCTGCAATTGCTTCTCCCGTTGCTGCACATTTGGTTGGTCAATGAGAGAGTCAAACTCTCTATTTATACCAAAATTTCTTACAATTTGGTCCCTAAGTTCATTTTCTTGAACTTTGACCACAACAATCAAGTTTTATTACAATAAAACTTCCATTTCTTACATTTTGGCCACAACCAACAATATTTTTACTTAATTGGTCGTTGACTTGGTCAAATGACCAAAATACCCTTTTTCGGTAAAACGACCAAAAATCAGTTTTTATAACATTTTAAGTCCAAAACTTAAAATATTATTTCAAACCAAATACTTTTCTGTCCAAAAGACCATTTTACCCTTACATGGTAAAATGACCAATTTACCCTTTTATTATAATTATATAATAAAGTATCTTGGCGTTACAACCAGGTGGCCTGGAAGGTCCAGCCTCGTGATCGTGGGCCCTGGCTGGGAATGGTCGGGGACGTCGGCCCTGCTGAGCGGCCAACTCCAAAAGTACCTCCCCTATCCACTCGAGCTGGTCCTCCATCCTCGCAACTCGGGCCTCCAACCGATGGATGGCCGCTGAGTCCTCCTGCGGCTGTGTCGGGGCTGCGGGCGCTGGCTCTGGCTCTGGCCTCCTGCGTCTCCTGCTGATATTGCCTTATTTATACATATATTTCGGGCAATATCGAGTGCCTAAACACATGTTTTTGGTATGATATCAAGATAAAAAGTACTTATACGTTTAAATTACCAAAACACAGGAAAAATGGCTTTGCGGATAAAGAAGGAGCTGAATACGAGCCTGAAAGTGAACAAAAGAAGTTGAAGGCAGCAACAGCTAGGATCGCGATGCGATCCCCTATAGGGTCGCGACGCGACAAGTGATGACACGGTGATGTAGTGCTGACCAAAAAGATCGCGACACGAAGGAAAGATGGCAACCCGACGAGATCGCGACCCGATCTTCTTATGGATCGCGACCCGACTCACCAACCACAGTCCACAAAGTCAGAATAGCGGCCGACTGCAAAACGCAATTCACACGAGATCGCGACGCGATCCCCTATAGGATCGCGACGCGACGAGGCCTGGACAGCAGTATAAATAGAGGCCGTCTCTTGTTGTTTGATACACCAACCCATAAACACCTACACCTACACCCCATTACCAACACCAAACTCGGGAGTTTGCCCACTGCAACTGCCAGAAGGTTTTGAGGAGATGGTACGGTGCGTATGGAATCGAGAGCTTGAAGAATGTTCGGCCGGGACTTCATTCGGTTTGCTTTATATATGTTTAGCATTCTACTATGATTTCCTAGGCCGTATTCTTCAGATCATGTTATATTTATCTGCATTATTTATTACTTAGATTTGAATACTATCTAGTTATGATTTGATTGTTATTTATCGGATATTGAACGTTTTATATTTTATCTTGCATAATTTATTTGACTATCATATATGTTAAGGAACCTTCCTTTTTGACTTATTGCTGAGTTATTTTAGTCTAGAGGACCAATCTGACTATATGACTTTCATCATAACTGTGTTATGACCATTAGACAGATATGACTAGTGATGGACCAAATCCTAGGGTTAAGTCACGAAGGTAGAAACTTATATGTGTATGGCAAATTTGTACTAGAGGACCAATCTGTACAAACCATTTTGATTTTCATGACCATTGAGATCAAAAACTCGAATGAATCATGTATAATACGAACCAATACATGATTATTTGGAATATGTAATTGCATGACCATTGCCATTAATGACCTTATAATCATAGGATTAGGTAGTTGGACCAAAACATCTAATCACTCTAGAAATCGATATTTAGCTTTCAATATCCATTGCACTAATAGCATATCAAACATAACTAGATGGTTGAATCGAATCTAAGTATAAACGTTTACTTTTATGTTTTGTAATTTATATTTATATTTTCCGATTTTAATAAACTTTTGCGTTGTCTCTAAACACGAGTCAATGCATTCTCTCAAAACCCCCTCCTTTTTAATTACTGTTTGCTTGAATAATTGTTAATTAATAATTGATTTTCTTAACTTGAAAATATCCGTTTTCCCTTGGGTTCGACAACCCGGATTTACCATTACTATACTACAACCGATTAGGTACACTTGCCTAATCGTGTTGTTCTATTCATACATGGTATCTCCCTGTTCAAGAAATGTAAAACTAATGTGAAAACCAATTGCTAATATCATATATGCGCTCGTAACACACCAAGTTTATGGTGCCGTTTTCTAGGTATTTTATATGTATGTTTGAAAACACATCAAGTTTTTGGCGCCGTTGCCGGGGAATACGGTTTTATTTTTTTGTATAGAAAATTAAATTATTAGTTAATATTTGTGTGATTGAAAATTTGTTTTTGTGTATTATGTATTTTTATTGTTTTGATTGACATATCACTAATCATAAAATGGATATTTGCACACCTTAAGCATATTTTAAGTGTGGGGTGAATATTTCGGGAAAAATGAAGTGACAAGACTTTGAAGTCTTTTCTACTCACGCAATGCGACGTGTATGCCATCCAGACGTGACGCGTCGACAATCCGGATCGCGTTGAGAAAGAGACAACTTCAAGTTACGCGACACGTAAACATGCATAACGCGTAACCAACCGAGGCAGATGCTGGTCGTGCATAATGATACATGGTTTTTCAGGCTAAAAATCAGTCACTACTGAGAAGGGGGACGCTTCTTTACGGTGGAGGCAGCGATACTGACGACGGTCAAAAGTCGCACAGCCAGGACAACACACCACAACAACCCAGTAGCCACGGCTTTGAAACTTCAGGGAGCACAAAATGAGTGATATTTTTCTTTTATTGTTATTACTTTTGTTTATTTTTATTTTTTTTTATTTAATTTTTGTGTGTTTATTTGTGTGTGAATAATATTTGTCTGAGTGATGTGTATGCAGATTTGCTAAGATTCGATGCTGGCAGCATGTTCAACGAATTCTTTTCTGTGGAAAGAGCCTCATATATGACGTCGACCGGTACCCAAGGGGAGTCTGTTCCATTTTGCTCCCTTTACTGTTTTAAATTATATATACAATAAAATTATTGTATAAAATTAGTATAGGGTAAGAGCGTCATACTGCAATAATTAACTAAGCCAAATTAAATTTTTTATCTTAAACATCCATTCCAAAATTGAGCGCTAAAAAGATAATTGTTAAGAAAAGTGTTTTGAAAATAAATTCGTAGGTTACATTTAATCTTATGTATGTATTTTTAGTTTTTCATTGTTTGATATATAATTTAGTTCTATAGAGGACAAGTTTTCAGCTTGGTAGTTGCAAAATGTTTTGCATAAATAATGAAATAAACCCGTTGAAAATTTATCAGTTGTTAAAAACTGAGTTTTTGCCAAAAGAGATTGAGTCAGTTTCCCTACTTGCAAAATGCACGAATTATATGTTGTTACTAAATTGAGGAAAATAAGCCTCGATAAATGAACTTAAAATGAGAAAATTTCTCAAGAAATTTGATGTGCTAAAAAGCAAAAGTCAAGTAATGTTACACCATAATTTTGAGACTCAGAAAGGAAAATTCAATCAGCGGCCTTTGACATTCGAGCAAGTAAACATAAAATGGGTGGCCTTCTGGCATTTATGCACCTTATTACCTAAAACCAACTGGTTTGGGATAATATTGCCGAAAGCTCGCTACACGGGTGTCATCGAAAGTCATGGAATCTCCTTAGTGGCCTTTGGAATTTGAATTAGTAGACTCTGTACAGTCTTGAGTCGAAAATTCGTAATCAAGAGTTCCATCGAAAGTCACGAGTTTCAAAGGTGCGAAAAAATAGAAATAATAACTAAACTTGATAAATTTAGTCCAGCATGATATTTATTTTAAATATGGGAAATTCGACAAAAAGTCTTGAGGTGGAAGAATCTTTAAAGGGTGTATTCGTTGTTATGTAAAAATGAGTATTTATCAATCAGTCCCTGTCTTCCCTGCCGCACCGCGGCGCGGCCCAAGAGCAAGGGCGCGGCGCGGCGTGCGGCTGTTTCCAAACCCCGATCCAAATTCTCAATTTAACCTGCTGAATCTCAATATAATCATACCACAAGGTAGCCTAGGTGCCGACTAGCTCATCTAGGGTCTCCATTTGGCAAAACAAACACCCTATGAGCTAGCATTAGCGATTCTAAGTTTTGAACTATTTTGGGCAAATCACTAAAATTAACTACCTAATCGCTAGTTTTAACGAGTAGTAGATAGTTAGAATGGCGTACCTTAGTAGTGGGAACAAAATGAGCAAGAAAAATTGTAAGAGAATTTCGATAACCAGAGCTCCGAGTCGCGTGTGGGTCGTATGATCCGCGGCTTACCTTATAAAGGAGAAAACCGACTGATCGTTTACCGCGTCGCGGGTTTACGCTTTGCGCGTCGCACGTGTCACTAAATCAACCCCTGCGCATCGGGTTGGTTTATGATCCCGCGTCGCGTAATTCAAATACCCGCGGCGCGGACTTCAAAATTTTCAAAACTTCTCAAATGACCCCACACTTATTTCAAACCACTAGTACCTGCAAAAAGATTGATGTATTTTTGTATTTTATTCAAATAAATATATCCTAACTTATGACACGATGGGTTGCCTCCCAACAAGCGCTAAGTTTAACGTCTTCAGCCAGACGAACAGTCCTTCTACAGCTACGGTGGATCGTATTCCTTCTTCCTTCGCTGATTTTCAGTCACCACCGCCCCTTTGTTGTCCCGCTACCCTTCAAACTTTCCTGGGTCGAATGGCTTGTCAGCTCTCCTGCTGCTGTACAGTTGCCGTCTCCCGACGATTTCCCGCGAGTGCTTGAAAGTAGCTTTGAACCTCCAAGCTTGGTCCTTTCTTCTGCACCTCTTCAAAGTCAAGGGCTTGACATGAAGCGCACCTAGCACTGCTCCCAGTAGTTGTCCTGTAGATTTCATTTTGCCAGTGTACCACGTGCCATCTTCAGTTTGCAATTTTGGCTTGCAATGCCAGTAAAGATTTTCCAATCGACTAGGATTGAAAGGCAACATATCAGGATGCTTCCATATGTCCTCATCGATGGTATTTATCACATCTAATTTTCCATTCATGAACGGATCATGAGTGGTGATAACATCATGTTTATTATTTTCAAAAATCAGTTCGTCAGCATCAACTTCTTGATCATCGTCCAACAAGTGGATCGGTACCAAGAGTGAGTGACTGGTTTGATCTGATGGTGGTATAAAGTCACTCATCACCAGATCCTTACTTTCAAAACACTCGAAATTTTCAAAAATTCTTGGTTCAGGGGTAGTATTGTCATCTACACCCCCTTCCCCAATAGTATCAACAATTTCGGGGATCGTTGGGCTGGGGTCTGTACTGTCACTTACAGCCTCCTCCACAGCATCCTCATCAATCAAATCGTCTGGGGATGGTATGGATTCACTCATCACCAGCTCGACATTATCAACATTTCCAAAAATATCAAAAACATCAAAAGCTGTTGAGTCAGAGGTAGCATTGTCACCTACAACCTCTTCCTCAACAACCGTTTCGACCATCTCAATGGTCTCTTGATTTTCCCACGGTGTATGCCCTTCCATCACATATTCCGGTGATGCAAGTTCACACACATTATGATTGGTATAAAAATCACTCGCCTCCGGTTCTGGCAAAGGTGGTGAACATTTCTAACTTTCTTCTAACCTATCTAAAGAAGCTTGCAATCTTAAAAGAGCATCAGCCTGATCCTTCTGCTCTTGGTGGGTGTTATACCAGAGTACCCAAAGTTAGGCCCAATTTGCAGAATTTTCAGGTTGAGATGACTCCTCGGTCCGCCATCCATTGTCATTGAATGATCCATTGTAGCAATCATCCTCGTAATAGGTGTCGGCCGGATTTTCATAATCTTCGTAATACTGATCCAGGTACATGTAATCACCCATTATAAGGATGTACACATACCAAAAATCAGCAAACTAAAATCAAACATCAAAAATCAGAAACTAATCCTACAAATCACTTAATCTAAGCGCACAGCTCCCCGGCAACGACACCAAAATTTGACACGCCTAGGTCGTCGTGCGGTCAAAAATAAGAGAAAACCTAACACACACTAGTATAGCGGTAGTCAGGGTCGATCCGCAGGAGCTTCGTGGTTAGACTAGATGAGAGATTACCAACTAATAGTGTCACAGCTACAGTCGGAGGATCTGGTTTCTATCTTCCGACTCACTAGCAAACAAAAGCAATGATCAAACACGCCCAAGCCAAGCTAAGCTATGCTCAAATAACCTAGTCACTTGCTGAAGTCAGAAGTACATCTCTGAATCAGAAGCAATCAAAAGCATCCAAACTAGCAAAACCAAGCAAAGCATAAACTAGCCACTAACTAAAGTTCTACTGAACAGTTACTAGCCCAGGTTTAATGCTTACAAATTAACCTAATTAGCTACTGATTTCAGCTAAGGAAAACAGTCCCAACAAGGTCCAAACCAATTCAATAACCAAAACCAAACAATCAAAACCAAACACAAGTATAAAAACATCGAAAAGCTAAGATTAAATGTAACCAAATGCTTCTCATTCACCAAATCCAAATTCCAAGTACAAAAACAGTAACCAAATGTTGCTAAATCAGAAACCTAAGTGCTCAAAGTCAGTGGTTGTCACTCCCAAGGACTTTAGCTACAAAGACTACTTGCTACTAAAAGGAAATTAAATCAAAAATCATAAAATACCAACTGAGAGCTTGCTGAAACGAAATCCTGGAGTCAAAGAGCTTCAAGGTCGATTTTACACCCGGTCTTTGCTAGGGTTTTCGGCTGGAAATGCATCTATTTATACTTGCAAATTTCCCGCAACCGCGCCGCGCAGAAGTGAAATCCGCGGCGCGCGTACTAATCTTTTCCCGTTTCTTGGGCATTTGAATGTGTTCCAGCGCCTTAAGCCCGCGTCGCGCATGGTTAATTCCCGCGGCGCGCGTACGAGTTCTCTTGATTTTTCATTCTTTTCAACTTCTTCCTTTTTTGCACACTCTTAGTCCCTGTTTCTATTCTTTTTCTCCAAACAAGTCCTGGCACGAAAAGTGAGAATACCCAGACATATTTGATATAATTTTATCAAGAACAGGGCTCAACGACGCCTAAAATACTTGATATCACTAGGCGTTGTCAATACCCCCAGAAATGGATTGGAAGTGAGGCTCGACTCATCATGGAACGAACCATATCCAACAAGGTTCGGTTTCGCCTCTCAGCAACACCATTCAGCTGAGGTGTTCTTGGAGGCGACAACTGTGAAACAATTCCACATTCCTTGAGGTAATCGAGAAACTCGATACTAAGATACTCACCGCCTCTGTCAGATCTAAGCATCTTTATCTTTCTGCCCAATTGATTTTACGCTTCATTCTTAAACTCTTTGAACTTTTCAAAGGTTTTCGACTTATTCTTGATTAAGTACACATACCCATATCTACTAAAATCGTCGGTAAAGGTCACATAGAACCGTGTGCCATCTTTAGTGGTTGTTCTGAAGGGACCACACACATCTGTGTGTATGATATCCAACAGACCTTCACCTCTTTTAAAGGAACCTTTGAATGGTGATTTTGTCATTTTGCCAAGTAAGCAAGATTCGCATACATCATCCGACCCGAGGTCGAATGATTCCAACACTCCATCCTTTTGGAGTTGGGCGATGCGTTTCTAGTTTATATGGCCAAGGCGACAATGCAACAGACATGCCTTTTCTATACCGCTTGAAGCATCAATAGCTAATACATTTTTACCATAATTATCAACACACATAATAGATTCATACACTCCATCACAAGGCATAACATTAAATATGAAAACATTATTTTTGAAAACTGAAATTGAACCATTTAATTTATTAAATTCGTAATAAAAGCCTTGTTTAAACAATGCATGAAATGAAATTATGTTCTTTGCCATATCAGTCGCATAGCAACAATTATGTAAATCTAATCTAACTCCACTACTCAGCATCAGTCCATAAACACCGATCTTGGTAACAGGTGACGTTCGCCTATTCCCCATGACCAGGTTCAGTCTGCCATGCACTAGCTCCCTACTTTCCTCTAGGCCCTGCAAATCAGATATGAAAACCACATCCTGTATCAAGGACCCATGAACGGGAAAAAGATGAGTTATTAGATATAGAATTCGTACCTGCCTGTGACGGTTTCACTTTACCGTCCTTGACGTCCTGCAGATACGTTGGGCAGCTCCTCTTCCAATGACCCTTCTGCTTGCAGTAAAAGCAGTCGGCCTTTTTGGGGTTTCGAACATGTGGAATTTCGGAAGACTTACCTTTCGGGGCACCGCTAGATGACCCGACATGAGTCTTTTCCCTCCAGTTCTGCTTAGGAGGGCCTTACCGTTTCTTTCCCTTTCCGGAGCCAATAGCCAGGACAGGCGGGTTGATAGGGAGCACAGCCTTTCCCTTCATCCCGTCCTCAACCATACGAAGCATGCGGTGTAACTCAGCTAGATTTGCCTGGTTGTTGTTCAAATGATACGCCAGTGTGAACTGGTCATAAGAACTGGGCAAGGAGTTTAGCACTATGTCAACTGCTAAATCCTCATGGACAGGCATTTCCAGCTTTCTAAGCCTTTCCACATAACCATGCATCCTCTGCACATGTGCACAGATGGACTCGCCCTCCTTGGGCTTGCTGTTGGTGAAAGCTTTTACAACCTCACGCCTTTCGATACGCTCTTGCTTGCGGAACCTTTCCGCGAGCTCTTTGTGCATCTCGTAAGGCCAATAGTCCTCATAGATATGCTGCAGTTTAGGGTTCATAGTAGCGATCATGATGCAAGCCACTTTGGTTGCATCATCAGAGTGTTTAGTGTACGCAACGATTTCCTCAGGAGTAGCGGTTTCAGTGTCCACATCAACAAGCTCGGTTTCCAGAACATACTCTTTATGTTCAAACCTTAAAGCCATTTTGATGTTGCGGATCCAGTCATTATAGTTGGTGTCGTCCAACGTCACCTTTGAGCATAATGACAGAATCGAGGTGACATTACCGGGATTTGAGTGGGGAACGGATTGGTCAGAAGACATCTGAACAAGAAGAAGGTAGTTTTAATTAGATATAATAATAATAATAACCCTTATATTCACCCAAGAACAAATATAAGGCTAGGATCCTACAATAACAATCTACAATATCGAAAAGGGATGCCGTAATCAATATTGTAAATTTTATCAAGTAGGCGAATGACGATTCAGCCAATTCCACCGCGGAAACATAATCATATTATAATGGAATTCCTAGTTTCTTTGAGATTTACTGAACTGTTCGATAGCATGTTTTAATCTAGGGAATGCCCCGCTGTTTGTGACTGGGATACCGAGGATCACAAACCAGGTGTGAATAACCATGCAAATTGCTTGGTACTCTTGAAGTCAATTGTCATCTCTAATTAACGTGCCAGTAATCCACACACGCTCCGTTAATAATGACAAAATCAAGAAACCCATCGCGACTCATTGCGGACCCCAGTTGGCGTGCCGGTAAACCACACACGCTCCACCAACGTTCCACAAGGTGCAATGTGCAATTTCATGGATTAGCACCAATTCACATTTTTTAACTTAAAGTAACTTGATTGGGATTTGTTTTAGGGTTCTAATACTTTCAATTTTAGCATTATACTATTAAGAGGCTTAGCGGTTCTATCATACCCGTTCGGCTAACGACACTCGACTGACCAGGAGAGCAGTGAGTAAGAGTAGATACCCATTAGACTAACATTTTATAGGACAGTTTTGTGAATGAGGCCTACTAACGGTAGACTAACCAATTTTCTTATATATATTAAATTAACTTTTAATCATAAATATATATAAGATATTTTTTAATCTCATTAAAATATTTTAGAATTAATTTAATTCTAATTTTCGCAAATTATACTAATTTTTTGAAAATTTTAATTAATTCTTTAAACTGATTTAATTGGTCTTTTAATTAATCAATTAATTAAACTAATTAAATCTAGGTTACAGATTACCAAATTAATCAAATTAATTTTATCTGTATTGGTCCTTGTGATTCTCGAAATTTACAAGCCAAAACAAGAAGGGTTCAAGTTATTTTAATTGATCTTATTACCAAAAATAACAACACACAATTATGGCAAGCAAATCAAGCAATCTAAGGGGACCATTAGGGCATGGCGGCTAGGGTTAGGAAACCCTAGCCAAGCTGTCGACTTTCAAGCCTCCCAAGGAGGTATTTTCGCAAAATACCTCAAGGCAAGAACAGATCTTAAGCAGTTCAAATCAATTCACAAGAAAACAGCCTAAGCTCTGATACCACTGAAGGGTTTCTATGCAATCAATGAACACAAAATATTCCTAAGGTTCACATGCAACCCTAATAAGATCTATGTTTTCTTCTATGAAGATTAGAACTAAAAACCTAAAGGATACAATTCAATTCTAAAGAAGAATTAGGAAAACCAACCTTTGATTTTATGATCCTTCAAGCAAGCAGCAAAAGAATCCTGCCTCAAATACAAGTCACATCCAAGTGATGGAGGCGTGGGATTTAGGGCACCCAGTGTGACATCCGCCTAAAATGGATTCGGGTCAACCCAACCCAATTGGAAATTTAATAAACCCTACTCGAGCTTACTTGACGCTAATAGGATCAAAACCTATACACTACGATATAAATTGACGTTAATAGCAATATAGCATAGTATAACGTTATAACTATAATCAAATTAAATTATGATACCATATTAAAATTAAATCAAAGTATGATGCTCTAATTAAATTAAAAGAATCAAACTTGAATGCTATAATTAAACTTCAAATCAAAGTAGATTGTTATAATCAAATAATAACCTATCTTTTATAAAACTCTATTTTTATAAACTCTACATTAAATTTTATAAAACTCTTATATTAATTAATATATTATATAAAAGATGCTTGTGTTAGTGGAAAATTATGATGACCACCAAAAGCAAAAGGTTAATCCCATTGTCTCTCACTCACACCTCTCATCATCTTTCCTTTTATTTTTCTCCCAACACATTATTCTCATCACCACTCAAACCATATCTATTCTTCCTCTCACTCTCAATCTCGAAATTCCTCCTAGAAATCTTCATTTTTCAGCCAAGAACACTCCAATATACTCAAATCTCCATCCCTCTTGAAGCATTCATCAAGGTATGTTGTTAAAACTTCCAAATTCATACATGAAACAAATTAAATCCACCAAACTATCTAAAACTTATTTTATGCATAAACCTGATTTTTCACAGAATCCCATAAATAAAATAAGAAGTTCTGGAAATTTTCAAAAAATAACTTATTTTTATTGAATTACTATAATTATTGCAATATAATAAGGCAATAATTCACATAAAATACCTTTTTAGTCAATAAATTCTGGGAAAATTTTAGGATGACCCATACATTGAGTAAAGTGGATTTATGAAGTTTCATGCATTTATATTACTGTTTTATGTTATTTTTGTATTTTATTTTGTTTTAGATAAATAAATATAAAAATATAGTTATGTATGTTAAAAACTAGATTTAATATTTTTTGCACCTTATTAACATTTTAAATACTCCATGACAAAATTTACAGATTTTAGTAAGAATGTTTGCTTATTTTTCCTGATTTAATGGTTTAAATTGATAATAAATAGCTACACATGTTCAAAAATTATAAAACCTTATCAGAATATAATATATAACATGTTAATCATAAATAAAAAGTTTAATGAATTTATCTTAATATTTTCCTATTATTTATGATTTTATTGATTAGTTAATAATGAAAAACATAAGAAATACTTCCCATAGACAAAAATATCCAAAACATTTACAGTAGGCTCAATATAATGTTCGAAAACTATGGTTATTTTTCCAGAATTTTTGGGATCATTTGTTATTTTTCCCGAATTTTGTTGTTGTTTAATCATTAAAATACTAAATAAATACTAAAGCAGTTAAGAAAAATATAAAAATTTTAGAGTAATTACTATTTTATGAAATAAAGATTTTCTGATAATTTCAGAATGTTTCATTACTGTTTAGTATTTAAAACCATTTTTCTAAGTATCTAAGCATGTAAAAATGCATTTTTAATGATTATTTCATATAAATAATTGTTTATAATATATAAAATCTGTAAATACTTATAATTTGACAAGTTATTATTTTAATAAGAAATTATTAAAATCTTGCCTAAAGTGAAAATATAAATTAATTAAGCAAAGTAATTAATTCAATTTAAAATTCATCTAACCTATGAATACATTAATATTCAAAACAAAATTTGATTATTGTTAATTCATCTAATATAAGAATATGTGTCTAATTATTTTTATTAATACTCCATTCCCGTTTAGTAGTTCCTAAACCAAAACTATTAATTATAATAGGTTCCACGTCGTTTTGACCCGAGCCGTCTATCGTACAACACGCGTATTCCGTTTGGACTAATGTGAGTAATCTACCCCATATTTTATAATTTTCAATACTTTTGGAGTGTATCATGTGGTTTTAATATGTTCCAACTTCATTTTATTATTTTTTCACCATTGAGACATTGTTGGGACATTTATACATGAATCATTATTTGTATAATTATTGTTTGTTTACGCTACATGTACTTGTAGTGCATTACAATTTTTAGTCTAATCTCCATGACTATGCCTGTATTCTTGAGGTACGTTATGGACAATAATAGCGCTATTGGGTTGACCACCCCGCCTTGGGACGCTAAGGTGATTGATTGCACGTGGTTGAGTGTGTATGATGATTAGATGCTCCATCCTATATATATATATATATATATATATATATATATATATATATATATATATATATATATATATATATATATATATATATATATATATATATATATATATATATATACATATATATATGTATATATAGGGTGAGGACTTATTGTTGTTGTTATCATTGGTTAATCAATTTTTGATTTATAAACCGTTATCTCAATAATACTTGCTTGTCGACTTCCAAAGAAAACAAGTTTCAAATTATAAATATTTCAAACTCACAATTTTCTTTAATAAAACTAGATTACTCACCAACTCTCGTAGTTGACCTGTTTTTACCCATGATGCAGATTTGAAGAATGAAGTTGATGAAAAGTAGGGTATACCTTAGAAACCCACAAGACTATTTAAATTTGATGTAATAAATATTGTTTGTATTTGAATTTGTATTTGTATGTTGTGGATCTTGTTTGCCTACTTAGTACTTAATTGAATCTAATCATATTATAACATAGTTGTCATGAGACTTTGAACAATATATCACGCCTTGACCTAGTCTATAGCCTCTAGGGTCCTCTCGTATGCTAGTGTATAAAATGCACACACAACTGCATGCAACTCGCACTTAGAAAATCCTAGGAATACCTTTGTGTGCTAATTGCTCCCTTATTTGCTTACGTATTATTCCCGACACTTATATGTGTGTATACACTTGTGAATTTTCTCCTCTTCCTCTAAAAACACATACATACTCAAATGGTTTCAAAATAAAAATTTATATACATATATATTCCTTAGAGCTCATAGGAAATTAAAAGTCATCCACTCTAGTTGGGTAGGATCAAAGTAATGGACGCGTAGTAACTGGAAGGGGGAGGTGCCGGTAGCCTGAAAGTCCTGACTAGGTAAGCATTCATATACCTCCCAATCAACCGATGGACCAGTTTTGTGACATCCCGGAAATTTAGGTCTAGAACTATAAATAGTCAATTCGCCGCAAACCTCTTTGTAACCTGACCTTTAAACTTTAAAGCATATTTTGGAAAATATATAGATTCATTACAATTAAAATAAGATATGAGATAAAATCTTACTTCCTATAATGGAATATCTCAAGCACAAACTGAAACCCTAGTTAATACGTCTGAAAAACTGAAAATAAGTATTAACCATTTGTGAAACAAAACAAGCAATCTAACCTCAGAGTACACGTTTCCCTGATTCCGGAAATATAAATAACATTCAAAACGGAGCTCATATGCAAAGGTTACGACTGTTATAAGAAAACAAGCCAAAACAAACCAGTGTAACACTGATTTTATTTAACTACATAAATCGTTTCAATGCGTTGAGGCACTTGCGCACCTCATCTGGAAATTCCGAGAACATTATTGGACTCAGACTATGGTCTATTATTGGATTCCATACTCGAAATATTTTTAGCAAAAATATTTATAAAAGTCAAACGCTGGATGTTACAGATAATCGAACGCACATATTTAAACACGTTTTCCTAGTGTTCTACAACTCGAAAAATAAATCCGTTTGGGTTTCTGAAACCGGTGCACTCGGCTCGACAATTCTCCGGTCTCGAAAAAATTATTAGACATCGGGATCTTGCGCATGAATTATGTCATTCATGGCATCACATTCACCAACCATTCACCAACCCCAACTACTCCATGAGACTATAAATATGAGGCTTTGCATCTCATTTTTCTTCACCAATTCACCAAAGCTTCTAGCTTTTTCTTTCTTTCTCCAATTGCTCTCCTTTTGGCCAAGAACACAACCACCATTGGCCATCGCTCCACTACCGTCGCACCATCACTTCGCCGCACAAAACCCTGTTGTTTTGTGGTGTTATTTCGCGGTGCTTCTCAAACACGATCGTTCTTATATCTAAACTGAATTCACGCTACAAATGTGAGTGTTACGGCCCCTTTGTCTATGTTTTTATATATTATGGGGGAGAATACATGTGCAATATAAACATTTACCAATTTCATATCAAGTTTTATAAATGTTATTATAGCTATATAAAATGTTTTCAATAAGTGAGTGTTACGGCCCCTTTGTCTATGTTTTTATATATTATGGGGGAGAATACATGTGCAATATAAACATTTACCAATTTCATATCAAGTTTTATAAATGTTATTATAGCTATATAAAATGTTTTCAATAAGTGAGTGTTACGGCCCCTTTGTCTATGTTTTTATATATTATGTGGGAGAATACATGTGCAATATAAACATTTACCAATTTCATATCAAGTTTTATAAATGTTATTATAGCTTTATAAAATGTTTTCAATAAGCGAGTACTGTACACTATTACGTATATACTTATCAACATACTTGGCTTTTATAACAAAAACCATTTTGGGATGAGACTTGTCTATCCTACATTTATCAATGGCTTAGATAGTGAGACACTATTCATAACTAAGTAGAAATACCTAGACCCTACACTACTATAACCGTTAATCAAGCAGAGCGAGATACATATGTATAGATCTATACGGGTTGACACCCCCACCTATGGTTGTTAGCTACAACTTCGACTTGCAAATCGATGTAGGTGATACTTATCTTTTTCATTACTACGACGTCCATGAAGCGTTGTAGGGGGGTACATTTCAGTCGAATAGCTCGGTTATAGGACTCAACTATACGCATTGATGGTTTTCTCATAAACGTATATATCATTTATAAGTATGGTATTACTTATGGTTTTCAAAAACTCTATACAATTCATTTATAAGTATGGTATTACTTACGATTTTCAGCAACTCTTTACAAACTCATTTACAAGTATGATTATACTTTCAAAAGGAATACTTTTAGTTATTTTAAAAGTATCAGTGCTGTGTTCAGCATAAAACCTGTAACTCTGACCAACCTTGTGTTGACCCTCAAAACTACATGTATTCTCAGGAAATCAATGAGACTTTCAGAAGATGGAAATCTTCACGGATTTCAGGCAACCTAGTTTTGTTATATCTGTTAAGGCATTTAATGTACTCTACTATTATTATTATTTGTAAGAACCATGTATTCAAACTTCAAGATGAAATACAACTATCCTTTGGTTTATTGTTGTACTTGTACTGTATATTCAATTGCCTGTGATCCAAGAACTTAGTCGCACAGCCCGGCATGTTCCGCCGCCTCGGTCGGGGGTGTGACAAGTTTGCTTACCTGGGGACCAAAGGCGAGAGTTCCCAAGCCTATAGGCCAAAGCGCGTTATTCACATTACTTTTGAGCCATCAAAATACTCGACCTTATGAACCGTATCCGAAAGGATACACTCCAAAATGGCCAACTCATTGGACTATTAAGTTCCCTAATGGGCCTAGAAGTGGGAAAAACATGTGAAAACTTAGTATTGTGGGGGCCCACGCAATTGCTACATGCTTCACATTTAGTACCCATGGAAAGCCCAAAAGGTGCCCAACACTCCTAACAATGGCCCAACAAGTGTTTTACAATCATTTTACCCAACAATGTCTACAAACTTAATTTAAAAATAACTCACAAGTCCATATGCGTGTTTCTCATAGATGACATTACGACCCCCTCTGTAACCATTGTAACTATCACCATATGTCCACCAGCCCGTGTCGCCTTTGTACGACTTGTGGTCGCTATGGCCACTTGGCGGACACATGCCGTGCACCAAAAACTCAGCGACCATTCGCTTTACCCTCAAATCAGCAAACACAAACCCCGTATCCAACTGGAACATGCTTCAACTATGGTGACCCCACCCATTTCAGAAACACGTGTCCTAGGCTTGTCAATATCATTAACACTCAAGCCCAGGAAAATCCAACAATGCAGGTTCCAGCTCCCAAAGGCAGAGCATTTGTCATTACCGCAACCCAAGCACAGACCGATAACAAGGTCGTAAATTGTACGTTTCTCATAAATGACTGCTACGCGTCAGTACTTTTTGATTCAGGTACCGATAAAAGTTTTGTGTCTTTGGAATTTGAACCCATACTTCTCACACCTTGCACGATTCTTGATGAACACTTTACCGTAGAAGTCGCCAATGGAAAATACATTTCACTCAATGCAGTCATCCAAGATTGCACTTTCAATTTTTGCGGTCATAAATTTTCCGTCAATTTAGTTCCTATGGAACTTGGTAGCTTCGACATCATCTTGGGAATGGATTGGCTATCCCAAAACCATGCTGAAATAGTATGTTACGAGAAGTTTATTCGTATTCCTCTTGCCGACGGTCAAAGTCTTCGTATTTATGGCGAGACTCGTTCAAAAAAGCTTAGTCTTATGTCATGTACTCAAGCTCGATCATATCTACGGAAAGAATACATGGCTTTCTTAGCCCATGTGGTGGAAACAAAGGTCAAAGAAAAGAAGATCGAAGATATTCCGATTGTACGAGACTTTCCCGACATCTTTCCCGATGACATATCTAGACTCCCTCCAGTACGTGAGCTAGAGTTCCGCATCGATCTCGTTCCTAAGGCTGCTCCCATAGCCAAATCTCCATATCGGTTGGCTCCAACCGAGATGCAAGAATTGGCAAGTCAGCTCCAAGAATTAACCGATAGGGATTTATCCGCCCTAGTACTTCACTCTGGGGAGCCCCGGTTCTGTTCATCAAAAAGAAAGATGGTTCGTTTCGTATGTGTATCGATTATCGGGAGTTAAATAAATTAACCATCAAGAACCGATATCTGTTACCTCGGATCGACGACCTTTTTGATCAGCTTCAAGGAGCTTCATGCTTCTCAAAAATCGACCTCCACTCGGGTTATCACCAACTTCGAGTACGGGAAGAAGACATCCCCAAAACCGCTTTCCGAACCCGCTATGGTCATTACGAGTTACAGTTATGCCTTTCGGCCTAACAAATGCCCCTGCCGCATTCATGGACTTGATGAATCGGGTATTTAAACCTTATCTTGACGTTTTCTTATCGTCTTTATCGATGACATCCTCATTTACTCCAAGACAAAGGCAGAGCATGAAAGAAACCTTCGCCTAACTCTCCAAACATTGCAAGGAAATCGGCTCTACGCCAAATTTTCGAAATGCGAGTTTTGGTTAAATGAGGTACAATTCCTCAGTCATATTGTAAGTGACAAGGGTATTTTAGTCGATCCCACAAAAGTTGAAGCAGTCAAGAATTGGAAAGCCCCACGTACCCCCAAGGAAATTCGGTCATTCCTCGGTTTAGCCGGCTATTACCGGCGTTTCATTTCAAATTTCTCAAAGATCGCTTTACCGCTTACTTTTCTCACTTGCAAGGGTACGCCATTTGATTGGGGACCCAAGCAGGAAGACGCTTTCCAAACCCTTAAATAAAGATTGTGTGACGCTCCGATTCTTACACTCCTTGAAGGATCTGAAGATTTCGTGGTATATTGCGATGCCTCCAATCTCGGTCTAGGTTGTGTTTTGATGCAATGGGGAAAGGTTATAGCTTACGCATCGCGACAACTCAAAATCCATGAAAGGAATTATACGACTCATGATTTGGAGCTCGGTGTTGTGGTTTTCGCTCTTAAAATTTGGAGGCATTACCTTTACGACACTAAATGCGTAATTTTCACCGACCACAAGAGCTTGCAACATATTCTTAATCAAAAGGAACTCAATATGAGACAAACACGATGGGTCGAACTCCTAAATGATTACAAGTGTGGAATACGCTATCATCCGGACAAGGCAAACGTGGTAGCCGACGCGTTAAGCCGAAAAGAACATGCCAAAGCATTTCATCTAATATGTTCTCCTATCTTGTCCAATCTCAGCGACCGAATTTGAGGAGCCCAACACTCGGCAATTACCGAAAATGACATGCCCACGGGAATTGATGGGGAGTTGGAATCTAAATCTGATGGTATTTTTTATTATCAAGATCGCATCTGGATCCCAGATCGCGACAATCTTCGTACATTCCTGATGGAAGAAATCCATAAAAGTCGATATTCCATTCATCCTGGTGCTGACAAGATGTATCATGGCTTGAGAACCAATTATTGGTGGTCGGGAATGAAAAAGGATATTGCTTTATTCGTAGCCAAATGTCTTACATGTTCCAGGGTCAAAGCAGAACATCAACGACCCTCTGGACTATTGGTCCAATCGGTAATCCCCGAGTGGAAATGGGAAGCGATCACCATGGATTTCGTTACCAAACTTCCCCGTACCACAAAGGGACATGACAGCATTTGGGTAATCATTGACCGTTTGACTAAATCTGCTCACTTCCTTCCCATCCGTGAACATTTCAAGGTCGAACAACTTGCTCGAATTTACATCGACAAGATAGTTAGTCGGCATGGCATCCCTCACAGCATCATTTCAGATCGTGATGGGAGATTTCTCTCTCGGTTTTGGCAATCACTTCAAGCAGCCATGGGAACCCGCCTCGATCTCAGTACCGCCTATCATCCTCAAACCGATGGTCAATCTGAGAGGACAATTCAAACACTCGAAGATATGTTGAGGGCGTGTGTCTTAGATTTCGGAGGAAACTGGGACTCTCATTTACCGTTGGTGGAATTCTCCTATAATAACAGTTATCATTCTAGCATCAAGATGCCATCATTTGAGGCATTGTATGGCCGTAAATGCCGATCTCCTATTTGCTGGCATGAAATTGGCGAGTCCCACGTGATTCGCGCAACAGTGGATTCTCCAATCATTGGTCCTGAGCTTATCCAGGAAACAACCGACAAAATCACTCAGATTCGCAATAACCTTCTCACAGCTCGTAGCCGACAAAAGAGTTATGCCGACAAGCGACGCAAACCGCTTGAATTTACCGTGGGTGACATGGTCATGTTAAAAGTGTCCCCATGGAAAGGTGTGGTTCGATTTGGACGCAAGGGTAAATTGGCACCACGCTACGTAGGCCCGTTTAAGATCCTGAAAAGGATCGGACCAGTAGCCTACGAGTTGGATCTACCAACAGAGCTTAAGAAAGTTCACCCAGTATTTCATATAGCCAACCTCAAGAAGTGTTTAGCAGACGAGAACCTTCATGTTCCTCTCGAGGATATCGAAATCGACGAGACAATGCAATTTATCGAGAAACCCTTGGAAATTGCCGACCGGAAGGAAATGCAACTCAAAAGAAGTCGCATTCCCCTTGTCAAGGTCAGCTGGCAGTCGGCACGTGGACCCGAGTATACATGGGAGCATGAGGATCATATGCGTACCAAATACCCGCAGCTTTTCTCTTAAGGTACTATCTTCTTAAATTTTGGGACGAAATTTCCTAAAGTATGGGAGACTGTGACATCCGCCTAAAATGGATTCGGGTCAACCCAACCCAATTGGAAATTTAATAAACCCTACTCGAGCTTACTTGACGCTAATAGGATCAAAACCTATACACTACGATATAAATTGACGTTAATAGCAATATAGCATAGTATAACGTTATAACTATAATCAAATTAAATTATGATACCATATTAAAATTAAATCAAAGTATGATGCTTTAATTAAATTAAAAGAATCAAACTTGAATGCTATAATTAAACTTCAAATCAAAGTAGATTGTTATAATCAAATAATAACCTATCTTTTATAAAACTCTATTTTTATAAACTCTACATTAAATTTTATAAAACTCTTATATTAAGTAATATATTATATAAAAGATGCTTGTGTTAGTGGAAAATTATGATGACCACCAAAAGCAAAAGGTTATTCCCATTGTCTCCCACTCACACCTCCCATCATCTTTCCTTTCATTTTTCTGTCAACACATTATTCTCATCACCACTCAAACCATATATATTCTTCCTCTCACTCTCAATCTCGAAATTCCTCCTAGAAATCTTCATTTTTCAGCCAAGAACACTCCAATATACTCAAATCTCCATCCCTCTTGAAGCATTCATCAAGGTATGTTGTTAAAACTTCCAAATTCATACATGAAACAAATTAAATCCACCAAACTATCTAAAACTCATTTTATGCATAAACCTGATTTTTCTCAGAATCCCATAAATAAAATAAGAAGTTCTAGAAATTTTCAGAAAATAACTTATTTTTATTGAATTACTATAATTATTGCAATATAATAAGGCAATAATTCACATAAAATACCTTTTTAGTCAATAAATTATGGGAAAATTTTAGGATGACCCATACATTGAGTAAAGTTGATTTATGAAGTTTCATGCATTTATATTACTGTTTTATGCTTTTTTGTATTTTATTTTGTTGTAGATAAATAAATATAAAAATATAGTTATGTATGTTAAAAACTAGATTTTATATTTTTGCACCTTATTAACATTTTAAATACTCCATGACAAAATTTACAGATTTTAGTAAGAATGTTTGCTTATTTTTCCTGATTTAATGATTATTTAATGTTTTAAATTGATAATAAATAGCTACACATGTCCAAAAATTATAAAACCTTATCAGAATATAATATATAACATGTTAATCATAAATAAAAAGTTTAATGAATTTATCTTAATATGTTTCTATTATTTATGATTTTATTGATTAGTTAATAATGAAAAACATAAGAAATACTTCCCTTAGTCAAAAATATCCAAAACATTTACAGTATGCTCAATATAATGTTCGAAAACTATGGTTATTTTTCCAGAATTTTTGGGAATCATTTGTTATTTTTCCCGAATTTTGTTGTTGTTTAATCATTAAAATACTAAATAAATACTAAAGCAGTTAAGAAAAATATAAAAATTTTAGAGTAATTACTATTTTATGAAATAAAGATTTTCTGATAATTTCAGAATGTTTCATTACTGTTTAGTATTTAAAACCATTTTCCTAAGTATTTAAGCATGTAAAAATGCATTTTTAATGATTATTTCATATAAATAATTGTTTATAATATATAAAATCTGTAAATACTTATAATTTGACAAGTTATTATTTTAATAAGAAATTATTAAAATCTTGCCTAAAGTGAAAATATAAATTAATTAAGCAAAGTAATTAATTCAATTTAAAATTCATCTAACCTATGAATACATTAATATTCAAAACAAAATTTGATTATTGTTAATTCATCTAATATAAGAATATGTGTCTAATTATTTTTATTAATACTCCATTCCCGTTTAGTAGTTCCTAAACCAAAACTATTAATTATAATAGGTTCCACGTCGTTTTGACCCGAGCCGTCTATCGTACAACACGCGTATTCCGTTTGGACTAATGTGAGTAATCTACCCCATATTTTATAATTTTCAATACTTTTGGGGTGTATCGTGTGGTTTTAATATGTTCCAACTTCATTTTATTATTTTTTCACCATTGAGACATTGTTGGGACATTTATACATGAATCATTATTTGTATAATTATTGTTTGTTTACGCTACATGTACTTGTAGTGCATTACAATTTTTAGTCTAATCTCCATGACTATGCCCGTATTCTTGAGGTACGTTATGGACAATAATAGCGCTATTGGGTTGACCACCCCGTCTTGGGACGCTAAGGTGATTGATTGCACGTGGTTGAGTGTGTATGATGATTAGATGCTCCATCCTATATATATATATATATATATATATATATATATATATATATATATATATATATATATATATATATATATATATATATATATATATATATATATATATATATATATATATATATATATATATATATATAGGGTGAGGACTTATTGTTGTTGTTATCATTGGTTAATCAATTTTTGATTTATAAACCGTTATCTCAATAATACTTGCTTGTCGACTTCCAAAGAAAACAAGTTTCAAATTATAAATATTTCAAACTCACAATATTCTTTAATAAAACTAGATTACTCACCAACTCTCGTAGTTGACCTGTTTTTACCCATGATGCAGATTTGAAGAATGAAGTTGATGAAAAGTAGGGTATACCTTAGAAACCCACAAGACTATTTAAATTTGATGTAATAAATGTTGTTTGTATTTGAATTTGTATTTGTATGTTGTGGATCTTGTTTGCCTACTTAGTACTTAATTGAATCTAATCATATTATAACATAGTTGTCATGAGACTTTGAAAAATATATCATGCCTTCATCGATTCCGCCAAGGATCGGGGTGTGACAACCCAGGGGGTCCTTATATAGCCTCCTAGGGTTACACCTGAAACCCTAGAAGGCCTCCAAGTGGACAAGGCTTTTTGACACTTGGACCAGACTCCCCAAAACCCTAATAGGGTTTTGCCAAAACCCTGGAGGCTCCTCCAGGGTGGCGCCAACTTTGCCCCATGTTTTTACCTGGCCAGTTATTCAACTATTAAATAAATGCCAAACCAGTCCCTGCACCTTTTAATTAATTAATTTAATCACTAAATTAAATCCAATTAATTCTAGATTAAATCTTAATTAATTATTATTGTTTCTAATTAATATATTAACACTTAAATATATTAATAAACCATATATATATATATATATATATATATATATATATATATATATATATATATATATATATATATATATATATATATATATATATTTTTTTTTTTTTTTTCTATTGACTTATTATACAATTAATAAATCAACTATTCTCTCTACTGAACTATATATCTATCCTCCATCTATGAGGGCAACCGAAATGGACTTTGCTTTTATTCATAAGATAAATACAATTATAAGTAATGGCTTAGACACCTAATCCAACACCGTCTTGCTACAAAGACCACATCCTCGCTTGGTCTGTAGAACAAGTATCCAAATGACTGTTTCGGGTATCCGATGAAGAAACACCTCTCACTTCTTTCCGCGAACTTGTCATGAGTCTTCCATCTTACAAAAGCCTCACAGCACCAGACTTTCATGTGTGCCAACGAGGGAACTTTCCCCGTCCACATATCGTGCGGTGTTTTTACAACCTTCTTGGTTGGAACAAGATTTAGGATATGGGCGGCAGTCTCTAAGGCATATCCCCAGAAATGGATTGGAAGTGAAGCTCGACTCATCATGGAACGAACCATGTCCAACAAGGTTCGGTTTCGCCTTTCAGAAACACCGTTCAACTGAGGTGTTCTTGGAGGCGGCAACTGTGAAACAATTCCACATTCCTTGAGGTAATCGAGAAACTCGATACTAAGATACTCACCGCCTCTGTCGGATCTAAGCATCTTTATCTTTCTGCCCAATTGATTTTCTGCTTCATTTTTGAACTCTTTGAACTTTTCAAAGGTATCTGACTTATTCTTGATTAAGTAGATATACCCATATCTACTAAAATCGTCAGTAAAGGTCACATAGAACCGTGTGCCATCTTTTGTGGTTGTTCTGAAGGGACCACACACATCTGTGTGTATGATATCCAACAAACCTTCACCTCTTTCAAAGGAACCTTTGAATAGTGATTTTGTCATCTTGCCAAGCAAGCAAGATTCGCATGCATCATCCGACCTGAGGTCGAATGATCCCAACACTCCATCCTTTTGGAGTTGGGTGATGCGTTTCTTGTTGATATGGCCAAGGCGACAGTGCCACAGACACGCCTTTTCTATACCGCTTGAAGAATCAATAACTAAAACATTTGTACCATAATTATCAACACACATAATAGATTCATACACTCCATCACAAGGCATAGCATTAAATATAAAACATCATTTTTGAAAACAGAAATTGAACCATTCAATTTATTAAATTCATAATAAAAGCCCTGTCTGAACAATGCATGAAAAGAAATTATGTTCTTTGCCATATCAGGCGAATAGCAACAATTATGTAAATGTAAAACAACTCCACTACTAAGCACTAATCTATAGACTCTGATCTTGGTAACAGGTGACGATCGCCTATTGCCCATGACCAGGTTCAATCTACCGTGCTCCAGCTCCCTACTTTCCTTTAGGCCCTACAAATCAGAACAGATGTGAAAACCACATCCTGTATCAAGGATCCAAGAACAAGAAAAAGATGAGTTATTAGATATAGAATATGTACCTGCTTGCGATGGCTTCATTTTGCCATCCTTGATGTCTTGCAGATACTTGGCGCAGCTTCTCTTCTAGTGACCCTTTTCCTTGCAGTAAAACAGTCTGCTTCTTTAGGATTCGTGACGTGTGGAATGCCGGAAGACTTGGCTCTCGGGGCAATGCTAGATGTCCCGACATGAGTCTTTTCCCTCCAATTTTGCTTCGTAGGGCCCTTCCGTTTCTTTTCCTTGCCAGAGCCAATAGCCAGGACAGGCGGGTTGACCGGGAGCAGACCTTTTCCCTTCATCCCGTCTTCAGCAGTACGAATCATGTGGTGTAACTCAGCTAGGGTTGCCTGAGTGTTGTTCTGATGATACGCCAGTGTGAACTGGTCATAAGAACTGGGCAAGGAGTTTAGCACTATGTCAACAACTAAATCCTCATGAACAGGCATTTCCAGCTTCCTAAGCCTCTCCACGTAACCATGCATCCTTTGCACATGAGTGCAGATGGACTCTCCATTTTTAGGCTTGCCGTTAGTGAAAGCTTTTACAACCTCACGCCTTTCGATGCGCTCTTGCTTACGGAACTTTTTCGCGAGCTCTTTGTGCATCTCGTAAGGCCAATAGTCCTCATAGATACGTTGCAGTTCAGGGTTCATGGTAGCGATCAGGATGCAGGCCACTTTGGTCGCATCATCTGAGTGTTTGGTGTACGCAGCGACTTCCTCGGGAGTAGCGGTATCTGGGTCAACCTCAACTAGCTCAGTTTCCTGAACATACTCTTTATGTTCAAACCTTAGAGCCATTTTGATGTTACGGATCCAGTCATTGTAGTTAGTGCCGTCTAACGTCACTTTTGAGCACAATGACAGAATCGAGGTGACATTACCGGGATTCGAGTGGGGAACGGATTGCGTATGGAATTCCTAGTTTCTTTTAAGATTTATCGAACTGTTCGATAGCATGTTTTAATCTCGGGAATGCCCCGCTGTTTGTGACTGAGATACCGAGGATCACAAACCGGGTGTGAATAACCATGCAAATTGCTTGGTACTCTTGAAGTCAATTGTCGTCTCTAATTAACGTGCCGGTTAACCACACACACTCCGTTAATAATGACAAAATCAAGAAACCCATTGCGACTCTTTGCGGACCCCAGTTGGCGTGCCGGTAAACCACACACGCTCCACCAACGTTCCACAAAGTGCAATGTGTAATTTCATGGATTAGCATCAATTCACATTTTTAAACCTAAAGTAACTAGATTGGGATTTGTTTAAAGTTCTATTACTTTCAATTATAGCATTATACTTTTAAGAGGCTTAACGGTTCTATCAAACCCATTCGGCTAACGACACTCGACTGACCAGGAGAGCGGTGGGTAAGAGTAGATACCCATTAGACTACCATTTTATAGGCAGTCGCCTTATACCCTCTTTATAGGACAGTTTTGTGAATAAGATCTACTAACGGTAAGACTAACCAATTTTCTTATATATAAATATTAGCTTTTAATCATAAATATATAAGATATATTTTAATCTTATTAAAATATTTTAGAATTAATTTAATCATAATTTTCGCAAATTATTATCTATTTTTTGAAAATTTAAATTAATTCTTTAAGCTGATTTAATTGATATTTTAATTAACAATTAATTAAACTAATTAAATCTAAGATAGATTTCATAAATTAATCAAATTAATTTTTCTATCTAAAGCCCCTATGGTTCGAAAATTGCAAGCCAACAAATAAGAGTTCTAGTTATTTTATTAATCCAATAGTTACCATAATAATAACCTACTTCTAAAAGGCAAGCAAATAAGGAGGAGACCATGGGGTTGGCGGCTAGGGTTAGGAAACCCTAGCCTAGAAATCGATGGCCTCTCACAAGGGGTGATTTTCGATCCCCCCTCATGAACACAAACAGTTTATGCAATTTTATATCAAACACAAGAAAACAAGCCAAAGCTCTGATACCACTGAAGGGTTTTGAAGCAATCAATGAATAAATAAATTCTTATGGTTCACATGCAACCCTAAAAGATCTATGTTTTCTTCTATGAAGATTATAACACTACTAAAAAACACCTTTAATGACACGCATTGCGTGTCATCTAAAGGTACAGATGACACACAAATGTGTGTCAAGGAAGCCCCTGTCATAAATATTAGACGACACACATTTGTATGTCGTAAATTTATGACACGCATTTATGACTTACATTTACGGCCTATATTTCGACCTATATTTATGACAAATATTTATGACCAACATTTTGCGTGTCATAAATTTTCAGTTTTTAAAATATATATTTTTTGTAGATTTAATAATTATCAAATTAAATTGTATTTAATACCTCATAATACAAAATAAAATATTTTATATATATATATATATATATATATATATATATATATATATATATATATATATATATATATATATATATATATATATATATATATATATATATATATATATATATATATATATATATATATATATATATATATATATATATATATATATAAAACCTATTACGTACATTAACGTTGTCATGTCAAATTGTTAAGTTATCAAAACAATTGTACACTAAATTTAACAAACATAAAATTATCCTTTCAATTCTAGTGGCTTCTTAATTTGATGGTGGTTCTTTATTAACCGAAGCTTCTTCATTACCCATCACTTTATTACTCATAACTGACTTTTGAGATATCTTTAAAGTAGCATCTTTAGTCTCTTATTTAACCACCTAGTTAATAATCATTATTTCAAATTGTTAGTAAATTTACTAAAACCCCCGAATATAAAATATTATTTAAAAATTATAACATACCTGGTTCGTGTGATTTGATGATGCGGTTGTAAGCTTACTATGATCAGCCTACATCATGTCATATGTCATAATTTGAGCCAATAAATATTTTCATTCATGGAAAATTGGAATCAAAAATAAATTTGAAATAAAAATAGACAAACAGAAAAACAGCATGCTATAAGTGTTACAATAAACTATATTTATGGTTAGTCTTTAAGGAAATACAATAAACACCAACATACCTCATAGTGTCAAAAATACGTTATGATTTTTAGCCCAATCCATGGTCTCCTGGTGCATATAAAACCCTATGAATTCGATCATAAAGCCCCAATCACAAAAACTACAAAACAAAAGAAAATCACAATCGATTACTTCAATTATATGACAATAAATTTATTACTTCAATTAAGAAATCTAATTCGTTCATATAAATTAGAAATAGTTACTTTTTCTAACCACAAATCATTATTTAATAAGCAATGTATAATATTGAAAGTACAACATTGAAATAAAAGTGGATCTTTTTTTATCACTAACACTTGAGCCATATTTACCCACATAGTAATTAAACTTAATTCTTTTTCAACTAAAAGTTAATGTTTTCACCATCAAACCTTAACTGCCACATAGTAACTTGAGCCATATTTACCCACTGTTTATTGGATGTTAGTAAGTTACCCAATTGGGTAACCTGTGGTGGGTGCTTGGGAGTCAAACGATAACTTCAAAAATCCTGCAAATCAAAATAAACACAATCAAAATGAAACCAAACCATTATCATAATCAGAGACCAATTAGGTAACTTGTAGTGGGTGCTTACAGTGCATATCAGAAACCAAAACTAAAGTGAAACCAAAATCATAATCAGAACAAATCAAAACCCGTAGTTGATGATACAATCGATTACTTCAAAGAACCTGCAAACTCAAAATACACACAATCAGGCATTTCATCAAACACTTACAGTTCATAGTCCACATTTTTCATGTCGTTAAGAACCAGAGATCTCTGGTAGCAACGAGATTTACATAAAACCCGAAGCATGACTCTACTTCTGTATATATCTAGATCTGGTAGCAGCTAGATTTAGTCAATGAAACTTCACTATCTTGATTTAGCAAGGAGATGATGGTGGTGCGGTGGTAATGGTCATATGGTGATGGTGAGAACGGCAATGGCAGTAGCAGATGGGGATGATGAGAGAGGTTAGATGCAGTGGTGGCTTGACGGCGGGCGTCAAGTGGCCTTGAATGCCCTACATCGTACGTATAGTGGTGGTCCGATTAAGTGATCTCAAAAAATGCGCTACATCGTGCTATCAATTCGACAAGTTATACTCCATTCACAGATGGAACAAATATAAGGAAGAATACGTACCTTTGGTAGCCAAAGATGGCTACCGGAGAAGCAAATCGACGGCAACGCTTCCAAAAGATAAAGAGGCCGAAGAGAAACGAGGGTAGAGAGAACATGAATCACAACTTGGAAATTGAGAATCGTGTTTTTTGACCTAGATAGGAGCGATGTAGCGGGAAATTAAAAAGCGACGTTTTTTAAGATGACACACTAAAACGGAAAAGCATCGCGCGTGTTTATTTTTATTTTAATTTATGACGATAAAATACTACATAGATGTGACATACATCTATGTATGTTGTAAATTCTTCAAATTTTCTAAAAGATGACATTATTTTTATGACATACGTTTTTGTGTGTCATAAAATTAGTGTGTGTCGTAATTTGTATGTCATTAAAAGTTATTTTTCTAGTAGTGTCATAAAATTATTATAGTTTCTAATTAATATATTAACACTTAAATATATTAATAAACTATTTAATTAATTCTATTGATTTATTAAACAATTAATAAATCAACCTTTCACTCTAGATTAAATCCAATTAATTCTAGATTAAATCTTAATTAATTATTATAGTTTCTAATTAATATATTAACACTTAAATATATTAATAAACTATTTAATTAATTCTATTGATTTATTAAAATTAGTGTGTGTCATAAAATTAGTGTGTGTCGTAATTTGTATGTCATTTAATCACTAAATTAAATCCAATTAATTCTAGATTAAATCTTAATTAATTATTATAGTTTCTAATTAATATATTAACACTTAAATATATTAATAAACTATTTAATTAATTCTATTGATTTATTAAACAATTAATAAATCAACCTTTCACTCTAGTGTACTCTACACTAAGCCTCTAGCTATGAGGGCAACCCAAATGGACTTTTGCTTCGATTAACAAGATAAATACAATTATAAGTCATGGCTTAGACACCTAATCCAACAGTCTTAAACCTCCACTCCAACATGTGCATTTGATGTATCGTGATACGACTCCGAATCACCTGTTTTGCTTCATTTGTTTTATTTTTTACCACCCTTTCATTTTTGCTTATCCTTTAGTATGTTCCTAACGTGCAAATATTTGAACAACTTCGCCCAATCATCTTGAAACATATAGCTTGCTTGTTACAAAATCATCGCCTCACTAACCCATTATCTTGTAAAATTTTTGACGAGCCGGTTGAAGTGCATCACTTCCTTGTTCATATTCGACATTTGGTGTTGAGTTGGCCGCTAGTTCGGTAGTGATCGCCTTTTTACATTCCAAGCCAAAACCAATTGGTAACTCGTAACCAAAATTTATCCCGACCTTGGTCCTTCCCAGTAGTCGCGTCCTCGGATATGTCGAGCCATGACCGTGCTAATTCCGCCTCTTCCGCAAGAGTCCAAAGGTGGTTTGTTTCCCTCCCTTTTGGTTTCTCTTTCGATATCTCTTTCTCTTTCCCGTTCCCCTTTTGTTGGAGCGGGACTTCCTCATCTTTGGTTTTGGGCTTGTTTCGGCTATCAGGACGTTTGGCGTTTTTGGAGACGGTGATTGAAATTGAGTTTGAGTATTGAATTGTGCAAACCGGTTGAAGTTTTCCGGCATCATTTGATGTGGAAACATTTGTGGTGAAATCGGAAATTGGTTGTAAATCGAAATTGGGTTTTGATGGTCGAATTATGGTCGGTAAGGTGGTGGTGATGAAGGATCATACGCATAAAAAATTAGGGTTTGTTGTGTTTGATGAATTTGGATTTTGAGACATTGTTTGTGTGTAAAATGTAGAAGAATTTTCGAGGAATTGTAGTGAAATTGTGTGTGTAAAAGGTTAAATTATAGGGTATTTATAATGTGTAAAATATATAATTTTTGAAAAAAAAGTAAAAAAGTATAACAATTGCAATGGCTACTTACTGGTTAATTCGGAGGCATCCCTTTACCGATGGACATCCATGCCGGTATCACGAGGCAACATCACCGTGCCAGTCGATGGACATTTTATCAACCATACCGTGCAGTATAAACTTAAGCAACATTATATAGATTCTCTTGATCCTTCTTACAATAAAACGTGTTCAAACATCTTTTTCTAAAGTCCGTTTTTGAGTATTATATGTATGTCACAACTCTTATTTATCAGTGATATTATATTTGTCAATTATACTTTTGAATAAAATTGGAATGATTCTTTGTATTTGTCAAACACTTTTGGATAATCTTGGAAAGATATTTTGTGTTTGACGTACTACAATTTGAGCAGTAAATTAGCTTTTTGTATATTAATATCTTATTTTGTATTATTGATGTATTAAATGTGATTTAGTTTGATTATTAGTATTGTTACAATTTATATTTATATATATATATATATATATATATATATATATATATATATATATATATATATATATATATATATATATATATATATATATATATATATATATATATATATATATATATATATATATAGAGAGAGAGAGAGAGAGAGAGAGAGAGAGAGAGAGACACACACACACACTAGGTGTGTAGTTGCGCGATGCGGCCGCGACGAATAGTTCGTTTCGATTAATACTGTTTGTTCGGAGAAGAGGTTCATTTTACCGATTAGTTTCTTTTCATCAATTACATTATTTTGGAAACATGTCATTATTTCAAAAAAAAAAAAAAAAAAAAAAAAACACATGATGCGCCCGTAGAAAATAGATTTTAGTTGGTATAAAGTATGCATTAATTTTTCAATGAAAAATGTAGACTTTTTCTAATTTTTTTTGTAAAATAGATACAATTTACGATTTTACGTTTTGCAATGGCTAATCGGTACAATTTGTATTTTATTTTTGTCCTTTTGTGAAATTGGATATCAATAATATATATACAATTTAGTCAAGACATATATTAAGATACCTGCCGGATCCGTTGCTGTATAAATATATCTTGATGGTGCCTTTTCAGGTTTCGCATAGAACTAACTTCTGTTTTAGTTTTTTAATTAAACATTAAGATAAATAGCTTTGTTTTGACCAATTTTGCATTCAGGGTGGTGGGTTTCATTGGATTGATAATTTTATTTTGTTGGGATATGCTTGCTGCCAATTGATGTTCTTTCAAATCATGCACATTAAAAATATATAGGTATTATGTCTTAACCTTTGAATTGGTGTTGTTCCAATCCTGTAAAAAAATCCACATTAGGTCTATGCGAAACCTGAAATGCACCATCAAGACATATTTATACATCAACGGATCCGGCAGGTATCTTGATATATGTCTTGACAAAATTGTATATATATTATTGATATTCAATTTCACAAAATGACAAAAATAAAAAATCAATTATACCGATTAGCCAACTGCAAAACCTAAATTGTATCGATTTTGCAAATAAAGATTAGAAAACAGTCTACATTTTTCATTGAACAATTATTGCGTATTTTATACCAACTAAAATCTATTTCCTACCGATGCATCATGTGTTTTTTTGGAATAGGGACATGTTTCCGAAATAACTTAATTGATGAAAAGAAACTAATCAGTAAAATTAACCTCATTGCCGAACGAACACTGTTAATCGAAACGAACTATTCGCCTCCGCCACATCGCGCGTGTGCGCACCTTGTGGTTATTACCGGCGACAGAAATCGCCGCTAAAGAGGGCCCAAATTGCCGCTAAAACCTTTACCGGCAACAAATCGCCGCTAATACGTCGCCGCAAATACTTCGTCGCTAATGCTTAGAAATCAACGCTAATGCGTCGCCGGTAATACCTGTCGCCGCTGAAGAAGCTTTTAATGACATACAAGGTAAAATCATGACAGACAAATGTCCGTCATATTAAATTTATGAAGAAGCTTTTAATGACATACAATGTTTGTCATATTTTTAAATTAATGACATGCATTGTTCTTATTTGTTTTTAAGAACAAATAAGAATTGTTCATCTCCAAACTAAACCAACGAACTGCTTAGCAAAGAGATCGATAGCGGGTGTGGAATAACGTGTCAAAGGTAAAGGAGGAGCTACACTTGGAAGGAGTTGAAATTGATGAGGTCGCTATTAAGCATGTCGGGTCAGGTAACAATACTCTATGTTGACTTGATAAATGGATCGGCCCCTCCCCTTTAAAATCTGTATTTCTGAAACTTTACCGGTTAGTAAAGAGGAAGCATTGTTGGGTTTCGGACAGGGTGAATAATGGTGGCATTTTCGTGGGAGTGGATCTCTCAACCATCGAATACCGCCCCGCTGCAAGAAGTGAGTGTATTGTGCTCCGATTGTTAATGCGTTTCAACCTTCCCCTCGGGCGGACTGCTTCGATCTCCCTTGATGGTATTTTTCATGTTGGCACTTTTAGGAAGTATATGATAGCAAATGTAATATGGGGTATAGGAGACTGATTGACAGGATAAAAGAGATTCCTATCAAGGTATCATGTTTCGTATGACGAGTCAGGCTAGGTCGAATTCCAACAGCTAGTGAGCTATCAAAACGGGGGGTCCGACTCAGGTCGACATTGTGTAGCTAGTGTTTGCATGAGGAGGAGGGGATCGATCATGTTCTACTTCGTTGGCCATTTGCAATCAGTGGTTGGGAATGGATATTCAGATGGTGCTCAACTACCCCCTGTAGTTGAGTCAATTGGAGCACTTCTAAGTTTTGCAGCGAACTGGGAAAATGTCAAAGAAGGAGAAACGACCTTATTAGTATATGTTATGGGACATTATGGTGCATCCGGAAGGCTAGGCGTGACAAGCTCTTCAAAGCTATACATCGATCCCCAACTATGTTGGTTCACATTATTTACTTGGATTAAATATAGAAGGGTTGAGTGCATGCATAAATGGGAGAATTGGTGTATTTACCCCTTTTTGTGTACATAGTCTGGATTATATTTGTACTCATGCCTTCACCGTAGCATCTTGCTAGGGTGGGTTTTTCTTTTCTGCTTCTTTTAATTTACATTTTTCGGTTTCAAAAAATAAAAGACGGGCATTGTTCTTCATAAATGTATATCATAAATATTTGTCGTAAATTTATGACAACAAATGTTCGTCATCTTTAATTTATGATTATGCTTTCAATGACAGACAATTTGTCATCTATAACCATTTACGACGGATATTTGTTGTCACGAAAAACCATTTTTCTACTAGTGGTGACAGAAAAATAAAAGGCTTAAAAACTTTTTGTTATTAGTTTGGGATGTCGGGTTGTTGGAGAAAGTGGAGACACAGTTGATAGGCCGATGGTGGTAGTGTGTAGTGTATATGGGTTAGGCAGCAACCTACGAAGATAGGTAGAACCGGCGGTCCTTTTCAAATCTCACTCTTCTTTTATTTTTATTCCATCTTATATTTTACAATTTTGAAGGATTAAAAATTAAAAATAATATTAACGGTGTTTATATATTTTGTTCATTTTCTTTTAAATGTACGGGTCAAATAAAATGTCTATTTATAAATATTATTATAATTTTTTTTCCAAACTCATAAGTGACCATTTGTTTAAGGGAAAATGACTTATAAGGGTAATTATGTTTCAAAAATATTCAAAAAACACCATCCAAGTTTGGTTTGTTCAAAAAACACCATCCAAGTAAAGCCTTTGTACAAAATACACCATCCAAGTAAGACTTTTGTATAAAAAACACCAACGAACTACATGTTTTGTTTAAATTTTACCCGATGGTAACCGGCTCTTGCAGGTTAAACTGTTCATCTGTTATTATGCCATGTCACTAAATATTAGGTCAAGTCATCCTTTAACCTGCAAGAACCGGTTACCATCGGGTAAAATTTGAACAAAACATGTAGTTCGTTGGTGTTTTTTGTACAAAAGCCTTATTTGGATGGTGTTTTTTGTACAAAAGTCTTACTTGGATGGTGTTTTTTGAACATACCAAACTTGGATGGTGTTTTTTGAACAGTTTTGAAACATAATTACCCTTATAAGTCATTTTCCTTTTGTTTAATATCAAAGGTGTTTGTTAACAACTTATTAAAATTACCATATAATTAGTGAAGAAATTTAAAATGTTATGGTGTCCATAGACATCCTTAATTAACTTCAATGTGGGATCACACTTGCTTTCCAGAGGTGGAAATGGATTTTATAGCTTGACTTGGACTTCAGATCTATATATGGCTTATTTGTAAGTTTCCTATTTTTTACTAGTTTATGCCAATAGCCTATTCAATAAAAGTTCGACTACCAACATGATGAATTTTCTTTTAACATAAACAGAAAATTGTTAAGGGTAGAAATTATAAAATTTAAAAGTCATGTGCATTAAAAGCTCAACGACTACCAATACCAAATCGACCTGTCAACAATCCACCGTCTCATACTTGAAACCTCATTTATTATGTATGGTTCACACATTTTTATGTTATTAGACTAAACGAAATGGTTGTAATTTTTCTTATCGGCATCTATATGGCACATTGATGTTATCGGCATCACCATTCCGCGATGGAGGCATCGCCCATAGGCATTGGCCATCTACATGAGAATGCCGATGACTTTTCCCCCTCTCTTCTCTCTCTCTTCCTTTATTCTCTCTATCTCTCTCTTCCTTTAACTTATATTAAATCTAAAAATAATAAAAATGTTGGTGGTATCCACCTCTCATTGTAGGCATCAAAATGTATTTTCGTAGGCATCCTACGTGGCAGCCGATGCCGATGGTTTCATAGGCAACCACTCCACCTAGCCTTATATATTATGTTTATCACTCATACGTGGCGCTACGTATGGCATTGACTAAACTCTTTTAATTTCGTTTACGTTCTAACAAACTTTTATAATTATGTATATATTCTTATAAATTTAAAATTACGTATGTATCCTTACAAAATCTAAAAAATCACATATATACCCAAAAAATGAATTTAATAATAATTAATCATTTAAAAATTCCAAGTTCCTCGTTCTCGAATGTCTTGTGGTTGGCAAGTTTGTATAGAGTAACTCTATATTTGTTGGCCCACCTACAACCTAATAAAGTAAATACATGAGTAAACTAAATGTTATCAAGAATTTGGGACAAAAATCACAACAAATCGAGAATTGGAGAAGAAAATCACTTAAACAAATATTGGTAGAAGATCCGTAATGTAGCATACTTGAAACTTAGGTAATGAATCGGATTCACTAACGCTAAAGCACAGTTCTCAATTGTATATCTTATCTCATAATAATTTGTGAGAGTACTTCAACATTTCTTATATAACAAAAGTTATTTTAAATGTTTCAAAATCTTGTTTTGTTACAAATAGAAAAACTATACTTGAAATAATGTCCCACATAATCAATGTTTTATATGTAAATTCTAGTAAACTTCTTTATGATGATTACCTAAATATAAAATTAAAATAATAAAATGTATAAAATCTCGTAAGTTTGTTCATTAATCTAAGTCTTCTCGATAATGATTGGTTCTTTACTTTTTATTCTATTGTTCTGTAATGGTTATTATTAGTATAGCCAATGGTATCAATAAAATTATATGTTTTTATAAACAAAAAGATACATCGATTTAATCTGACAAGCATAAGAAAATAAAAATAATTAATTATTATTAAATTAATCTTTTGGATATATATGTGATTTTTTAGCATTTGTATGGATATATACGTAATTTCAAATTTTATAATGATATATACGTAATTATAGAAGTTTGTAAGGACGTAAACGAAATTCTCCCTTTTAAAAAATCAAGCATGTAATATTTGGAAAATTAGCTAGATATGCATTTCGTCAAATTGGTGGAAAATATAATGAAATGCTTGAAATTTACTACATGTTTATGTTTTTAATAAATTAAATTTATTAGGTTTACTAAATTTGATGTCTTATCTTTTTTTTTTTTTTTTGAAACGGCGAAAGAACATTTTATTAAAACAAAACACCAACTAGCAAGGTACTAGCAGGCCAAGAGTTGTGAGTACAAAACAAAAAACACCACACCCATAGACACCAAGCAATATCTAATTGCTATACATCAACCGAGAGGGGAACAACACCAATGAATCCAATCCTGCGCATCAAGGTTAGATCTGTGAGAGACCCACTGATAAGTTGTTGCAATAACAAGGTCCGCCACTATCGCAGGAGAAGAGCGCTTCTTGTTAAATACTAGGTCATTTCTCGCCTTCCAAATATTCCAGAGGAGACCATAAATAATAGTTATTAAAAGTCTCATTTTCTTGACACAATTACCCCAAACCGCAGCAAAATCGACAAGACCTGTAACAGTAGAAATAGAGGGCAACGGAATGCTACACCACTTAAAAATCCACCGCATCACCTCGGTAGCAAATGAACATCGAACAAGAACATGGTCTGTGGTTTCACTGTCATTTCTACATATCGGGCAAATATCGGGAATGCAACTAAGACCTCTAGAACGGAGGGCAGCAGCAACAGGGATTCGACCCAAAACAGCTCGCCAAATGAAGCATAACACTCTCCCGGGAACCGGTTTGATCCAAGGGATAAGACGGCCCGCTGAGGCGGTGTTTGTAGCCTCGATAGCCCTTCTAAGACATTCCACCGAGAAAACTTCATTAGAAGATATGCGGCAAAACCATTTATCGGGGGCTTGGGAGATTGATGTCTTATCTTATTAGTATTAGTTTGTACTTTGCAGTACTATTTAATACATTAGTTATTTATTATATTAAAAAACAGACAAGAATTTGGCGGATGAAGATGACTAGAAGATTACCATGTTTTGATAGATCCAATTAAGTTTGACACAAGATCCCAAGCATATCCCATTTAATTATTTACCACCTCTACCAGCTTTTTCGAAAATAGATCATGAATTACCAGCAAAAGATCATTAGAGTTGAATCTTTAGTGGACCAACTATTACAAGAAAAGAGCAAATCCGATTTTTCTTTGAGATCATATAACAGAGAAAAATAGACATAAAACGAAGTACATGCAACGTGTATAAAATGAAAAAGAAAAGTAAAAAAGAAAAAAGTAACACATATTCGATTATTCATCAATCGAAACACGAATGAAAGACAATATATCGAATGTATATCAATAATGGATGCCATTAATTTGTTGCCCTCTCCTTAAGCATTTCCACACCAATATATCGACCTAGCATCATAAGTGTGGCCTGTGGATTTGTCCCGGGTGAGTTAAAGAACGTAGAAGCATCAACCACTCGTAAAGAATCAACTCCAATTACTTTCAAATGACTATCAACCACCTTGTTTACCAAGCATCCACCGTGGATATGCCAAAATGTGGATAATGATTCACGACAGAAAGTCGCGATGGACTCCATATCAGATGGATCCTCTGGTATTGAAGGACCAATATATTTGAAATCCTTTCCACCAAATATGTTACTAAACTTGTATTCTTCCATAGCCTGTGTGTCCAAAACCTTTCTAAGAACTTCCACAGCGTTACCACATTGTAATATGTCCTCCGTGTGAGAGTAGTAATTAAAACGAACGCTTGGGCTAATGGTCACATCAGAGGCTGATAATAGATGTAGTGAACCGGTTGACAACGGTCTTATAACCTTTCCTCCAATAATCACTATACTTAAGTTTAATGGTGGAATTAGTGAACCAAAGGAAGGTATAAAGTTTATGGGAAGTGTAAGGCGGGGGACTGCAGTAGACTCGATGTATGGGCCACTTTTTGTTATCCCAACAACTCGGACTCCTACATCGAGTAATGTTTGTGGGACCAAAAGGTTAACACTAGAACGTGGATTATCAGCCATGAACTGCCCGATGAACGGATGGTCGCGAACAACTGGAATCTTCATAGACGAAAGATATGAAACTGGCCCAAGTCCACTTACTAGCAAAAGTTGCGGGCTTCCGAGAGCTCCAGCACTCAAAATCACTTCTCCATATTTTCTTACATGGACTTCATGAGATCTTCCGTTTGAATCATGGTATGTAACCCCAGAGGCGGCTATGCATGAAAGTAATGCAAATGGTTAGAGCCCTAGAGGTCAAATTTGGTTTATGCTCTTTAGATACTAGTTTCTTATCATAATTTACTGAATTTTAATATTAATGAAAACTGAAACGTGAAGAATGGTTACCTAAAGATTCAGAGGTGGAGAAGATGACCCGACCAACTGTTGCATGGACTACCACCTTTAAATTTCCAAGGTTCGCTTTATTCAGAAGCTCAACTGCCCCATGTCGTCTACCTGAATCGTCAAATGTCGAACCACTAATCTTGGTACCTTGAACGTGGTCGAGGGTGAAACCATTTGCCGGATTAACTCCTGATTGTAGTAACGCATTTAAAGTAGATTCTTGCCACTGACCTAAATGATTGGGACGAGTTACAATACTATTTTCTACCCACTCATAGGCTCTTTCGACTTCACTGTTGTCCCATTCAATACCTGAATTTTGGTAAAAGTAGTCATCGGCTCTTGAATAAAACCCAAAATTAATCATGCTACTGCCTCCCAAAACCCTCCCTCTTGAGTTCGGTATACCATCTTCAGAGATAAAATTTTGAGCAGGTGAATCTTTATTATTGGCAATTAGGAGGGTAGTTAAGGAGTTATTTTCATATTGGATGTTGGGATCTAAGTTGGCTACACCGCCTCGCTCAAGTAGTAGTACTGAATATTTTTCAGATAGAGTGGCAGCTAACGGGCAACCAGCAGTCCCTCCTCCAACAATGATGTAATCGTACTCTTGTGCTGGAGAAAATTCGGTTGCTTCTAATGTGAACCCAAGATAAGTTTCATCTGTATATGTATAAAGGGGGTGAAACACAATATTTTATCAAAAGTCTGGATAACTTCCGTGTGTGTGTGTGTGTGTGTGTGAGAGAGAGAGAGAGAGAGAGAGAGAGAGAGAGAGAGAGCCGATTCACTTGCCTAGAGGAGTATCTGGTTGTAAAAAGCATACGACTTTTAACTGTAGTCCGATGCAGAATAGGAGGAAAGAGATTATTGCAGCCTCTTGCAGTATCAGAGATCTCGGTGTTGCCATATTGTTATCGACTTATGAGAGAGAGAGAGAGCATTGGACTTGATATATATATATATATATATGGGTGATCTCCAAAGAAAAAAGATCTTCGAGTAGCCAACGAGTGATCTCCAAAGGGGTTGCCACTTGCCAAGATACCATATGTACCGAGTTCGAGCCATGGATGCCGTAACGTTTAATTTACTATTTTGGTCATACCCTTTTCCGAAAAAGACATCTCTTGATGTTTGACTTGGACCACAGCTCATCCACGTTTCAACTAGAGGCCGAAATTGCTTATCGCTTGTTAAAAAATTAAAAAATCTGATATTTGAGGAGCAAGGTTTTCCATGTATGTTAATATGTTATTCAGTTATGGTCGGATTAATAAGCGTATATTCAAACAACCGTTTCTGACCATATTGTCATTTTTTTTTCTTTTGTCCATATTAGTTTTATATTAAATTATTTTTCTTATTACATTTCAAAATCGCAGCCATAGAAAAAGTCAATGTTTTAAAAACCGGGTTGACCCGGCCGGTTGAACCGGTTGGACCGTGAACCGGTGAAGAGAGCGGGTCAATTATGACCGGTTTTTTGTTAACCCAAGATAAGTTTCATCTATATATGTATAAAGGGGGTGAAACACAATATTTTATCAAAAGTCTGGATAACTTCCGTGTGTGTGTGTGTGTGTGTGTGTGTGTGTGTGTGTGTGTGTGAGAGAGAGAGAGAGAGAGAGAGAGAGAGAGAGCCGATTCACTTGCCTAGAGGAGTATCTGGTTGTAAAAAGCATACGACTTTTAACTGTAGTCTGATGCAGAATAGGAGGAAAGAGATTATTGCAGCCTCTTGCAGTATCAGAGATCTCGGTGTTGCCATATTGTTATCGACTTATGAGAGAGAGAGAGAGCATTGGACTTGATATCTTTCTCTCCTAATAAAAGAGTAAATAATATGCCACTTGGCATTCCCTTATGGATTCTCCTTTTTGTTTGTTGCTCCATGGAGTGCCAGTGTGCCACTTGGCCTTCTCTAATAGAAGAATATCTCAATGCCACGTGCCCTTCTATTGTTAATTTCAGCCTTATTTTCCGGCTATACATTCTTGCCATAATTCCTATTTTGCACTTGGTCTAACCCTTCCTCACGTTTTTAGTTTGAAACTGATAAAGAGTTTCCAAATAGTGCCCGATAAATCAGGATTTCCTTTATCTGATCTCCCAAAATTTGTGAGTTGATTGGGGAAGATTCAAATTTAAATTCCAAATCCGCCTATCTTGCCCAACCCTCAATATATGGAAAACTAAATCACCTATGGAAATTGCTTCATTGAGAAAATATTGAGATTGTTTCCATCTATCATATAGACTGTACTGTAAGTCTGTGATCGTCCCTTTCATACGCACAACCATCACCTCCTTCTCCTCCTTCACCGACGTTCATGTGGTCCTTAGAAACAACACAAAGATAGAGACGCACTACAATGGTTGTCACCGTTGGTTTCAGCAAGATCGATTAGATCTCCCTGTTCGTATCTTCCAATGCTCACCAACTGTTTGATGCAAGTCCTAAACTAGACTTGATATATTTATGTGTTTATACCTACATAAATGCTCAATACGCACCACTTCTCAACCAATTGATGTGGTGTTTTATGTTTCTTAATTTATGTTAACTGATCAAAGGAGGTAGGCCGTTTTTTTTGCTATATTCAACTGTTGCAGCCACTCTTGTCCACAAAGCAATTGGCGACAGGATTCATTGTGCTTGGGTTGACAACGGTTTATTAAGGTACAATTCTGATTTTGCTATCGCTTTTTCTTAAATCAAGATTCCCATATTGTTTTGTTAAAATGTTGAATATCTTTGTTTATAGATACAAGGAACTAGAACGAGTGATGGACAAAAATCGACATCAACCCTGTTTACTATTTTTCAATAAATAAACATCTATTTTGACCTTTATCACCACTCAACACCACCGTCTATGAGAAACCTATCACAATGTAATACAACTCTAATGTTTTCTCCTTTAAGTGGAATCCAAAAATGAATAATATTCTATGATTAACATGACCACAATGACGTCCTAAATGAGATTTTGGATTCGTATTCCAAAAAGATAGGTATTTTTCTTTGAAGTACTCATTATTATGTTCACAATCTCATAATTGTCTTTTTAAATGGTTAGGAATAAAGTTAGGAACAAAAATTAGGAACCAATACAATTTCTCATCTACTAAACTAGATCAACAGGAGGCATTTGAAGAGCTTATTTATGAAATGAGTGAAATCTTAGTTATTATTTAAGTTAAAAAAATTGTTTTTTTTTTGTTTATGCATACAGATATTGGTATCATTTAGTTGATTTAAACAATATATAGTATGAGATGGTAGGATTAGAAATATAATAAAATTGGAATATGAGGTGTTGTTGAATACTTAAATGTTGACTAATTTTTTTGTGAGAAATGTTAATTTCTCTTTGTCCATATTTACTAAGTTTTAAGTAAAATTTTGAATTTTATTTAATACGCTTTCTTTATTGTCACCGAAAGGTATACATATCTTTATGATGTCTTACATTTTAACCATAATTTCCTATTGCATCCAAGTCCTAAATATAGATAAAGTAAGGCATTAAGGATAATAGAAATGTCAATCGCTTGTAACTTAAAGTACAATGCTTCACTAGGAAAGAATTTCTGATTTTAATGATAATTTTCTTTTATGTCTGGTCATGTTAAGCATGGTAAGAATGGCATTTTGAGAACGATTGAATTAGGTTGTAATATGTTATTACTTGATGTAAATCATATTTGGCTCCTTTTTATTGTTAATATATATGAAACCGTCCATTTTGTGCAAGTGTAAGAGGTGAATCAATTAGCAAAAATAAAAAATAATAATCTAATGATGGATTTTGTAACTCAAAAAGTCGTTGATGGGTTTTATTATAAAATTTCTCATTTTATATTGAATTTCTTATTATTTCGAAAGTCTTTCTCTATTAAGTTGGTATATAGTCGGCTGGATTAAGCCATGTCTTTCATTAGGTTAAAAATTAGCTTCTTTTGGTTTGTTGAAGTTTATTTTGAGGGTTTGTTTATAGGGTCAAAAAGTAGCGTTCAATTATGCCAATTAAATAGAAAAAATTAAATAAAATGTCCGGAAATACAATATTGTTCCAATATGAGTGTATTGTCATTTTGACATTTAAAACCAAAAGATGTTACTATTAACTGAAGTAAATCAAAGTACATTGTCATATTATGTCATAATACATATCAAGTGATATAAAAGAAAATCAAAGTAAATATTTTTTTATGTAAAAATTTTTAAGTTGTCAACCCGTGTTTAACACGGGCTTATAACCTAGTATATATATATATATATATATATATATATGGGTGATCTCCAAAGAAAAAAGATCTTCGAGTAGCCAACGAGTGATCTCCAAAGGGGTTGCCACTTGCCAAGATACCATATGTACCGAGTTCGAGCCATGGATGCCGTAACGTTTAATTTACTATTTTGGTCATACCCTTTTCCGAAAAAGACATCTCTTGATGTTTGACTTGGACCACAGCTCATCCACGTTTCAACTAGAGGCCGAAATTGCTTATCGCTTGTTAAAAAATTAAAAAATCTGATATTTGAGGAGCAAGGTTTTCCATGTATGTTAATATGTTATTCAGTTATGGTCGGATTAATAAGCGTATATTCAAACAACCGTTTCTGACCATATTGTCATTTTTTTTCTTTGGTCCATATTAGTTTTATATTAAATTATTTTTCTTATTACATTTCAAAATTGCAGCCATAGAAAAAGTCAATGTTTTAAAAACCGGGTTGACCCGGCCGGTTGAACCGGTTGGACCGTGAACCGGTGAAGAGAGCGGGTCAATTATGACCGGTTTTTTGTTAACCCAAGATAAGTTTCATCTGTATATGTATAAAGGGGGTGAAACACAATATTTTATCAAAAGTCTGGATAACTTCCGTGTGTGTGTGTGTGTGTGTGTGTGTGAGAGAGAGAGAGAAAGAGAGAGAGAGAGAGAGAGAGCCGATTCACTTGCCTAGAGGAGTATCTGGTTGTAAAAAGCATACGAATTTTAACTGTAGTCCGATGCAGAATAGGAGGAAAGAGATTATTGCAGCCTCTTGCAGTATCAGAGATCTCGGTGTTGCCATATTGTTATCGACTTATGAGAGAGAGAGAGAGCATTGGACTTGATATCTTTCTCTCCTAATAAAAGAGTAAATAATATGCCACTTGGCATTCCCTTATGGATTCTCCTTTTTGTTTGTTGCTCCATGGAGTGCCAGTGTGCCACTTGGCCTTCTCTAATAGAAGAATATCTCAATGCCACGTGCCCTTCTATTGTTAATTTCAGCCTTATTTTCCGGCTATACATTCTTGCCATAATTCCTATTTTGCACTTGGTCTAACCCTTCCTCACGTTTTTAGTTTGAAACTGATAAAGAGTTTCCAAATAGTGCCCGATAAATCAGGATTTCCTTTATCTGATCTCCCAAAATTTGTGAGTTGATTGGGGAAGATTCAAATTTAAATTCCAAATCCGCCTATCTTGCCCAACCCTCAATATATGGAAAACTAAATCACCTATGGAAATTGCTTCATTGAGAAAATATTGAGATTGTTTCCATCTATCATATAGACTGTATTGTAAGTCTGTGATCGTCCCTTTCATACGCACAACCATCACCTCCTTCTCCTCCTTCACCGACGTTCATGTGGTCCTTAGAAACAACACAAAGATAGAGACGCACTACAATGGTTGTCACCGTTGGTTTCAGCAAGATCGATTAGATCTCCCTGTTCGTATCTTCCAATGCTCACCAACTGTTTGATGCAAGTCCTAAACTAGACTTGATATATTTATGTGTTTATACCTACATAAATGCTCAATACGCACCACTTCTCAACCAATTGATGTGGTGTTTTATGTTTCTTAATTTATGTTAACTGATCAAAGGAGGTAGGCCGTTTTTTTTGCTATATTCAACTGTTGCAGCCACTCTTGTCCACAAAGCAATTGGCGACAGGCTTCATTGTGCTTGGGTTGACAACGGTTTATTAAGGTACAATTCTGATTTTGCTATCGCTTTTTCTTAAATCAAGATTCCCATATTGTTTTGTTAAAATGTTGAATATCTTTGTTTATAGATACAAGGAACTAGAACGAGTGATGGACAAAAATCGACATCAACCCTGTTTACTATTTTTCAATAAATAAACATCTATTTTGACCTTTATCACCACTCAACACCACCGTCTATGAGAAACCTATCACAAGGTAATACAACTCTAATGTTTTCTCCTTTAAGTGGAATCCAAAAATGTATGATTAACATGACCACAATGACGTCCTAAATGAGATTTTGGATTCGTATTCCAAAAAGATAGGTATTTTTCTTTGAAGTACTCATTATTATGTTCACAATCTCATAATTGTCTTTTTAAATGGTTAGGAATAAAGTTAGGAACAAAAATTAGGAACCAATACAATTTCTCATCTACTAAACTAGATCAACAGGAGGCATTTGAAGAGCTTATTTATGAAATGAGTGAAATCTTAGTTATTATTTAAGTTAAAAAAATTGTTTTTTTTTGTTTATGCATACAGATATTGGTATCATTTAGTTGATTTAAACAATATATAGTATGAGATGGTAGGATTAGAAATATAATAAAATTGGAATATGAGGTGTTGTTGAATACTTAAATGTTGAAAAAGTCGTTTTTCTATCTTACACGGTTTTTATTCGAATATACGTTTTATATAAAAATATTTAAAATACATATAAACTAGAAGAATACATTAAGTTTAAAAATTAACGAAAATAATAAATACACAAACAAATAAAAATACATTTAAAGAAATAGCATAAAAAAGTAAACTAATTAAATAACATCATAATAAAAAATACAACTAGTAGTCCAAGTTGGACATGTAGACATTTGCAATATGTTCCAGGACATCCAATCAAGGATTGGTGTGGATTTCTTTGCAACGCAATTCTCAAAAAGTATATTGATTTACTTATTGACCTTCTTAATCGTTGGAAGACCTTCTTACTTGTAACCGCTATGTAAGAAATTAACAACAACAGAGAAGTCGGATTATGGTAGATGTCTTATGCAGATATCAGCTACGTAGGATTTTGTAGGATGAAATATGTATTGTTGTTCAACTTAAGCATTGCAACATGTTTGCCAATGTTTGGCCATGATAATAGTGATGACTAAGTAACATCAAATGCCACGTGTTATTGACCGTTTCTATTGTTTTGTTTAAATCTTCCGTATTATTAGTTTTCTCTGTTTTTGGAGTAGTGGCCTTAGTGCCTGTTTTTATTTTCCTTTGATTATGCATTTAGTGGAGATAGTGGGTAGGTTGTCAGTTCCTATTTTCTTTTCATTGTTTAGCTTAAATGTTTCCGTTTTGGTGTGAATTTAATTAACCATTCAACAATCGTCTCTGTGTCTCTTTATTTACATACGTGTGCTCCTGTAGTTGAATCTCTACTTAAGTCAACAAGTGGTATCAGAGCGTCTCGTTGCAGGCAGTATGTCGGAGTTTCACGCAATCGGTGGAGTCAAGAAATTGGGCAACAACAACTACAACATGTGGTCGACATGTATGAGTTCGTATCTCTTAGGCCAAGACATGTGGGATGTCGGCGGAGCGAACACCGTAGAACCCAGAATCGATGCCAACGGGGCTGTTCATAAGTGGAGAGTGAAGACCGGGAAAGCGTTGTTTATCATTAAAACAACGATTGAGGAGGAGTTGCTGGAACATATTCGTGATCTCACCACACCAAAGGAGGCTTGGGATGCGCTTCAAGTATTGTTCTCGAAAAAGAATGATACTAAAATGCAAATGTTGGAGAATGAACTGTTGTCTGTTTCACAAAAGGATCTCACCATTTCTCAATTATTTCATAAAGTGAAAACTCTCTGTAGAGAGATTGGAGAGCTTGATCCTGAAGCAATTGTTTATCATTAAAACAACGATTGAGGAGGAGTTGCTGGAACATATTCGTGATCTCACCACACCGAAGGAGGCTTGGGATGCGCTTCAAGTATTGTTCTCGAAAAAGAATGATACTAAAATGCAAATGTTGGAGAATGAACTGTTGTCTGTTTCACAAAAGGATCTCACCATTTCTCAATTCTTTCATAAAGTGAAAACTCTCTGTAGAGAGATTGGAGAGCTTGATCCTGAAGCAAAAATAGGTGAACCACGTATGAAGAGGATTATAATTCATGGCCTTAAAGCAGAATTCAGAAGCTTTTTTTTTTTTTTTTTGGGCCTCCTATGGAGCCGAGGTTCAGGCACGCTTTCGCGAACCGACTAATCCCCGGGCGACTACCCGCTTCGCGAGTAGCCCAGAGTCATCGCGGGTGAACCTCTGTGGCCACTAGGGGGTTTTTGTTCCTCCTTGGATTAGAACCTGGCACCTCCTGGTCATTTTGACCTTTGGAGACCAAGCTCTAACCAACTAGGCACCACCCTTGTGGTTGAATTCAGAAGCTTTGTAGCGGCTATTCAAGGTTGGCCCACCCAACCTTCTCTTGGAGAATTTGAAAATTTGCTAGCAAGTCAAGAAGCACTAGCGAAACAGATGACAAACCTAACTACTGGACCTAGTGGTGTGCCAGTAGAATCAAACCCCAAGCAAGAGGCCGAGACATTATATGTGGGTAAAGGCAAGGGACGATCACGCTCGAACCATGGCAAAGGATCTAATCATTCGTATGAGAAGAATAGGGATCAACGTGAGAAGAAGTCCAAGGAGGCGGATCGAGAAGACAATAGAGATAACAACCGTGAAAGACATCCTCGAAAGAGATTTCCGTACAACTGCCACAATTGTGGGAAAAGGGGTCATATGGCAAGGTTTTGTAGAAGCCCCAAGGAAGAAGGAAATTCGGCGAATGTTGTGCCACATGAAGCAGCCTGGGAAGGTGAAGCCTTGATGGCCCAAGTTGTAGAAGGAGCCCAGTTATTAACAGGCCCAGTACACACAGAAGCCCAACGTGAGAGTGGAGGGCAAAATAACAAGGGAAAATGTCACTGTAGCCCAACGACGTTTTATCTTTTGTTTTAAAAGGTCCCTAATGTTTTTTTTTTTTGCTTACCAGGTGCATAAAGAATAACTTTACCTGCTATTTTAGTCCTCCTAACCCAATATTACCGGTTACCGCTTGTTTTTTCATTAAAAAAATGCCACATCTAAATATAAATAAAATATATAACCCTACAAAATCCCTGTGCATCACACCTTTCTCTTCCATTTCACTTCTTACCTTATACGCTTCCTTCATCAACCCTTTCTTGCAATACCCATCAACAAACGCATTGTATGTCACAACATTTGGTCTCTCTCCTTTGGTCTCCATCTCTTTAAATGTTCGTCTAGCTTCAATGAAATTCCCTTGCTTACAGAATATATCAATCAATGTTGTGTAAGTTAGCATGTTTGGAGTTATTCCTCTTTCTACCATTGTAAACAACGGAGTCTTTGCTTCTTCATACTCGTTGGCTTTACACAAACCTGTAGCGATTATATTGTAGGAAATGACACTAGGCTTGAACCCTTTCTTTTCCATCAAACTCTGTAGCTTAATTGCATCATCAACGTTTCCTTTTCTACAGTACCCGTCCATTAATGTGTTGATTATAACATCATTCAGATCAAGACCTTTACTTTGCATTTCAACCAACAAAACTTCTGCGGCTTTCATCTCCCCTGATTTGCATACACCCCAAGATAGAGATATGTATCGAAGAGCATTTTTGCCGGAAGGGCTGCAGAAAGTCTTGTAAAACACGTGAAGCTTTTGCTCTTAAAAAATCCACAATCGGAAGGGCTGCAGAAAGTCATGAGAGGAAACAGGCTTACATCGGTTATCGATTCTGTTCTTGTTTGTGTTGTTTGGGCGATGAAGACGCAACCGAATAAGGACCATAGGAATCGTTGTGATGATCGATTGAAAGCGGAACGAACCTAGACGCCGAGACAACCGCCGTGAATGCTAATTAACGACGGGCCCCACCTAGCATCACTTATCCAATTAGGTGATGAGGCTCTGATCGGAGACGATAAACTCCACATTGACGAAGCAAAAGCAGAGGAAAATGACGATATACCAGAGGAACAGAACTTTCCAGAAAACGAACTTGATTGTTGTAGCTTTTTCGGTAAAATTGATTCTCCACAAGATTTTGTATTTGAAGATGTCATCACTGAATTTACTGATGAGATTGAAAAGTATGAGATTTAGGTTTCAAGTTTTAAGCGATGAGAGTGATGAGGTTTTAATTTGGCAATCACGCTATAGGACAAGGAGTTACCGGGGGGAACTTGGAAATCACGCAAACAATTAAACCAAAAAACAAGTTTTTACTGTTAATCTTTATCTCAAGTTTAAATTGTTCGTCAAGTGAATATTCAATATTATCGGTAATCAAATCTATGATTTTGTGGGCAGCGAATTGGAGTTGATTTGATGTTTGTGGTGAGGAATTTGTTGAAGAAGATTAAGAGGAGAGTTAACTGAACCAAGAGAAAGATCAACCCCATATAACCCTTGAGTGGTTTCTTAAAACATCCTCTGTGGTTTGATAGTGCTTGCAGCAACTTGAATAGAAACCGGTAATATTGGGTTAGGAGGACTAAAATAGCAGGTAAAGTTATTCTTTATGCCCTTAGAAAGCCAAAAAAAACATTAGGGACCTTTTAAAACAAAAGGTAAAACGTCGTTGGGCTACAGTGGCATTTTCCCGAATTACAAAGGCGCTGCTCTAGTAGTTTCAACAGAAAAAGCTTCAAATTCTTTGGATGACTGGATAGTCGATTCAGGGTGTACAAACCACATGACCGGCGAGTTAAAGCGTTTAACGAATCCAACTAATTATGAAGGAAGCAAGGTGGTGGTTATTGCAGATGATTCACGGCACAAGATCGCTCACGTTGGTGAGGTCATCCTCCCGGCTGACTCAAATAATCACGAGGTAACCCTCAAGAACGTTTTTCATGTACCGGGGATGGGGAAGAATTTGTTTTCCGTTCCTCAAGTGACTTCTACTGGAAAATATGTATTATTTGGGCCAGAATCTGTACAAATTTTTGACGAATTTGAGACTAAATCGAAGCCGGTGCTAAGTGGGTGTCGTCGTGACTCGGTTTACGTGTTGTCGGCTGAAACAGCATACGTAGATCGCACAAGAGGAAATCCAAACGTGGATATGTGGCATTCAAGGCTTGGTCATGTAAGCTATGACAAGCTTAACTTGATGATGAACAAGAAGCTTGTAGCAGGTCTACCACAATTAAGAGTTCCGAAAGGCGTTGTTTGCTCCGGGTGTCAATTTGGCAAAGCACACCTGCAGAAATTCCATCAGTCAAGTTTCAAGTCCAAATAGCCCTTGGAATTAGTACATTCTGATGTGTTCGGACCTGTGAAGTGTACCTCAATTGGAGGTATGCAGTATTTAATTACGTTTATTGACGATTTTTCAAGGTTTCTTTGGGTTGGCTTCATGAAGGAAAAGAGTGAAGCTCTAACAAAGTTTAAGAATTTTAAGCTGGAGGCCGAAAAGTTAACACGAAAGTCAGTAAGGGTCTTTCGCTCAGACAACGGTGGAGAGTATCTCTCCCAGGAATTCACTAATTTTCTGAACGAGTGTAAATTTCGAAGGCAATTAACTTGTGCAAATACACCCCAGCAAAATGGAGTATCGGAGAGAAAGAACAGACATTTGGCAGAAATATGTGGCAGTTTGATGCACTCAAAAAATGTACCTGGATACCTATTGGCTGAAGCAATGCAGACTTCTGCGTTTGTGATTAATCGTCTTCCGCAACAAAGTATGGACTATGTGTCACCATACGAAAAACTGTTCAAGATTAAGCCCAATGTGAGTTTTCTTCGTGTTTTTGGCTGCATATGTTTCGTGTTTGTTCCCAGTAATCTACGATGCAAGCTAGAGAAGAAGGCAACTAAATGCATTTTTGTTGGATATGATAACGAGAAAAAGGGGTGGCGTTGCTATGATCCGGTAACCAGAAGATGTATGGTATCTCGCAATGTCGTGTTTGATGAAACGTCATCATGGTGGCCTGGAGTTAAAGAGACTGAACAGAATGTGTTTCACTCGAATGATGTAGAAAATAAAATAAGTGTTCTGCTACCTGATATGGTTTCAACTCAAGTTGACACTGATAGTACAAGTAATGAAGCAGTGATGGGGGATCAAGTACAAGAGGGAGGAACGAGTCAAAATTCTTGGCAATCAGGAGTGTTTACTAATAATACTCAAAACAGTGAAGGGCTACGACGTTCCACACGAGTGAGGAGGCCAAATTCGAAGTATGCTCACTTGGCCACATTGGTTGATGATATAAGAGAGCCGGAATCGTTTGAGGAGGCTAATGTGAAACAGGAATGGCGACTTGCCATGAAGGATGAAATCGACGCCTTGAAGAGAAATGAAACATGGGACCTGGTGCCGAAGCCGTTAGATATTAAACCCATTTCCTGTAAATGGGTGTTTAAGTTGAAATTGAAGACCGATGGGTCTGTCGAGAGATGTAAAGCACGACTTGTGGCTCGAGGGTTTACTCAACAAGCCGGTCTGGATTACGAAGAAACTGTTAAAAGAAATAGTTTAAATGTGGGGTCAGTTTTCCATCATTCCCCTAAACTTTGTTCCAACATTTACTTTATTGTGTTTCCCACTTAATGAGTGTAGTGCTCTTTATGTCTGTAAAGGGTAAATCCCTTATATTAATATGTAACGTTCCAATATGAATGATAAGCAAGCAAAATATTCAGAAATCAGTTTTTCTCTTCTTCTTAACATGGTATCAGAGCAGTGTTAAGATCCACAACCAACTCATCATCTACCAAAATGTCAGGTGATAATTCAAACACAGATCTAGCTATACAACTAGCAAATCTGATCAAGAGTTCCCAACCACAAAATCCCAAATTATCCGACAGCCTACAAATCAACCTCAAACTCAATAGCCAAAATTACGCTCTATGGACCCGGATGATTCGGGTTGCCATAGGCGGAAAATCAAAGAACCTCTTATCCCACTTACCTTCAAATCCTCCAGATCAAACTGATGAAAAATTCGAGCAGTGGGAACAAGATGATCTAGTCATTTTTTCATGGCTAATACAAAATATAGAACCAGTACTTGCAAGCAACCTGACCGAGTATCCCACAGCAAAATCACTCTGGGATGCCTTGGTGGTCACTTACAGCAGCGGGAAAGACAAGCTACAAACTTTCAATCTCCATGTAAAAGCAAATGAATTTAAACAAGAGAATGCCTCACTTGAAGACTTCTGGATCACTTTACAAGGGATATGGGGAGAAATAGAGAGAATCGACCCAAATCCAATGAAATGTCCAGCAGACATTCAAACTTACACCCGAATCAGGTCTGACCAAAAACTTTTTCAATTTTTAAATGCCATTGATCGGAAATATGATTCTGTTAAAAGAGATATCCTCCGATGGGATCCTCTACCAACCGCCGAAGCGGCTTACTCTGCTGTCCGAAAAGAAGCAGCTCACCAAAATATTTTGGGATCTGTTTCAAATGAACCGCAAGGGTTAGCCATGGGATTACTTACATCCGATTCATGTGGAGGTGGATTTGCCTCAAAGAGTAACCGTCGGCCAGAATATGCGTCAAAAGGGAACCGATTTACCAAAGAGGATAAAACACACCTAAAGTGTGAACACTGCGGGATGATGAAACATACCAAGGAGCAATGCTTCAAACTCGTCGGGTACCCCGAGTGGTGGATCGACGGGCATAAGAAGGGTAAAGTTTCCACTGGACAAGATGGAGGGGGACGAGGCAAAGCCGCCGCCGCCGCCGGTAACATCAGTGCCACCATCGACAGTGACGGCAGCTATGGTGGCTTTGGAGGATTAGCATCGGGTTCGACAAATCGACCCATATCTCCCGCACCTTTCACCCACATCTCCGATCCACAGCGCCACCATCAATATCGACCCACACCCTCTTCACATCCAAGCCGTACAAGTCCCGCCACCGTGAGCAACGGAATCGCCGCTTCAAACGGCGACAGGAGCTTCAAACACGGCGGAATTGGTACGGCGGGTGCAGCAAAAAAGGCTTCAAATACACCGGTGACTAATTCAACCGAAGGCAACTCCACCTCTGAGAAAAACCAGAACCATTCGAACGGCCGGGGGTATGATTTTTTCGGCAGATCAGGAGAAATAGATGCAGGTACGAGAAAGGAGGAAAGCTCCACAAAAAATGAAGATGCAGGTAAAGGAAACAAGGAGTATCCGATTTTTAACCCTAAAAATATAAAAATCGATTTTGACCCTGGAAAAAAAGAAATATCAGAAATAACCCCTGAAGTTTATTCTCTTGTTCCATATATAGAGAAAGGTCTAAAAAACTGCAGAAATGATCCAAAAAAAGAAGGAAATGCACACATAATTTTTTCTTGTGATAATATAAGGGATAAAACTTGGATACTTGACAGCGGGGCCACCGACACCATGACGTATGAAGCATCGGATCTTATTTCATTATGTAAACCTCGAAAAGCGCTTATACAAACTGCAAATGGTGAAAAAATGGAAGTTAAACAAGGAGGGACAATTGAATTTTCTCCTACGATAAAACTCTCTAATTGTCTCTACGTCCCATCTCTGTCTCAAAACCTGTTATCAATAAGTCATGTTACAAAAGAACTAAATTGCTCAGTTCTAATGCATCCAACTTTTTGTATATTACAGGATATCAGGACGGGGGCGATCATTGGGCGTGGTACTGAGAAACAAGGATTGTATTATGTGGATGAGGTGACTCAAAATGGTACTGTGATGATGGCTCATGGAACCACAGAAAGAGAAGCATGGTTATGGCATAGAAGATTGGGTCATCCGTCTACGGGTTATTTACATACTCTATTTCCTAAGTTATTTCCTTCAAAAAACCTATCATTGTGTGAAACATGTGTGTTAGCCAAAAGTCATAGACAAACATACAAACCAAACAACACCAGAGTTAATGCTCCTTTCTCTTTAATTCATTCCGATGTATGGGGTCCATCACCAATCATCGGAGGACAAAACCTTCGCTTCTTTGTGTTGTTTGTAGATGATTGTACTCGTATGACATGGATTTATTTCTTAAAAAATAAATCTGAAGTTCTTGACAAATTTGTTATGTTTCATACCATGATTCAAACCCAATTTCAAAAAAATATTCAAATTTTTCGATCTGACAATGGAGGAGAATTCGTTAATGCCTCTATGAAACAATTTTTTCAATCAAAAGGAATAATTCATCAAACTACATGTCCACATACCCCAGAACAAAATGGTGTGGCTGAAAGAAAAAACCGTTTTTTGTTAGAAATAACAAGAGCGCTCTTAATCGAATCAAAAGTTCCAAAAACTTTTTGGCCCGAAGCCCTTGCCACGGCTACATATCTTATAAACCGACTCCCAACCCACACTCTCAAATTTAAAACTCCATTACAAACACTATCCGAATTTGTATCAATTCCTTCATTTCTTATGCTAGAACCAAAGATCTTTGGGTGTACTACCTTTGTTCATATACCAAAGTCTAAACGAAATAAACTTGACCCATGTGCTGAGAAATGTGTGTTCGTCGGATATGGAGTAAATCAAAAAGGATACAGATGTTATAATCCCAAGACTCATCACATGTTCACCACTATGAACTGTGATTTTCTTGAAACCGAATATTATTATGCCTCCCAACATAGTGGTCAGGGGGAGAAAGAGTGTTCAGACGCACTAAGTTGGTTAGAGTATGTTCAAGCAACAACAACAGAAGAATCATCCACACAATATACAAATCCTAACTCTAGTGCCATCCCAGATCAGGCTCCCAACCTGACATCCGAGGTACGAAACACTCAATCTCTTCATACTTCTACCGAGCCTTCTGATCTTGTTGAAATTGTTACCCCTGATCATGAAACTGTCACAGAACAAGAAGAATTAACACAGGAACAACCAATAGAAAGATATACGTTACCTCCACGAACTAACAGAGGAATTCCACCAAAAAGATATTCTCCGGAGAAAGAATCTCGAGGTTCTAGATATCCTTTGGCAAATATGGCTAAAGCAAACCTGACTCAAGAAGCTAGGGCATTCAATGCTGCACTATATTCTGATGAAATTCCAACCACCGTGGAGCAAGCCTTGAAGACAAAGAACTGGAGAGATGCAATGGAAACTGAGATAGAAGCCTTAGTAAAAAATGACACTTGGAAAAAATGTGTTATTCCAAACGAGAAAAAACCTGTAGGATGTCGATGGGTCTTTACAATAAAACATAAACCTGATGGTACTGTCGAAAGATACAAAGCAAGATTGGTAGCCAAAGGCTATACCCAAACATATGGAATTGATTACGCTGAGACTTTCTCTCCAGTTGCAAAGATTGATACTATTAGAGTTCTATTCTCAATAGCCGCAAATGAAGAATGGCCGCTACATCAATTTGACGTTAAAAATGCATTTCTACATGGAGAGCTAAAAGAAGAAGTTTATATGGAAGCTCCTCCTGGTTTCACGAAGAATTTTAAACCAGGTGAAGTTTGCCGACTGAAGAAATCTCTCTATGGCTTGAAGCAATCTCCTCGAGCTTGGTTTGGTAGATTTACCTTAGCAATGAAAAGATACGGTTTCAAACAAAGCAACTCTGATCATACGTTATTCCTTAAAAGGAAAAATGAACGTATAACATGTTTAATTATCTATGTTGATGATATGATAATTACAGGAAATGATGAAGAAGAAATGACGAAATTAAGAAAAAACTTATTCCAAGAATTCGAGATGAAAGATCTAGGCCGACTGAAGTACTTTCTTGGAATTGAAGTGTTAAGATCAACACAAGGGATTTTTATCTGCCAGAAAAAATATGTCCTGGATCTACTAGCAGAAACTGGAATGATTGATTGCAAACCTGCAGAAACTCCCATGATAACAAACCAAAAGCTATATATTGACAGCAATGCACAATCGACAGATAAAGAAAGATACCAACAAATTGTGGGAAAATTGATATATCTTTCACATACCCGTCCAGATATTTCATATGCAGTAGGGGTAGTTAGTCAATTTATGCACCAACCTCAGGTTACTCATATGGAGGCAGTATGGAGAATTATCAGGTATCTCAAAGGAACCATAGGACATGGAGTGTTGTTTAAAGCAAACGGGCATCTAAAAACCCAGATCTATACTGACGCAGATTGGGCAGGAGACAAAGGAAATCGAAGATCAACCTCGGGATACTTCACCTTAGTTGGCGGAAATTTAGTCACATGGAGGAGTAAGAAACAAAAGGTAGTATCCCTATCCAGTGCTGAAGCAGAGTTCAGGGGAATAGCACGAGGAGTCGCAGAAGCCCTATGGATACGAAAACTTCTCACTGAAGTTGGTCTCTTCAGTAAAGAAACAATTAAAATCATGTGCGATAATAAAGCTGCTATTCAGATATCAGAGAATCCAGTACAACATGACCGAACAAAACATGTAGAGGTTGACAGACATTTCATAAAAGAAAAACTAGAAGCTCGAACCATTGAACTACCGTTCGTTCAATCAAAAGACCAAATAGCCGACATTCTGACAAAAGCCGTAAATGGAAAAATTCTTAACGATTGTTTGGTCAAGTTGAATTTTGGAAATCCTACTATTCAACGTGAGGGGGAGTGTTAAAAGAAATAGTTTAAATGTGGGGTCAGTTTTCCATCATTCCCCTAAACTTTGTTCCAACATTTACTTTATTGTGTTTCCCACTTAATGAGTGTAGTGCTCTTTATGTCTGTAAAGGGTAAATCCCTTATATTAATATGTAACGTTCCAATATGAATGATAAGCAAGCAAAATATTCAGAAATCAGTTTTTCTCTTCTTCTTAACAGAAACTTTCAGCCCAGTCGCGAAACTTACTTCTGTACGTGTCTTGTTAGCTGTAGCAGCCCACAAAGGATGGTTACTACATCAAATGGATGTGAATAATGCGTTCTTGTATGGAACTCTGGATCATGTGATTTACATGGACCAACCGTTGGGCTTTGAAAGTTCAGTTCATCCTGAGTACGTTTGCAAATTAAATAAAGCAATATATGGGTTAAAGCAATTTCCTAGGTCTTGGTATGGAAAAATATCTGAATTTCTAATGCATAATGGGTTTGTAAGCTGCAATTCAGATCCAAGTCTATTTGTAAAAAGCTGTAGTTCCAAGGTGGCCATTGTGCTCGTCTATGTTGACGATCTTATAATTACCGGGGACTATGAGGAGGTTATAGTACAGCTCAAGTCGAATTTGTGCACAAGGTTTCGTATGAAAGACCTTGGGTTGCTGAAACGTTTTCTTGGGTTGGAGCTGAAGTATAAAAGTGATGGAGAACTTGTGCTTTATCAGGAAAGGTATACCATAGAACTCCTTGAAAGATTTGGAATGTTAGACTCGAAACCAGCTGTAACGCCGATAGATCCGAATGTTAAACTCCATCAGTTTGAAGGAAAAGAGCTAGAAGATGCAACTATGTATAGAAAGGTTGTGGGAAGCTTAATTTACTTAACTCTAACGCGTCCAGACTTAGATTTTTCTGTTGGAGTGCTTAGCAGGTTTATGCAAGAACCAAGAAGACCTCACTTGCATGCTGTGAGGAGAGTGTTGCGTTATGTGAAGGCCACCATAGGCATGGGAATATCGTTTAAGAGGGAGACTAGCCTCAAGCTTGAAGGATTCTGTGATGCAGATTATGGTGGAGACCCCAGCTCACGTCGGTCAACCACTGGGTACGTTTTTATGCTTGGTAAAGGGGCTGTTTCATGGTGCAGCAAATTACAGCCTACAGTTTCCCTGTCGACCACCGAAACCGAATACAGGTCAGCAGCTATGGCTGCGCAAGAGTGCACCTGGTTGAAGCAAATATTAACCGATCTGAAGCTGGAGTTTGAAGATAAAGTAGTACTTCATTGTGATAATATGTCCGCCATTCAACTCGCCAGTAACCCTACTTTTCATGCTCGTTCTAAACACATTGAGATCCAATATCATTATATTCGTGAGAAAGTGCTGTTGGGGGAAATAGATTTGGTTCATGTGGACACAAAAAGGCAAGTAGCGGACATGTTTACTAAGGGGTTATCCAAGCCATGTTTAACAGAGTTTGGTTCAAAATTGGGGATGAAGAAGCATGATGTTGAGAGGGAGTTTGATGACTAAGCAACATCAAATGCCACGTGTTATTAACCGTTTCTATTGTTTTGTTTAAATCTTCCGTATTATTAGTTTTCTCTGTTTTAGGAGTAGTGGCCTTAGTGCCCTGTTTTTTATTTTCCTTTGATTATGCATTTAGTGGAGATAGTGGGTAGGTTGTCAGTTCCTATTTTCTTTTCATTGTTTAGCTTAAATGTTTCCGTTTTGGTGTGAATTTAATTAACCATTCAGCAATCGTCTCTGTGTCTCTTTATTTACATACGTGTGCTCCTATAGTTGAATCTCTATTTAAGTCAACAAATAGTACTTGCATTCATATATTTTTTCGGTGACAAAACTCAAGTAAGAAAGCAGTAGATAATGACACAATAAAACATGAAATTGATGGGTGAATAATGATAGGTTTGAAAGAGTGGGGAGAAACCGAGAAAGCACGATGAAAAATTAAGGTAACCCAAGCCTCAACAGGATATATCTTGAAGGATATTGGCAAATGACCTTATGTGAATGGCAATGCTAAAAGCAAGGCAACAAGCTACAAGACTCTAAAGAATCAAACAATTAAACAAGACTCACTACAAAAAAAAACATGGAACACTGCAAGAAAAAACACCAATACATATGACCCTTCACAAATATTAATTCCGTAGAAGAAAATTCATGAATAGTTACGAAATTTTCTACAAAGTCAAAATTTGTAACTACTCTACTACAACATTTACAGAGAAATTGTTAGTTGTAGCTATTTTGTTATGGATTATGTTATGAAGTTTTATTCCATAGCTATTTGCAATGAAATCAAATTACAAATCTGAAAATAATGGCATAATACAATATACACTAATTCTGAAGAAATTCATTTTTTATTAAGAATATACAATAATAAAATATATACAATTCAAATCTATAAAAATCAAAGTTGATAAAATTTTTTCTACCTTTTCCCCGCATTCCTTATTTTAATATAAATATTTATACAAATTATTAACTTAGAAGCTACGCAGTTATGGCGGTAAAAAATCAAAAAGCAGTTTTTGTGGTGAGATAACAGTTAGTTATATATATATATATATATATATATATATATATATATATATATATATATATATATATATATATATATATATATATAGAGAGAGAGAGAGAGAGAGAGAGAAACACACAAGGTTGAACGTCAAGAACACCTCCCTTCTTCATTTATTTTATCGGTGAAATTCGTCAATCAATTAAGAACAGGAGGGAACTGAGAAGTGGAAAGTCGCAATCGCAAGAAAAATAATCGTTGGCTGATTAAGTAAGACCAGGTCATGCAAAAGAGAAGAAAGAACGAAGTTAGGATTAGTTGATTAGTACTTGCGAGATTGTTAAGTGTTTGCGTTACAAAATATATGTTCAATGGACTGGCCTAGAAAATATGAAATATTTGTTTTGAAACACAGAAATGTCCCAAAATGTTATTTTAAGAAATATCGCTAAAATAACGCAATAACGCACTTAGAATATCGATGAAATTGCGGTAAATATCGGTGCAATTCTCGGTTCCGCTATTTCGAGGCACTATTTCTAACTGCTATTTTAAATAGGATCGCAGACCGCTATCCTACCGAGATCTCGACCCTATTAACTGCCAAACTTAAAAGTCTATGATTTTTTGAGATTAGTAACAACCACTTATTTCTCTTCCAATCGTTTAACAATCTATCGAGTATATAGATAGTATCCACTGCTTCTAATGATACTTTTATTTTATCCCTGATTTTATTTAAAATTTAATAATATATTATTTTTTAGTAAATAATATTTTTTTATTAAATATATAAAATAAAAATCAATAATTTTTATTTTTTATTAAATATACATTTTTTCTATTTTATAAATGACGGATTGTCTACGAGCTATCATGACAAGACTGGTCTGGTGCCACCCCATTTCCTGCAGTAGGCTCAACGGCGTTGGACCTTCCAAAGCTTACGGTGATCATGATGACGAAGGGGGCTGAACTGTTTTGTTCTTTTTCTTTTTGTTATATACTTTTTATTTTTATTTTTTTAGTAACCGAACAATTGATGTAGTTATTATGTCACTTGTCTAGTTATGTATGAGTATTTCAGTAGGTGATGAAACTGATGTGAGTGATGAGATATTCCGACTTGGCTATTGTTGGTTCGACTTGTGAGGGAGAGACAACTAATCATTGGTGATTGTTAAAAATAAGTGTAGGGTCATCATCATGACAACCTCTAGATATTCTCCATTTGTTTATGTTTTTATTGCTTACGATACAATGAAAGTGTTGTATCAATCGAGTATGCGATAGGGGTTGAAAAAATACACATCAAGTTCTAGGTTTATTTGGCTTATGTTAAATTTTTAGTTTAGCATTTTTTTCCAAGAATTGTATAGTTAAATAAATATATCTGGATAATGAGCGGAAATAGGAACTGAGCATGTAATTAGTTGTCATAGATAGTATATGTGGGTGTTCACCGTCCCAAATAAATTCTTGACATGTAAGTTAGCAAGTAGATAATGTGAGAGTTACAACATAGTTTTGTATCGTCGATGAAATAAACCCCTAGGAAATTATTAGCATATGATATTTTTCAAGAAATATCATTTTAGTGGTAAATTTTGCTATGTCTTGGCCAAAATAGGCTGAGTTAGGTTCCCAATGTTACAAGCGTACGGGGCTTATAATGTCCCTGATTTGAGGAAAAGCTCAAATAAACAAATGAGCTGAAACGAGAGAATCTCAGAAGTAATTAAGTATCATAAGATTGACCTATTGTATTCGAACCGGTAGAATTGAAATGGGTGGCACTAAATCACATCATTACCTAAGATTGTATGGTTTGGGATAATGTTGTCAGAAGGTCTTTATACAGGTACCATAGAAAGTCATGGAATTTTCTTAGTGGCCTATGAAATTTGAATGAGTAGACTCTGTACCGTCTTGAGTCAAAAATTTATAACCAAGAATTTCATAGAAGTCGCGAGTTTCAAAAGTACAGATGAGATGTAATGGTAATAATCAGTGCAGTATAGGTACCTTCCGAACAAAAAAATTGAAGTTCCACAAGCTATGCAAATTAAAGTAAACATAATCAGAATAGCAATGAAGTTCTTAAAAAGTCAATTAAATTAAAAAGTGTCCAAAATTTTTTTATTGAACGTGTGAGTACAATGGTGACTTGGAGAACATAACAATAAACCTTGAGCCTAAGGAATTTTCAAATGGTATATTTCTAGGTGATCCGCAGTCATTGATGCAGTCAAGAATAAACCTCAATCACCGGTAATAGATAGGGAAAGTAAGGGTCGTACCCAAGGAGCTTGTGGTTAAATTATTGCGTTTAAAGAGCAATACTGGAAAAAGAAGCTAGCAATATTGCCACTATAAAGCCAAATGAAAGACTTGTAAAGAAAATAATAAACTATAACCAGATTATGACTAAGCAGAATACTTCCGAATCAATATCGGATAATAAGACTCACAGATCTTTCTTCCCTCTAATGCCAATTGTGAAAACTTAAGTCGTAATTAATGTTTTTTGGTACACAGTGTGTTCCTCGACTAAATGTCTTGATCCATATTCAGACTCAGTACAATTACTGACAGACAATCACCGTGTCTTACGATCATCGACTACGACTTAAAAGTATGTTTAACTCCACAACTCGATATAATATATGTTCGTTCAATCGACCGTCTTAATTTGTCAGAAACACGAATCCGGCCCGATTAGTGAACAATAATTCGTTAAATTAATTGAAAGATTAAACACAACCTTTAAATAACCTTACTACCGTGCTAAAAATCAGAATCAAAACTCCAACAATAATCAAAGTTAATTGGCATTAGAATAATTATCAAAATACGTTCATTGTCATATCTATACGTCCCCGAAAGTACCCTTGATGGGTTTAAGGTTCCATTGTAGGGCAAACACATAAATGGATCATAAACATAACTGAAATCGTACTTGAAATTGAATAAAAACTAAAATTCATAAACAATGATCGTTCAAAGAAATATTCAAACCAACAACAAAACTATTCTACTATCTAGATCAACGAAATGAAACCACTCCAGGAGCCGAATGATTTTCCTGGAGAATATTACCAAATGCTCAGATGTCCATAGGAATTCCAATGATTGAGAATCCTCCAAACACCGAAATGATGCTAAAAATAAAAAAAAGGCATAAAAGCCCAAAACTACGAAGATAAAACTCAAGGGGGATTGAAAAGTGACGAGATCTGGATTTGAGAGAACTCTAAAATACCAGATGATGCCGTAAAATGAGACTGGATCCCGGTATTTATAGTGGTGGGATCAGGCAAGATAGCAATGCTAATAGGGGTAGATACCGCTGCCATACAATGACCTTCTCGATAATTCGCTTTGACTGGTCAAAATTTGAATCCGGTGTAGTCCACAGTTAGCGTCGCTACCAGCTTCGAATAACGCCGCTAACTTCCTTGATCCTGTTTTCTTTGTACGATTAACCTTGTTCTAGTTTTGCGTCTTTTTCCTACAAATTAATTCGATTCCTGCGACAAACTTATTCCAAGGAAAGCGAGTCATTCAATCATATTAAGACAGTTATTGATCTCAAACACACTAAATAACATGTAATTTATCCGAAATAAAAGCGTGTTATCACCAGGGACGCAAAAATAAGTGATTGGCACACTATATACTTGTTGCTTACAGGAAGGGGTGTTAATTGGAACATGAACATTTAAAGTGGACCTATACACATATATGTTAAGATGTTGATATGGGTTAAGTACTTGTTTGTGTTCATTAACTTAGATATTGGTAATTTGTGTAGGAATATGCTAAAATAACGATTCCAATGGCTGAAAAGCTCTAGTTTTCTTGAGGACAAGCAAAGTTCAAGTGTGGGGTAGTTTGATATCGCATTATTGTTTAAATATTTAGTGCGATAGCAGAGTACTCTTGAGTAATAATTGATATAAATGGGCATAATATACTGACTTTACTTGGAAGTTGTGCTTATACAAACTTTGCGGGTTATCAAGCAAAAAGAAGAGAAGATGGAATGGAATCGGAAAGGATGATAGTAGCATTAAGCAATGAAGTTGCAATGTTAACGATATGAGATCACGATACAAAGACAAGATAATATCTACGTAATATCGGGGTGTTAGACCTTAGCGGTACTATCTACACTATTCACGGCAAGATCTAATCTTGGATAAGAACTCTATAAATAGAGGATCTCAATGGTTCAGAGGACATCATCCAGTCACACACACATGACAACAGTCTTTTGGTGGGTTTCCATGACCTTCCTTCACTCATATACAACCCTAGTCAGTTCTAGGTTCTCATTTCGGCGTTTTGGAGGATTCCTAAGCCTTGGAATCATTATAAGCATCTCAATCATTCGAGTTACATCTGGTGAAGAAGCATTCTGCTACTGGATTAGGAACATTTCCTAGATCTAGGAAATAACACATTAAGGTTACATTGTTTTGTGGTTTTAAACAATTGTTAAAATTTTATTGTTTATGAATTCAAGTTTCCTTTCAGTTTGAGTTATGAAATCAGTTTGTTCTTTATATGTTTTCTGTTTTCGCTAGCAATGGAATGCTAAACCTCTCGGCTCACTTCTGTGAATGTTGACGGTAAAATTGTGAACGTGTTTGATTATTAATTTTGCTCAATTCGATTTTAGTTGTCATTTATTTTTCAAGCATGATCTCTAGTATAATAATTAAGTTAGGATATTCATAAATGTTTGATTTTACAATTAAGATAGTGCATCGCTTATTCACTAATCGTTCCGAGTTCATTAGGTTTATGAATTAAGACAATTGGTTGAACCAACATATGCTATGCTAAACTTGTGATTTTAAACAGTAAATTTGTAATTGGTAAGTGTAAGACATGATATTGGTAAATCACTAATTGTGCCAAGTCCAATTAGTGGTAGGGAGTAAGACAGTTTGTCGAGTAACATATCGTATGCCGAAAGTTATTGATTGCAAAACGATTAACCTTTGTTATGTTTTCATAATTAAATTGGAACTTAATGGAAGATAAACATGTGAGTCTCAATTACCTGATACTGAACCAGAAGTACCTTGTTTGCATTATTGATAATCCAGTTTCCTTATTTCTTCTTGCAATAGCAATTCATTTGTTTTTTCTTGTTTCACTACCTAACACAAGAATTTGACCATGAACTCCTTTTGCATTCCACCCTTACTTACCTTATTTATTAGTGGTATTAAGGTTATTTTGACTGAGTCAACGACCTTGATCAGATATGCATTTAATGTTTATCTAACTAAGTTGACCTTGTCATATTCAAATCATATTTGAGTCTTATGGTGTTTACATGATTTAGAACTATTTTTTAGAAAGTTATCGACATTTAATTTACAATTACATTAAGAGGTGTATTCCTCAAAATAGAATTATCCAAACATGTGGCTGAAATAAGCAATTCTCTTTAAACCAATTAAGTAAATTCTCATTTATCCAATCATGTAGTTGATATCGGTATATATATATATATATATATATATATATATATATATATATATATATATATATATATATATATATATATATATATATATATATATATATATATATATATATAGAGAGAGAGAGAGAGAGAGTGAGAGGTACATTGATAATGATCCTTTTGTTCTGTCTCGTGTGATTTTTCCTATTTATAGTGTCAAAAAGTATAGTCAAGCAGCCCTTAAAATGCTATTTGAATTAGATAACATAAGGTATAATTTAAAGGATTCATGATGTCATTAATCCTAGTGTTGGGAATATAATACATAAAAATATAAATTACATGGAACACGTTACATAGATGGACCTAAAAGCCACGTCAGTATAAATACTTCCACAGCGCCATAACATACACTCTATATTCGTAACACATATAGTTGATGTAGATGCATCAATTGTCGAATTAAAAGACATCTCACGAAATATAACTGAATTTCACCTTCCTTAAACGATTTATAAAATATCAGCTATCTTTTGTACAATCCAATTATAGGAAAAAAATTATAATTTTTCTATCTACCTTTTATAGGATAGCTAATAACAATGTCTATATTCGCAAAAGAGAGTTCGGCAAGATTGTGGTCTCATGGTTTTTCCTTGTGACATGATAACGTTCTTTCTAGACTATATCATATGTTTCAAGGTAGGACTCAAACTATACATTTAAAAGATGGAATCTATCCTTGTTCTTTCCGATCAATGACATAACCGTTGCTGCAATATGCTTTGGGGTGAGACAAGCCTCCTCTATCTGGTGTGCTTGTGCCCCATGTTCAATATATCTATCAGGTAGCATCATCGCCCTCCACTGCAATAAGTGAAAGATAAACGAAACTAAAATAAATACAGCTGCATTTTTTTTCTTTATTTTGTGCTATATATAGTCCAAACACGTTTTCATGAGAAATCTAACATAATTACCTTGAGATTTCCATCCAATAATCCATTCAATGCCAAGAAATTGGCAACATGAGAACTGAATCCTCCTATAGATCCATCTTCAACTGTGATTATGACCTCATGCTCTTTTGCTAGTTTTTTAATCAAATTTCCATCGAGTGGCTTGCAAAATCGGGCATCCGCCACCGTTATTGAAATGCCATGCACTTGAAGTAGTTCACTTGCTGCTAAACAACTTTGTACTATTGTTCCATAGCCCAATAATGCCACTCTATTCCCCTCCTTAAGCACTCTTCCCCTTCCAACCTATTTCAAATATATAAATCAACTGATCAAGATTAACTAGTGCTGAGATATATTTATAAGGGGATAGAATGTTATCTTTACACAAACTGAAGTACGTACCTCAATGGGGGTTCCTTTGTTATTTGGTGAGAGGAATGAACCTATACCATTGCCTCGAGGGTACCTAAAGCAACTCGGACGATCATCAATGGCTGCTGCTGTGGCCACCATGTGCATGAGCTCAGATTCACATGAAGGAGCCATCACCACCATGTTTGGTAAACAAGCCATGAAAGTAGTATCAAATGCACCACAATGAGTTGGACCATCAGCACCTACCAGACCGGCCCGATCAATAGCAAATCTCACTGGAATCTTTTGAAGATCAACATCATGAACTACCTGCATCATCAAACACCATTACATTAACCATGATTCATAAAAACTTACCTTAAAGAAAAAAGACAAAAATCTTACTTGATCATAACCTCTTTGGAGGAAAGATGAATAAATCGCACAAAACGGTTTGAGACCTTCAGTTGCTAAACCTGCAGCAAAGGTAACAGCATGCTGCTCAGCTATGCCAACATCAAAACACCTCGTAGGAAATTGCTTTTGGAATGTGTTGAGGCCCGTGCCTCCTCCCATGGCTGCATGAATCGCTACTATCTTATCATCTCTTTCTGCTTCAGCAACTAAGGAGTCCGCAAAATACTGGGTATATGAGAGGGTTTTGGCATTATTTTTCACTTGGTTTCCCGTCTGAGTATCGAATTTGACAACACCTATAAAAATAACATTAGCAATTGTTTCATTTTTGTATTTGAGTTTTGTTGTAACACATGCAATACCATGCATTTTGTCGGCAGCAATTTCTGCCGGACGGTATCCTTTGCCTTTCTCTGTGACAATGTGGATGAGAACAGGTCCTACAGCTGGCATGGACTTAATCTTTTTAAAAACATAGACAAGATCTTCAAGATTGTGTCCATCTATTGGACCAACATAGTTGAGCCCAAGATCTTCAAACATGGAAGCTCCCGAACCACCGACTATTCCACTCATATAAGAATCCATTTTAGCTGCAATTTTATGTGTTTTATCCCCCAATTTCTTCGTTACTCCCTGTTGATCGAAACCGTGGACTTAAGTTTTAGTCTTTCTTATATTATAGTCGAAGTCTACTTTGCATATGATATATATACTGGATTTTGTGTTAGAAGTAAATAATGCATGTATGTTACGTATGTGATGTCTAAAAATCAAGAAAAGAAGTACAATGAACTTGCACCTTTGCGACTTCACGAAGTTGGCGAAACTTGCGGCTAGTTTGCAGCCTTGTGAGACACCGACTGAGAGCCCCAACGGGCATAGCCGGACCATCAAGAGTAGCTGTGGGGAGGGAGACTTGGCGGTTGTCATTCAAGACGATAATGAGATTGGAGTCGATGTAGCCAGCATTGTTCATTGCTTCGTATGCTTGTCCTGCAGTCATGGCTCCATCGCCAATCACTGCAATTACGTGGTTGTTATTGCCTACCAAGTCTCTACCAACAGCCATTCCTGTTTTGAAGAAAATCAAATGAAAAAAAAAAAAAAAAAAAAAACTAACTGATAATATATCTTTGTATCCAAACAGATTACATTAAATTATATTTTATATCATTTGATTTCAATGGAAGAAAGGCTTTTTTGCTGTTCAAAAAAGAAGAGTAGAAGAAAACCTGCGTCTTTAACTATTATATAAGTTAGGGTGTTAGAAATTGTATTTCTTTCTTCGATATATATATATATTTATATATATATATATATATATATATATATATATATATATATATATATATATATATATATATATATATATATATATATATATATATATATATATATATATATATATATATATATATATATATATATATATATATATATATATATATATATATATATATATATATATATATATATATATAAAGATTATACCCTTCAAATTACCAAAAAAATTCAAAATCAGTTATTTCTTAAGATTAACCTGTCATAACTTTTTTATACAAGTTATGTCAATTTTTAGAGAACTAAAAATAAAGGTTTTCACAGACAATAGGATTGAAAGCCAATACATAAAACCTCCTTTTCTTCTGAAATTCTATTTATAGATATAAGAATTGGGGGTTGTAGGATGTACTAATTAAACTGATGAACATGGCGTGTAATTTTAGCGTTATTAATTTTTTATATTTTTTTGAGTTTTGGTTTGAATATTTTAAATTTTTAAATGTTAAGAACTAAAATTAATTCGAAAACATATCAGAATCCACTGATAATTAATCATTTATCCTCTCTTTTAATTGTAATAAATAGTGTAATAATCACTATTGCAAAGTATTAATTTTTTATCCATAATATCTTCTTAATGTCGGTGAAAGGCTGACATTATTTTTCTAAATTAAATATTGATTTACACATGGGCATTGTTTATTAAAAACTACAATTTTTTTAGACCACGTTTAAACAATGTTTTTTTTTCTAATTAATTGCCTGATTAATGCTACCATAGACCTCTTATACCATTTTTTTTTTGGAACCGGTAATTTGGTCTCACCTAAGGGTCCTCAGCCCCGCAACCCAGGGCGGTTGGCAATTACCTATGGTGCAAGAGCCTTTCCCCTCCACCTGTGCCTCGCCTCCAGGGAAAATCCCCCACATGGACGTTAGTTGAAGTCGAACCCCAGACCTCCACCCAGCGGGTATATAACCCAGGTGGATCAACCCAGCTAGGCTAGGCATCACTTACACCTCTTATACCATCTTGAAACTTAGAAAAACGAGTTTTAAATGTTACCTAAACCAGCAGATATGCTAGTAGAGCTATGCCCAACACCAAAAGCATCATGTGGACTCTCGTCTCTCTTAGGGAAGCCTGCTAGTCCACACGTTTGCCGAATAGTCTCCATTCTCGATCTCCTTCCTGTCAATATTTTGTGTGGGTACGACTATACAAAAAATAAAAAGGAGTATCACTTTTTTATTCAAGATGATATTGTTGTAATGTAAATATTGCAACTTAATCTAATAATTACCTGATGGCCAACATCCCAAATGATCTTGTCATGGGGTGTGTCGAAAACATAATGGAGGGAGAGAGTTAATTCAACGACCCCCAAATTGGAACTTAGGTGACCCCCGGTTTTGGACACTGTATATACAATCTCTTCCCGTAGTTCATTAGCTAGATTTTCAAGCTCCTGTGATGTCATTTTATTAACAATAAAGATCAAATATTTATTTGAATTTAATTTCAATTGCAAGTTGTGTCTGTGGGCCAGCTGAATGGGACGCCTTTTACACAAAGCTTGCTATCTTCACTTCATAGAAAAAAAACGTGGTTCACGATTATAATAATCAAATTGAGTTTGACCTCTGATTTAAGGCAATTATTAAAATTACTTTCACGTTATTTTCATATATGACAAATTAGTTAAAACTCTTATGGCTACCAATGGTAAGCCAGACAATTTTGAAACTGTTTTTACTTTGGATTTTAATTCATGAAAAAATATTATATATGATTTAAGTATGTGTAATAATAGGTTTGGATCATGTGGATTTATTCATGCAACTATTATTAGATGTCATAATTTTAAAAAAATACAGTGCATTGAATATAAAGCAATCTCTAGACACTATATTTATAAACTCATTGCCTTTATTTCGCATGGTTGTAGTTCAAGTGATCAAGCCTATAAAACACCACAAGTTTAAGAAAGTTGCGCGTATATATTGGATTTCATGAGACGTGGAAAAGTATACATTTTGGTACTCATTCATGAATTAATGGGTGCAAGCTAGGGTGCCCAAAAGTTCGGGCTAGGCGTCTAGCTATAAAAAGCCAAATTTAATCTGTTGATAGGTGATGTCCTATTAACGTTTTTCCGTTATTGAGAACACATAGATTTTTAATAGTGGATATTTGAGTTTTAGTTTCAGAGATCAGTATTTTTGGTTTCATTCGTATTTATACTTTTATTCGTTTTATTAGCTCCCCTTTCCCTTGAATATGTGGAGTAACGAACCGGCATTACGATCAAGACATCCTGACAAAACGTTATGAAATTTACCTCGACTTGAAGATTCTTCATATGGGCAGGGTGATTGATGGTATCCAAGATCGGGGTGTTTGGTTTCTCTCCAGAGTAATTGAGGGATGTTCTTGTTCCCATACTTCCATCCGTTGTTAGCTTTTCATTTTCATTAGGCGCATTGTTCTTCGCAACAGCTACGATTCCCATAAACTACTTATACAAGAAACATACATGATCAAATTATGCACTTTACCGAAGAAAAAGAACATCATCATATGCATATGCGCACACAAAAATATAGAGATAAACATAAAATGTGGTTTGCCCTCAATATGGATGTAAACTAAATATTATCCAATATGATTCAAGCAAATTTAAGTATAAAAAAAAAAAGTGATGATCATAAAATGTGGAACCTTTCGAGTTTTCAGCGACATGATTACGTTGACTGATAGATTATGCAAACTAGAAGAACTGTAACCATCTTGAGTAATTGGTATGGAATGAAATGCACCCTTCAGAGCACCATAAGAAGCCATTTTTCTAACTCGGGTTTCGCGAAACGAGAAAGAGATACAGACAGAGAGGCGGGGAGTGTTTGATTTGATTTTTTTTGGGGGGGTTCTAAAGCTTTTAAAGGGGGCTGCAGCAAGTGTATGGGTCCCATGCCGATCACCATATTTGGTCTTCGAAATTAATTCATCGAGGCTGCTGCGAAATATCTAGATCACTGTAGAAACAATATTATATTTCAAAGAGCATAAATGTTGGTCTACGTATATATGCCGTGTTTATGACAACGCTGTTAACTTGTATGGAACATTGTAACTTGTACACAACAAGCTTTCGCACGGAAAGGAATTGAGAGGAGATAACTGACACAAAAATGTTTTAACTTTCAACCGAAAATCAGAGCATGGAGAGACTACCAATTAAGCCATTGTTTGGAGTTAAATATACATGGAGTTCAAAATTGTGTCTCTAAAAGAATATTTATGGATAGAGGGGAGACTCCATCACAGTGGCAGACCCAGAAAAAATGGACATGAGGGGCACTAATAAGCACCTTTTTTTAGACGAGGGACACCTATATATAAATTTTTTTTTACTCTACGGGGTAAAATTTCAGGGAAGGCACGGGCACACCCGAGCATCCCCCTAGGTCCGCCCCTGCTCCATCATATATAGATACTTATTTGACCGTGTTGCACCAATGTGGGATATATTAGCACTCTTTCTTAGAGGCGGAGCCTTGATGAGGATATACAAGGACATGTTAAGCCAATGAGTGTGCGGAAAGCCGACTTTGATACCATGTGAGATATATGTATAATCCAAAATTATATCTCCAAAAGAGTCATTATGGAGAGAGAGAGAGAGAGAGAGAGAGAGAGAGAGAGAGAGAGAGGGGGGGGGGAGACTCTGACATATATAGACATTTATAGACCCTTATCGCACCAATGTGGGATATACTAACATTTGATACAGGGACAAGACTGGACTCGACTGAATAAAATAGGTCTGGACGGAATTGAATGACTCAATTAGTTCTTAATAGTAGCATTTGGTTGCACTAAAAAGGGACAAATAATTGCGTTAAAATTACTAGGTTATCATCCATTTTTAAATTGTTTTGATGTATTCTTTTCATACTATAATATTAAATAAATAACCTCACATGTGTGTATGTGTGGTGGGGGTGGGATGACGGCGGGAGTGGGAGTGGGAGGTGGGGTGGAGTTGGGGGTGTGGGTATAGGTGTAGGGGTTGGGGTGACGTGGGGTTGGGGGTGTAGGGTGTGGGTGTGGGTGTGGGTAGCGATAGACTGTAGATGAGTGATGGCTAAGAAGACGTTTTGTCATTTGGCTTCTTGTTCCACTTTGTTCCACCATTTTGGGTAAGACTTAAATTTAATCAATTAGTATCATATGACATGGTCATTGTTCGAGTCTCATCGACATCAAACGCAACTTCAAAGTGATTTATTATGTTCTGTTCCATCCAATACTATATACAAAACGTTACTTTAAGGTTTACAAGCAAGCAACGAGATAACTAAAAACTACCCACTAAGGCATTAAGTTACCACTTCCATAAAAGTAGGTAAAACAAATTAAATATGCTTGAAATACTAAAGCATAAAATAAAGAGGCAAAACAATGAAATCGTGTAAATCACATAACATGCATAAACATAAGTCTGGTGTTGCATCTTCAATATGCTCTCCTTACACATGCTTCCACAATGTTGATAGTATTGTACAACTAGGGAAGTTTATGGTTGGCTAGACTTTTAGTGAAAATATCATCTACTTGATCATTACTGTTTACATGGATTAGATCGAGATCTACTTTTAGAACCTTTCCATTGATAAAACGATAGGGGAGTTCAATATGTTTAGTTCGAGCATGAAACATAAGATTGCATGCTAACCGGATAGGAGAGATTATCACAAAATAGTGAGATCTTGGATTCCACCTCTTGATTTGGATCTCTAAGAAGTTGAATGAGCCACACACTTTCTTGAGCTACCATAGTTGTAGCTAAGTACTCGCCTTCTGTAGTGGAGAGAGATATCGTAGGTTGCCTCTTACTCCACTAGAACAAAACACTAGAGCCTAACATGAAAAGTTATGAGAGATCCGCCTGTCAGATAGAAAAAAGTCAAGAGTCTGATTCTTGAACTCTGTTTCGTTATCACTTCGGATAGCCCTCACGGGCCGCTTCAGATAAAGTTCAATTTTTTTAATGAATGCGATCAGTTCTTTAGGAGTATCGGATTTTTGTCTCAAGAATATAATCCAGGTGAATCTTGAGAAGTCGTCAACAATGACATTTGTGGGTTTGTCTAGGAGGTTGGAGCTCTAGCACAACACCAGTAATGGCGACCAAGGTTTGGGTTTGTCTAGGAGGTTGCGACAAAGGCACTGCTTCCATGTGAACATATCATAATTACGGAAAAGTGGAGGAGACATGCACAATTTATTTTTACAGAGTGATAGAGTAGAGAGGATTGAGTGTCACGGAGTGTGGAAAAAGCAATGTTGGGAGTAATCACTTCTAATTATAAGATGTATATGAAAAGACGAAAATGCCCCTCATATAAAGGGCATGTTACTCTTATAGTCTTATTAGCAGGCCATATATGACAATAACAGACGAAGGGACTAAATGTGAAATTAAAACCTTCAACAAGGACCACTGGTGAAAAATATGGAAAAGTAATAGCGAAATTGCAAAAACATGCCAACCATAGGGACCAAAACTGTAATTCACAATTAGCATCATAGTTTTCAATTTGCTCATGCATCCCATCTTTGATAACTTTATAGATTGCTCTAAGTTGTATCAAGGTGTATACCCCAATATGTTTAAATGTGTATGTATGTATGTATGTATGTATGTATGTATGTATGTTTATATATATATCTATATATATATATATATATATATATATATATATATATATATATATATATATATATATATATATATATATATATATATGGGTAAATTGCATAAAAGTCACTAACTTTTCCAATTTTTTTGATTTTGTCACTGTGTTTTTAGTTTTTGCAATTAAGTCATTCTGTTTTTGTAAAAATTGCAATTGAGTCATTATGTTTTTAAAAGAGTTGCAGAAATGACCATATGACCGGATGACAACAAGTTACCAGGTCATATAGTCAGATTTGCAATTTTTCAGAAAACTTAGTGTCAAAATCGAGAAATTTGGAAAAATTAGTGACTTTTATGCAATTTACCCTATTTCGAAGCCTTATACATGTCCAAAAAATTATTTTTGATGTTACATTGGATAGTTTACCATAACGGCTCCAAAAAAGAACAAAAAAAAGAAGCAAAGTTCAATGTTATTTGTGACAAAAATTGGAAGTTTGATGCTATTATGCAAAGTTCACGACTAAAACCATAATTATCAACATTGTAGCAGAGCTAGTAATTTCCAAGTACCCAACCCGATTTACAAAAAGGGTACTCAAGTTTGGGTATACCATTTACAAAAGAAACATATTTCCAACGGGGCAATTTAATACAAAAAGGGCATACAAAATAATTTCCCATCTACCCCTACAATTCTCAACTTTCGCGTAGTCAATAGTTAGAGGATCCCTGCTGCTTGCACCTGTAAAATCGATCTGCTGACTTAGCTTTCTTTTTAGTATTCTCTCAGACTTCTTTCTCTTTTTCAGCATTTGCTTGGAGGGTTGGGGTTCTTCAATTCCTTCATCAATCTCAATATTTTGTTGTGCTTCAAGAACATATCAGGTGTCTGACTAATGGGATTTTCTACCTCGACAGGGGTCATGACTGCTATTTCTAATGGTAACGGTGATTCTTGCAAAACATGCAGTACCTCATCTTTTGAGTACCCAGACTCCAGAAGGTCTGCTGCATTTCGATGGCCCCTCAATGTTTGTTCAACTTCAACATCTCCTTGCCCTGATCATATAAAAATGTCATTTTAGCAATCTACTATTAGAATGCAACAACATTTAGCAATCTACTTTGATAGCGCAACAAGAAATAGCAATTTTCAGTGAATTTTTTCTAACCCGTCTACTTTTAGAAGGAATAACAATTTATTCAACACATTCATAGGTCAAGAATTGTCAGTTGCATTACATTCCAAAAACCAAGTACATTCCATTCCATAGGGAATAAAGTAGGATTATTCAACAAATCATAGCTAAATACAGTAGGCTTATTCAACACATTCTGTTACCAACTACATTACACTCCAAAAACCTATTAAGCTCATTCAGTCAAGAAATTGCCAATTGATTTATTCAACAAACCATATGGCAAGATAACCCGTGAAAACCAATTATCATGTTCCGGAAAGAAAATAGTGAAACCAGTTCAGCCTAAAGCTATTATCAGGAAACAAATTCTTTCATAAATTCAACTACCTAAATAAAATAACCAGATTATGCAAGAATTTTACCTCTCAAGAATGTCAATTTCAGCAGAATTTGTGGGTTCTTCCATCCTCTCAATAATGTCGATTTCAACCAAATCGGAGAAGAATGTCGATATCAGTCGAATATGAGAAGAAGGACGCTACATCGTAGGTGGGCTGAGGTTCAATCGACACCTCTCATTGGCGGAGGTGCAGACGCTGGGGTTCACAACAAACGCTTGATGATTGTCGACGCCTGATTGCAATCGGCTGGTTGCAGTCTTTAACGTGCGAGGGTGGATTACGGTGGTGGAACGACGGTAAACTGGTTGGAGAAGAAGGAGGAAACACCGTACGATTGGTTGAGGTGCAGGCGTCGTGGTCACAAGGATTCTTGGTGGTGATTTGCGTTGGTGAAAAGGGGGTAAGCGGGTACGTTTAGAAACACAAATTGAGGATTCGCTTCGATATACCATGTGTTACCGGGACAACCTAAGCTAATGGGTTGTTTGGTCAATTTTGCCACTTTTATGAAAACCTAATGACTTAATTGCAAAAAATTAAAACACGGTGTCAAATTCGAGAATTTTGGAAAACTTAATGACTTTAACGCAATTTACCCTATATATATATATATATATATATATATATATATATATATATATATATATATATATATATATATATATATATATATATATATATATATATATATATATATATATATATATATATATATATATATTTAGGATTAAATGTAAATTGCATCTATTGTGTGAATACAAGACAAAATATGAAGCATCCGATCAAAATAATATATGGTTTTGGGTGCAAGGGTTTAATTGTAAATACATGGAAATTAATTAATCAGATTTTACAATTAAACCCTTAGAAATGGTATTTTAGTCTATTGATCAGTAATTAAAAAAGGTAATACCCGATTTTTCTCCTAATTTGGCGGGATTTTCATTAAAAAATAAGACTGCGTATATTTTTAGTATTTTGAGAATTTCAATTTCAATTATAATTCCAATTCCAATATCAATATATGAATCGTATAGTTCCCAGAAAAATAATGTCAAACCCCCAAACCACGATGGCGGAATCGTCGGAGGGTGGAACGTCATACAGTATTACGAACATTGCATACATTGAAACATAAGTAAATAAACAACCATCATACATTATAATTGGAAAGTTACATGTTCGAATGTTATTGTTCCAATTCAATTATATTATGATAAAAAAAATAAGCCAAAAGTCACGTCTTCGTGTCCCATCCCAAAAGATAGTGGTACTTGACTAATTGTTCCCTGAGAATGCAAGTGGTTTTCAAGTGTCAATATTACTTTGGTGAGTTCATAAGATTTTGTAGTGAGAAAAATAGGTATTTTCCTTAGTATATAATCGAAAGTATTTGTATAAAGAAAAACAGCATTTTCTTCAATGTTATTGTAGTTTTAAAACAATTAAACTTGAATGTATAAGTAAAACCTTACTTATATGTATCTTGATCAAATGTAACTTGTTATCATAAACCAAAGTGTATAAGTAATTCTTTAGTTATATTAAGTGTATAAAAATGTAGTCTTATATTATATAAAACTAGGTGAAGATATTTTCCCCCAAACAATGGATATTCGTTGATGTTACATGTGCGTTTTTATAACCTTGCTAATGACTAAATGGCCCGGCACGACACTCTTCGAACGTTGTATAACTGGTAGACATTTGTCACAATTGACCCGTCGGTCGTAGTAGTAGCTAACAACTAAGTGAACGTTGTCAATCCCGTATAGATATATACACACCTATCTCGCTCATAAATGATTAAGGTTATAATTCGGGACTTATTGGGTACTTCTTTTAGTACAATGAAGAATGTCTCACATAACTGCTCAACGTGTTATAATCCTTGTTCATAAATGAAATGAGATCGTTTGTATTTGTACTTATCAAAATATAACCATGATAATGAAATGTAATAATCATATCTCTATATAATTATCTTTTTTGTTTGTTTGTCGTAACAATGTCATTTGTATCAAAATTATCCGAATATAATTTTATATAAGTGTTTATCGTATGTGAAACTATCATAATTCATCTATGATACTATGAAATGTAATAATTATATCTATCAATATAAGTATTCCTTTTTGTTTGCTTAAAAGTTACGTCGTCCTTTTTGTCTAAATTATATCCAATATAATTAAATTGTGTGTTTTACTCACTATTTTTATTTAACTCAAGTTTGCTAAATAAATATTTCACGTCCATTTTAATCGTTATTTATGTATAATTAGGTGATATTAGATGTTTCCAACAACATTTATCTTACATATAATATTGACAAAATAACAATGCACAACGTTTTAGTCACTTTTCATATAGTGACTTTTTACGACGTGTTAACCGGTTAACGGTAAATATAAAATTAGATTAGCACACATTTGATGATATATATAACAAGATCATAATATAATCATTTTGAGGCTTGCATTCTCCCCCATAAAATATTTAAATGATGGAAAAGTGGGGTATGAACTCACTTTTGAAGATTAACTTGGAAGATGATGAGTATGAGATAAAAGAGCCAAAGCTTGGAAGCTAAAGAATGGCTTGAAGCTTCGAGATTTGTCTAGGATTAGATGAAACAAGTGTGATTAAAAGAGCAACAAAACATGATGATAAAAGAGGTATCAGAAGCTTGAAATGAAGCATGAACCTTACCAAAATCTTTGAAAAATGTCTTGGATGCAAAGCCTTGAAAATGAGAAGAACGAGAGAACAAAGAAAAAAATCTCCAACTTTTGTATGTGTGTGAAGTGCTCTCGGCCACAAGGAGGAAAAGAGGGGAGATGGAGTGTATATTGGTTGATGAATAAGTGAAAGGTTAAGGTGGTGGGTATGGTGGTGTAAGGGCATGGGTGAAGGTATGGTTTGAATGACACCTTATATATATATATATATATATATATATATATATATATATATATATATATATATATATATATATATATATATATATATATATATATATATATATATATATATATATATATATATATATATATATATACATTAACATTTACCAACTTGGTTGGTAACTATTCCCAACGTCAAATCATCCTACAGTTCTCAAACTTGAAAAGAAAAAGGTTTGTTGTTCATTCTTTCAATTATCCATCTCCATTTCTGAAGCAATTCTTCCTCCCTCTTAACATCTCCGATTTGTGATCCGTTAAAAACTACTTTCCATACAAATTAATCGGAGAAAACCACTTCCATTTAGTAAGCCAAATGGTGGGGGTGTTTGATTAATACTGTGATACGTCTCTTACCTACCATTTACCGAACCCAATTGGAGAAAATTTAGCTTGCAGTTTTTGTTCGAAAATGAGATGATTATTCTTCGTCGGTGGCAACTGGAAATGGGTAAGTATCCTTTACAATTTTGAGTTGTCAATAACAATTTTTAATGTAGATACCATCTCTGGTTCCTGTGTCTCGCACCCTCGACTCGCCCATTGTTATCTCCCTCTCTTTTCCTCGCTTTGATCTTTCTGCTTCTCGGTATTTCTCTTTCTCTAGACATCACGTCTCAAGCTCTCCGCCTCATCAAACCGTGAATTGGGGGGGGAGTGTAGGTGTTTGCGATTTTGACTATTAACATGAAAGAGGGAGAACCTTAAGAGTTTTGGGATGCATCATCTGTCCATCCGTTTCGAGTTTCTTTGCTTTTTCTGTTTAACATTCAATTTCATAAGAAGCAATTATTGATGTTTTCATCATCACTTACTATATCTTTATTGCATAATGGAACTTCAGAGGATGTTAAGAAGATTCTGTCAACACTTAATGTTGGTCAAGTGCCATCTAAAGACGTTTTAGGTAAGCAGTTCGAGTCAATCATCAAAGGAATCCATCGTTTTGTATCGTAACAGTAAGTAAGCAGTTCGAGTCAATCATCAAAGGAATCCATCGTTTTGTATCGTAACAGTAAGTTGAACAAGATGACGCTCAAGACACCTGTTTTAATTTCATGGTTAATATCTCAAACTCAAAACTTTTTCCATTTTCAGATATTATGGTAAGCCCTCCATTTGTGTTTATCCGCTCTGTCAAAAGCGAATTAAAGCCTGAGTTTCAAATCAGCGCCCATGATTGTTGGGTTAAAAAAGGTGGCACATTCACCGGTGAAATAAAGTATGTAACTATGCATTTAATCAATGTTTTACCCAAAAATGTTTGATTATTTACCATTTAATCAGTATCTTACCCAAAAAATGTTAGATTATTTCCGAATTCATGAATCAAGCTAGGAATTGGTTGCACTTTTATAGCTTTTTCATATGTCATCCCTCTAGGGTCATGGCATTTAAAAAGCTCTATTGATATTTATGTTTATGGTACTTTTATAACCATATGCAATTGAATGCAATGCCGTTATTGTTTGAGATTCTAAGTTTACTAGCAAAAGGATCAAGAAGTCAGAAATCGCTTAAATGGGTTTCTTCAATTTGACCTAGAACTCAAATGGGTCTTCGTCTCTCCAAATTTGACCTAGAAAGTTACCCGAAACTGAAAAAGCGTTTTATCATGTGATTCTTAAAGTTTTGGTTCATAATCTGAATCTTTAATGAATCAAAACTAATTTTTGGGAGTTTAGTTCATATCCAAAAGTCTAAATTCCCTAATTTATCTTCAAATTTGTCTCAATGTCAGATGAATAAAATCATGGTATTTAGTGTATTATAATTGACAATGAACTATTGCAACTTATATCAATTACATTAACCTATAACTTCTATGTTTGTCGGTATTAATACACTTTGGAGATCAATTCTATTAACTGAGTAAAAAAATGCATCTCAAATAAAGAATAAACACCAAGTACACTGAAGAAAAATTATAATATTAAAACGGCATTTGAAAAACTTACACGACGGTAGTTAGTTTCGCGGGTATCCAAAAAAGCATATGTGATGGTGAACTGAGAAAGATCTGTAAAGAGTATATTAACCATTGGTTTGGTGGGAGTATGAATCTAGAAAAGCTATACCAGTCTAGCATATAGTCAACAATAGAAAGGGGCGTGTGTCTGCAATCAGTTAATAGAAAATTACCATTTTACCCCTGTGAACTCTTGGTTGCCATAAGGCTTGCCTATTTGTAAATTTTATGGACGTTGTGAAGTTTTTATTTTTTTGAAAGATTTAAGAGTTCTGGAGGGTGGAGATTTGGGCGGATGGAAGGCTTTTGAAGCGGGGTTATGCAAAACTAAGATTTTAGCAGATTTGATGTTTCTTTATTTCACGTTTTATTCCATGATTTTCGAAATTGATGAGCTTTTTTGCTTGACATGGTAGGTTTTTTGGCGTTTTTGTTACCGGATGAAAAGAGGCAGCCAGGTGGAAGACTCATTAGAGTTAACCGATTATTGATGCATACATGTCCTCACCTAGAGATGCAGATATTACCTGTCCAGACTCTTACCCTAAAAATCTTGTATTACCTTCCCTTATCAGAAATAGTTTACCGGGTAGGAAATATTTACCTTTTACTCATCATATTTTGTTATTTTTCTATGTAACTAAATCAGTTTTAATGATATTTTTATGGTTTTATTTTCATAAAAAAACATAAAATCGCAGAAGCATAAACAAAGATCAAGAGCTTGAATTTGATAAAAGACATAAACAAGAGAAAAGAATAATGTATCATGTTTCCATTGAAACTTTTCGAATCTGATGTGAAGGATTGGTTTTCCAGTTGATTTCAAAAGCTCTCTCTAAACCTTCAGCAAATAAGACCCACAAATTTGTATGTGTATTTTCGTATATATGAATTTCTACTCATCACGTGTTTATATAGATGGAGATATAACCGAATGTGAGAGTTTTAAGCGATAGAGATGAGTTTGATTCAACCGGGAACTCATCCCACAAGATAATGATTATCTAATATTTAAAATCAGTCCATTAACAATTTTAAATAGGATTATTTATTAATTTTGAATTTATGATAACAATATATTATTTAGATATTAAGTGGTCCCATAATTATCCAACAATCTCTCACTGGACCACGAATATCTAAATGTACATATTACAATATAAGAGCTTTAACATATGTTATCATAGCATTGATACCCTTAAACAAACCTCGTATATATATATATATATATATATATATATATATATATATATATATATATATATATATATATATATATATATATATATATATATATATAGAGAGAGAGAGAGAGAGAGAGAGAGGTAGAATAAAATGAGAAGGATTAAAATGTTGAGAATGTGATAAAAGATCTAGACCCTTCAAATATCATGATCTAAGGCTAATATAAATGGGCCAGTTATGTAAATTATTCAAATTGTATGATGAAATTGTAAGTTTTAAACGACGATAAGGGTATTATGGGGATTCCTTTTCTTATTATTCCCAAAAGATCCATAGAATATATGAAAATCTCGTCCGTCTCTCCTGCTTTCCCTAATTAAATAGGGTTCAATACCCTCTCTCTTTCTTTATCTACCAACGGCCATTCTCCACCGCCCTTCCTTCACGAGTACCATAATCCGACCCAGCATCAACAATCGAAGCCTTCATGACCGCAACATCACCTGCTCTGTTTCAACAATGATGTTATTGTAAGACTTCAATCAAAGAAATGAGAGAGAGAATTTAACCAAAGGATTTTTAATCTTCCATTGATTATGATTAAAGTTTACAATTAACAAACTAACTTATATATACAAAGCTAACCGTAACTAACTAACCAACAAACTGTAATAACAAACTTTGACAAGAAATGACTAAAATGACCCTATGACAGTTTAAGCTGGTAACACCCCCCCTCAAGCTGGAGGGTACGGTTGTAAACCCAGATTGATAACAGCTTCTTTATGAAGTGATCCATGAAGCGGTTTCGTCAAAACATCTGCTAGTTGGTTAGTTGTAGAAATGTGAGAAACAGATATCAAGCCAGCTTGGAGTTGTTCCCTTACGAAATGACAGTCCAAATCGATGTGCTTTGTTCGTTCATGGAATACCGGATTGCGAGCAATATGAATAGCCGCTTGATTGTCACATTTTAAAGGAATAGGAGTAATATGATCAATACCAAAATCATGTAATAAACGAGTCAGCCAAGATAACTCAGCACAAACCCTCCGCATCGATCGGTATTCAGCTTCTGCTGAAGAGAGAGAGATAGTAACTTGTTTCTTCGACTTACAAGATATTGGTGAGCCTCCAAACAAGATGAAGAATCCATTGACAGATCGTCGTGTCAAAGGACATGTGGCCCAATCGCTGTCACAGAAAGCTTCAAGTTTAAAAATTGGGTCTTTGTTAAAGAAGAGTCCATGATTGATAGTCCCTTTAATGTAGGAAAGAACACGCATGGCAGTATCCAAATGTTCTTGGCAAGGCTTATTGTTGAATTGACTTAGAAATTGAATGGTGAAAGCCAAATCTGGTCTAGTATGAACTAGAAAATTGAGTTTACCGATCAATTGTCTGTAGATAGTGGCATTAGGAAGATAATTTTGAGAGTTGAACAACGACTTTAAATCATAAGGAAGTGGTGAAGAAACAATTAAAGAATTTTCAACAGGATAAAGAGATAAGAGCTCCTTAATGAATTTTTGCTGATGAACCACCATGCCATTGGAAGTGTAATTGAATTCTAATCCTAAGAAAAGATGAATGTGGCCCAAATCTTTTATTTGAAAACGAATATCCAAATATTTCTTGAGGTTCAAAATAGAGGACGTATCATTTCCTGTGACTAAAATATCGTCCACGTAAATAGCAACGATGACTATTGAAGTAGATGTTCGATTCAAAAATAACGAAGAGTCGTTAAGAGATAACACAAAGCCTTGATCTAACAAAGCTTGAGAAAGTTTAGAATACCATTGGCGAGATGCCTGTTTTAAACCGTATAAGGACTTCTTTAGCTTGCATACAAGTGACTGTGATGGAACGGGTAAACCAGCTGGAGGCTTCATGTAGACTTCTTCATAAAGATCTCCGTGAAGAAATGCATTATTGACGTCCATCTGTTGAATCAGCCAACCCTTTTTAACAGCTAAGGAAACCAAACAGCGAATAGTGTTGAATTTAACAACTGGCGAGAAGGTTTCGTGAAAATCAATGCCTGGTTTCTGAGTAAAACCTTTCGCGACTAACCTTGCTTTGTAACGTTCAATAGAGCCATCGGAACGATGTTTGATCTTATAAACCCATCGACAAGATATGGGTTTCTTATCTTTTGGTAATTTGACTATTTCCCATGTATTGTTCTTTTCTAATGCATCAAGTTCAGTTGCCATAGCCTTTTGCCAAGCAGGGTCATCTTTTGATTGATTATAAAAGGCTGGTTCAACGTTAATAGTGTGTGTATGGAGTGCAGTGGAAGGAGAAATGTCAGTATTTGAAAGTTGGAAAGGATTTGAAAAACCAATACAAAGATTAGTTAATGTATGAGAACAAAGATGATGGTCAGTGAGAGTATGAGAATTGTTGCAAATATAATCAGATAAACGAGTAGAAGGAATAGAAGGTCGTGAAGAACGACGTAAGGGTTGAGCAATAGGTGGAGGATTTGGGGATGGTGAAGATTGAGCAACAGGTGAAGGATTTGGAGATGGTGATGAAGATGAAGTCTAAGATGTTCTTTGACTAGCAAAATCAGATTGATTATTGAAGTGTAAGGTAGAAGAATCAGGAATACTCGATGGAATAATTTGATATTCTTGAGATAATAAACGATATTCAATAAGAATAATGAGAATGAGATAAAATTTCACAAATAATATAACATTCTCTAAGAATATGAGCATTACAAAAAAAATATGTTCTTCATATCTTATTCATTTCGAATGAGAAATGGTGAGAATGGTTGAAAAGAATGAATGAGTCAAAGCACCCTTTCTTTACAGGTTTGAACCACTGGAATCACCAATAAAGCAAAAAAAAAAAAATAACGTTTTCATTACAATTCTCGTTGTTGCGTATGATTGCTCAGACTATTTGATCTTCTATTTTACATTGTTTTTTACTCCATTCTTCAAAACCATATTCAATTCTAGTTAGCATTCTTCACGAATCAGTTTCAATATTGTGTTCCATTCAATAATTTGTATTTTCTGCATTCCATTCTTCAAGAATTAGTCTCAATTTCATGTTTCATTCTTAAAGAATATAAAATACTAATCTTCAACATCGAGTCCCCTGCTCATCGCCATATCCCTTCACCACCATATTCACCCTCACACATCACCATTTGAACGCCACAATCAACCAACACGACTCATGTTCACCATATCGCCCACACTCCGTCATTGTAAAAATCAAACAACGTCACTTCTAATAGAAAACACAGAGGGGAAACAAAAGAAGAAACTAGATGATGGGTCTGTGTCCACTGCAATTAGAACCACACGAAAAACAAATATATAGAATAATAGATGTGATCCATTGGTGATCTGTCGGTAATCCGTTGGTGATCCATTGCTGATTTATTGTTGATGCTTGGTTGTTCTTCAAGACTTTTGTATTATGCAATAATGGTGGTTGCAAGTGAATTTCTAGGGTTTTATTATATGTACAGTTGAAGGAGAGAATAGAGAGAGAGAGAGAGAGATAGGCGCCGGGGGAGGAGGGGAGGGGGTGGTGGATGAGATAAATTAGGAGATAACTAAGTAGTTACCTATGTTATTGGATTATATTAACATCTAATTAAATAATTATTATGTTAATTTACTTTAATGTCCTTTATAAATGATTAAACCACCATTGGTCATACATTTATACAATAATTGTGGTTTATATATATATATATATATATATATATATATATATATATATATATATATATATATATATATATATATATATATATATATATATATATATATATATATATATATATATATAACATTAATTATAGAACATATTAAAACTACATCATTTCAATCCTAACTAAATCTTGAAATTTCTTTATTTTTTATCTAAAACTACATCCATCTAAATACTTCCATACAATTGTTTAGTTAAAACATTTAGCAATTTGTTCATATGTTTTTTCTTGATTTCTTGATTTTCGAATATAGATGGAAAAATAAATGTGTCTGTAATTTTTAAGATAGTACAAAAATAAATATTACAAATTTTAATAACATGAAAGCATCCAACATATATTATAAACTTTTTTTAAAAAAAAACACATCCAACACTTATAAGTTATACAGAAAGAAACAATTTCACTAATATATAAAAGGGTAAATTGCATAAAAGTCCCTAACTTTTCCAATTTTCTCGATTTTGACACTGTATTTTTAGTTTTTGCAATTAAGTCATTATGTTTTCAGAAAAATTGCAATTAAGTCATTATGTTTTCCAAAAAGTTGCGAAAATGACCATATGACCAGGTTACCAGGTCATATGGTCAGATTTGCAATTTTTCAGAAAACATAATGACTTAATAGCAAAAATAAAAACATAGTGTCAAAATCTAGAAATCTGGAAAAGTTAGCAACTTTTATGCAATTTACTCTATGCAATTTGTACAACTTAATCATTTTACATGCCTAACACAGGTCCAAAAAAGTAATTTTGTTACATTGGATAGTTTACCCTAACAGCCCCCAAAAAAGAACATAAAAAAATAAAGTTCAATGCTACTTGTGACAAAAAGCAATTTTGTCACAAGTAGCATGGAACTTTGATTTTTTTTTTTTTTTTGTTCTTTTTTAGGGCTGTTAGGGTAAACTATCTAAGGTAACAAAATTACTTTTTTGGACACTTATGAGACATGTAATGTGATTAAGTTGTATAAATTGCATAGAGTAAATTGCATAAAACTCAATAACTTTTCCAGATTTCTAGATTTTGACACTATGTTTTTTATTTTTGCGATTAAGTGATTAGGTTTTCTAAAAAATTACAAATCTGACCATATGACCTGGTAACCTGGTCATATGGTCATTTTTGCAATTTTTTGGAAAACATAATGACTTAATTGCAATTTTTCTGAAAACATAATGACTTAATTGCAAAAACTAAAAATACAGTGTCAAAATCGAGAAAATTGAAAAAGTTAATGACTTTTATGCAATTTACCATATATAAAAAGGCAACATACGTTCTATATATTTGATATATGGAAAAAAATCATCAAATTCTAGTTTGATATCTCTTTCTCTAATTTTTAATTTTTTTAATGGGTTAATAACATAAAAATCACCGTAATTTGAGCAAAATTCTGGTTCAACCACTATATTTCTTTTCGGTATATAAAAACCACTCATACTTTCAAAAAAATTCATATTGACCACTGTTCATTTTATTTTATAACTTTTAACGATTTTTTTCATCGAAAGGTTATGTGAAAAGTTTCATATCGACATTTTAAGCAAATATTGGAACTTCATTGCAGTGAAAATGATACATAATGTTGTCTACATATAATTTTAGTTTTCGTAACTACAACTCTTCTGCCACGTTGTGAATGCATAGAGTGTCCAAGTGAATCCACTAAATTTTGAATGCGACGGGGGTAAGAAGTATTCTGATTTGGCAACGTACAATAATGACTTTAATTTGTTATAGTGGTTGCAATGTATCTTTTGGAAAATATGAGTGGTTTTTACGAATTTTTTTGAAAGTATGTGTGTTTTTTTAGAACAAAAAAAATATAGTGCTTAAACCGAATTTTGACCAAACTACAGTGGTTTTTATGTTATTAGCCATTTTTTTTTTAATTTTATCTTTAATCTTAAACATTCGATCAAAATAATTATTGATGGGACAAACCCTTTACCACAACTCTTCCAATTTGAAAAACCAAATTATTTGAAAGATGGTGGCCGCAAACATATATTCCACTCGCAATTCGTTAACGGATTTGTCCTTTATCTATATCTGCATGCGCAAATACATATTACGTGGATTTACAAACTTGTCACATAATTCTTTACCTATATATGAATGCGAGTAAAGATATTGACAAAGAGAAAACCAAGTATTTAAATCATTATTCATGTCTTTCTTTTGTGTAGTTTGATTACAAAGTGTGATAATTCATATTATTACGAAAATCTACACCTGATGACATGTAGTTGATTTGTTTTTTTGTGCGACACTACTACAAAAAGATTAATAGGACCCGGTTAAAAGCATAATATAACCCGGTTTTGCAACCGGGCTATTTGTGAGCGGGTTATATGCCGAAAATCTAATAACACCCGGTTTAAAAACCGGATCATATTAAAGTAATAAAGCCCGGTTCGTAAATACAAAACCGGGTTTTTTTCTCAAACTCGTACCATATCTTACATCTATATACCCCGGTTCTTCTTTATAAAACCGGATCATATTATAGTAATAAAGCCCGGTTCGTGCATACAAAACCGGGTTTTTTCCTTAAATTCGCACCGCAACTTACATCTATATACCCCGGTTCTTCTTTATATAACAGGGTCATGTTACAGTAATATAAGAAGGTTAGCTCTATCAAAAAGAAGATTAGAAAACCTGGTTTCTTATTGAGCCACCGGGTTCTATCAGTAATATAGAATTCAAAGAATCCATCCACTAGTTTATGATAATTGGTTAAATTGAGACTAAAAATATTAAAGTACAACAAAATTGCTTAAAGTGAGACTGAGAAATAAATTGTTTCATCAAATAGAAGAGGTCTATATTGCAGTGATTAAAATAAGTTGTTTGAACCGTTAATCTTGACAAACATCAACATACTAACATATCATATGATCTATATATGTTGCATAACCACTATTTTCTCAAGCTATTCCTCACTTCTAATGACAAACAAATCATGGCTTGGAATTACTCTGTTTTACTTGTACCCAGTGGCAATCCTAGCCAACTCCAGCACCTGCAAGCAACAAAATCAAAGATTAGTGAGAATCGGGTTATTTCAATATAAAATATAACTCGGTTGTTTGACTAAGCCGGGTCATATAAGTCTCTTCCTTATAAACCCCGGTTTTTACATAATATAATCCGGTTTTTATAGAAACCGGGTCCTATATACCGTGTCATATTCGCCTTTTTGTAGTAGTGCGAGTTTGTAATTGTAGAAAATATCGAGTACAACGACGTACCTATATATTTATGTTGCCAAAAGGAAGTTGTTGAATAATTTATACCGTTGTATTTGGCTTTTATTTTTAAACAATAAACGTTTTTATGAATACTTTTTCTGGCATGTGTTAAAAAAACTTCATGATATAATATATGTACGAGAAGGTCAACCCACAATAAATACACCCACACACATAACACTGGTTTATTTGAGGTTAATCTTTGTTTGGATAAAAACCTAGAATAGAAACTCAAATCTCTCAATCAAGTCAAAGATAAACTAGCCATCATCAATGTTTTTTAGTCAAAAATCATTCATATAACGTAGCCGTCATCAGTGTGTTTCTCACAATCCATGCCATACACACAACCTGGACTTTTAGAAAAAATAAATAGTATCTACATTCTACGCAAGTTCATATCATAAATAATGCCCGTAAGAGATTTATTTAAACGTAAAATTATAAAACTCTCTTTTTTTTTTCTCTCGTTTCTACGGACACTCCCATAAACTCAATCAAACTATCTAACGAAATACTAAACTTTTTTAACTATATAACTCCATCAAATCTAAATTTTCATTTTCAGTAATCCAATCCAAACTAAATTTTCATTAAATAGATATGGTTAATTAATTAATTTTTATTTTATAATAAATCATTATAAATATTGAAAATAATTATTGAATTTCAACAAATACGTTTCTACGGACACTCCCATAAACTCAATCAAACTATCTAACGAAATACTAAACTTTTTTAACTATATAACTCCATCAAATCTAAATTTTCATTTTCAGTAATCCAATCCAAACTAAATTTTCATTAAATAGATATGGTTAATTAATTAATTTTTATTTTATTATAAATCATTATAAATATTGAAAATAATTATTGAATTTCAACAAATAAATTAATTATCATAAATATAAAAATAAATCAATAATATATCCCATACTCTTTAAACATATTTAATAAAATACATAAACCAAGTTACAATTGTAACATGAAATATAAAGTTACACATATACAAGATGCAAAAGTACACAATTACCATATACAAATTTTTATCGTATATGCGCAATCAAATTATTTTTAAAGTCTTATGAGCTTATTTATCGTGAAGTTGCTCCTTATAATTGGTCTTATAATTTGATGGATCTACAAACACACCATATTTTATATATATATATATATATATATATATATATATATATATATATATATATATATATATATATATATATATATATATATATATATATATATATATATATATATATATATATATATATATATATATATATAAATTACAAGTATTTTATGCAAGAAAGTCTTAAAATTAAGACTTAGAATTAAAACCTACAACCTATTTATGCATAAGTGTCTTAGACCGCATTTAAAAGTTTGAATAACGGGACAACTTTTCGTTTACAATTACCGGCCATTTGGTATACCCACCCATTGGTATACCAAGCTTCTGTATTTCTCTAAAGCACCAAGTCCAAAACCCAAACCAAAAGATTTTTTTTCATTTTCAAAATTATTTAAAATTCTCTCCTCTACCCTAAACAGCCACCAGTTGACTCACCCTTCACCACCATAACACCATATCTACCCTAAACATCTACCGCCTCCAGAAATCGCCACCTTGAACCTCTCACGCTGACAAACAAATCTTTCATCGGTATTTACTCCACCTCTGTCACCACTTTCCATCGCACAACCATCTCTACTCACCCTGTTTATCTTTCTTCATCGAGAAAATAATAAGGCATATTATCTCATTGATGGCATATATCCTTTATGGGTTTCCTTTTCCATGTCATTAACTTCTCCACAACTTTAGAAACACAAGTTGTTCACTGAGCAATAACAAACCGCCAGAAAAGATATTTAACGAGCATCTAGAGTTCTGCAAGCTTGTTTTGCATTTATTTCACGTCCATGTCATGTGTGGTACAAAGATATGGCGAGAAAAATCATGATTGCATATATCTTCATTTATAATATGTTTGTTAAAGATGAACGACACACATACTTTTACAATTATGATCCATCCGAATTCCTAAATGACATACGTACAAACCTGCAACGAAGAACCTATACTGAAGATGATTGTTAACAATCTTTTCAATACTCTACTCATAGAATTGCAAGCATGTCATGTTATATGACCAATAAGGCACAACTTCACAATAAAGAAACTAATAATGCTTTAAAAAACGATTTCATTGAGCATATATGGTATAAGTTTGGCATAGATGAGTAATTATGTAGTTTGCATCTTCTTTATGTATAACTTTATATTTAATTTCACAATTATAACTTGGTTTCTATATTTTATTTAGTATATTTGAAGAATGTAAAATATTTTTATCTATTCTATTTATTTATATATTTAAGATAATAATTTAATTGTTTCAAAATAAAATAATTATTTTTAATATTTCTAATGATTTTTAGATAGACTAAAAATAATCACAAAAAATTGGTTTAAGTTGAATTACTAATGGAACTAAAATAATTTGAGTTTAGTTAAGTTATATAGATAAATGAGAAAAAAATTATTAAATGGTTGGATTGATTTTGGTTGCTTATATAAATGATGAGAAAGATCTAATCACTTATATCTTCTATAATATATACAGTATTTCCTGGTATTTTGCAAAAAACTAAAAAAAAAGTAAAAAGTTTTCACCACTCAAACAAGTAACATGTGAGGAAAATATTATATGTAGAGTGACATTTCACGATAAAAATGAAATTGTAGGAAGGATTTAACGTATATAACCATTGTTTTGTACTTTTTTTCATATTGTTTCAAAACTATACTTTGTTATTAATCTTCAAAAAAGTCAGTACACCAAAGCCGCTATTAAACCAAATCTTGTAAGCCACAAACTTTTTGGTGCATGATTTGTTATGCAACTAGGTTTGACCCGTGCTACACATGGGTTGGGTTTAGATCACAGGGCATCTTTTGGGGCTGATTATGAAAGAAATCAGATTAAAAGGAAGGTAATCATAAACACTATTTTGAGTCTTTAGTCACCGAGAAGACTACTTCTGTTCCATCTCATGGAAAACCCTTCATTTGCTCGCCTCAAAGCTTCTCTATTTCACGAGCCATTAAAATAAGATTCTTTTCCATCGATTCCTTTTGAATCATATGTTCTTCATTCGCTTTCTTCACCATTTCATAATCTCCCCTACAATTTTATAAACTCAAATTTATACAAAAAACAATCAACAAAAGTTCAATAAATTTCATACCTCATATCCACAAGATCTTTATGCATACCATCAATATCACTTTTGATCGCCACCACCTGCTCATTTTCAGCCTTCAATTTACTTGCATCCTGATTATGAAAGAAATCAGATTAAAAGGAAGGTAATCATAAACACTATTTTGAGTCTTTAGTCACCGAGAAGACTACTTCTGTTCCATCTCATGGAAAACCCTTCATTTGCTCGCCTCAAAGCTTCTCTATTTCACGAGCCATTAAAATAAGATTCTTTTCCATCGATTCCTTTTGAATCATATGTTCTTCATTCGCTTTCTTCACCATTTCATAATCTCCCCTACAATTTTATAAACTCAAATTTATACAAAAAACAATCAACAAAAGTTCAATAAATTTCATACCTCATATCCACAAGATCTTTATGCATACCATCAATATCACTTTTGATCGCCACCACCTGCTCATTTTCAGCCTTCAATTTACTTGCATCCTTGGTCAAACTTTAAAGTTGACCGGACAATGCTTGTCTTAATGAATTAAGTTTCTGAGCTTCACCTCTTAATTTTCCCACATCCGCCCTTAAAGGCTCTGAATCACGAAGCTCAACTTCAAGTTTCATTCCTCTGTCAATTAAATCTCTGGCTCTTGCATCTTTTTCAGCGTGTAATTTGGGGATGATTTGACCTAATCTATGAATTTCATCTTTCACAGGATAATAACAAATATAGACTATGTTAAAACGACTAACTCATCACGAATGTACACTGTAGGCAAACATCATCACCCATTCAACCACTTTATCCATTCAACTTGCTACATTTTAAAAAAACATACTGAATCTTGTCTCCATTAAGTCCAAAAAGCAAACATTAAGGGACATATACCTTATCAAGAGTATCCGGAGGAATCTCAACTGGTTTTTTCTGCCAACTTGAAGAAACATGCTGAGATGCCACGTCATCAACCAACTCATCACGAATGCACACTGTATCTTTCAGATTTATTTAGTTTAAATCCACAGTATCAATACCATCTGTAGAATCAACCAATCCAGATCTCAACATACAATCACGTGCAGCTTCTTTTCCTAGCTCAGTCAACATGTACCTAAAATACAAAAAAAAAATCCAAAAGTAACACTAACATTTTCAGCAAAAAAGAAGCAGTTAAAAGTTAAAACCCAAAATGTAATTATTTTGCAGGGTTGCTTGATTTTACAGCCAGCCCTTTGTCTATCAATTTTTTCATGCAACTCCATCCACTGTACCAATCCCTGTCTGAACTAACTCCAAATTGGCGTGCTTTCCCCTTTCCTATTTCAGGCCTGTAAGCATAAAAATCAGAACAATACAGACACCATTTCAAAGGGGCAGAAAAGTAATTTCATACATTATAGGTGAGCGAGACAGCCCACTTGCTTCAGCTGCATCAATTAGCTCTTGTTTCCTCATAAACTCAGTCCAATTAGATGTTCCCCTAACATCAAAAGATTGTTATTAAACTATAAAAAGTAGTGATGAATTTTGATGTATGATGTTTACCTGTAAAGAGTGATCAATAAAGCATAAGCTGTGGAGTTCTTTTAAGGTACGTATTGCTTGTTTCCCTTATTTCTCTTACCTGTAATGTTAAAGAAATAGATTATAGACAATGAAAACAATCACAAATTGCAAGGTAACAAAAGGAGGTTTGAATACCGCTTTGTATCATCTCTTCATTCTCGGCTTCATCAGTAAAGAAATCTTTCATGATTCTCAAAATCCACTTTCCAACACCTCTGAGAAAATAAAAGTGAAAGGATGTTTTGTTGAATTCAAGTTCATATTAAATACATGAAAGTTTACATGATGAAAAATATCGTTACTTGATATTGGCGAAGTCCTTGAGGGTTTTGATTGGGGTCTTGGAACTGCACACCTTAGAGCAGGCCTTAGATATCGTCTTAGCGTTATTCTCGGATAAATCCACCATTTCCTTTTGTTTTTTTAACATGAACTCCACAAGCTCCGCATTTTTGGGACACACTACTCTATCCATTATTGATCGATTTAAGGTTTTGATATAGGGATTTTGAAGAGAGAATCTAGGGAAAAATTTGATCCAGAGCAGGCGTAATATTGAATTGTAACACCCGACTTTTCAAAACTAAATACACCCAAAAAAAATTTTAAACTTAGTTACAACATACAAACCAATTATTTAGGTGTATAAGTTTATACAAAAGGGTACAAGTGTATCAAGGAGTACATATCAAAATAAACTCCTTCAAAGTCGGGCTGCTACAACTTCAAGTCTATCCATGAGCTATATCTTTACCCTTAGCAGGGTCACGCTCTGTTGAGAACATTTGTGATGAAGTGCTGATGTATCCGAAGTCCCACTCATGAAGTTCGTTGAATAAGAAAACCCCGAAGTGAATTTACAAGAGAAGACACCGAAGTCTAAAGACTCCGAAGTGCTATGCATAGAGGATCCGAAGACTTCACAGCCTGTCATCTGTCTTTTGTGTGCACGCGTATAGTACAATACGTGTTGCATGAATCTACTATCCTATTGGCTAGTACACTGATAGGATATTCTCTGTAAAAGTTGTACTATTGGTATCACTGATTCAGTATAAATATCAGTGATACCATGCCGTGTCAAGTGTGAGACTACAAGATTAGATTACGAGAATTGTATGTCTACAAAATAGAAAACCCAATTGTAAAACCAAAGTTCTAATCAAACATTCGGCACTTGTTATTCATATCATCTAGTTCATTCAGCTTTGTTGCACTATTATTGTGTGATTGATTATGTTATTGATTCAACATCAATCTTTGTTCATCTATCAACACCTAACAAGTGGTATCAGAGTGAGTCAGCTCAAAAACCTGTTGATAGAGTTCGAATTCGTTTGCTTCAACTCTAGATCTAAATCGATTCTCAGATCTAGCCTTCCGCAACTGTTGCAAATCTCTACTACCCGTTTTTACTGAAAAGATCCAGTTGAAATACATCAAGATGACTGATTCCACAGCAACTTATGCCAATATGCTTAACTATGCAAACCTCATCGGTTCTGCAACAAAGGCCCCTGTTCTAGTAACTTCTTACTATGATTATTGGGCTGGTCGAATGAAGGATTATCTTATTGGACTGGACAAAGATCTATGGATGTCTGTGACTGAAGGTCCACACACAGACATTGCTGGTCGATTCGTTGTTCCTGACGGAGAAGAAGCCGTTGTCCTTAATGCTGCAGACATGAAGAAGCTTGAAAACGATGAGAGGGCCATGCGTGAACTGAGAAGTGGCTTGGGTCCCGATGTCAGCCACCACATTGCTGATGCGAAATCTGCAAAGGAGATGTGGGACAATCTTGAACTCCGCTTCGGAGGAGATAAAATCCTCCATACTAGCAAAGTTCAAGAAATCCTTGCAGACTTCGGGAACTTTAAGCAAGAAGAAAACGAGTCCTTAGAAGCCTGTTATGAACGTTTGAGCAACATGATTTACACACTAAATAAGTATGGGGAAACAAGAAGCCAACAAGAAATAAATATCAAATTTCTCTACAGTCTTCGCAAGGAGTGGAGGCCAATCATGCTCATGGTCAAATCCTATGAGAATATTGAGAAATACAAGCTGGCTGCCCTATACAATCTATTAAAATCACATGAACCTGATGTGGTGGGTCGAAGAAGTGAAATGGCTAGTTCTGGACCACTAGCTCTCGTGTCAAAAGAAGAGGAAGAATCAAGTGATGAAGACATTGCTGCCTACATGGTAGATGATAATGGAGATACTGTTGCTCTCTATGCCGCCAACAATCGTAGATTCAAGAAACCCTTCTTCAAAAACAACTCTGGAAAGCCATTTATGAAAAACTTTAACAAATCAAACTTCAACTCTAAGCCTAAACCAGAAATATTCACTCCAAAGGAGGAGAACTTGAAATTGTCAACCCCGAAGCCATCTGAAAAATCGGCTTCGGAGTCATCCAAAGAAAAGTCCGAAGAGAAGAAGATCTCAGGTGATTCTGGTTATGATTGCAATTATTGTCATGGCAAGAATCATTTTGCAAAAGACTACATGCTTCAGAAGCAAAACGAAAAGAAACAACAAGTGAAGGATGAAGCATATTACGCAAGAAAAATAGAGGAAGTTAGAGTAAGGACCAAAGACCTAGCCTTAATGGCTGCTGATGATCGTCAAGGATCATATCAAGTTTGGTCTTCGGACTCAGATGATGACGAAGTGAGAAAACATCACATAGTGCTTTCATGGCCTATGATGTCGATAAGAGCTTTCTAAAAGACACTTCGGAGAAGTTAAATGATGAGGAAATGATGAAGGTTGAAGCAACTGCGGGTCCTGGGTTTGTGACTTCGGAGGGATTGGAAATGACAGCTTTGATACTCCGAAGACTTGGTTTGAAGACTCTTCTGATGATGATGAGGAAGTGTGCTTGATGGCAAATGACACCCGTTTGACAATCCCAGAACAGGTATCAAAACTTCTTTCATCGTTTAAAATTCCTATTTCTCATTCTACTCCAATTATAAATGAAATAACTCGTGATTGCTCTGTTATGCATAAATTACTCATTGATGCTAAAAATACGGAAGTGCTCACTGAGCAGGAGCTTCTAAGCTTGAGGGGGAGAGTAGAGAGCCTGAAGCTGGCATTAGAAAAATCCAATCTTAGAATCTCCTTGTTAGAAGAAAACAGAGAAAAATTTCTAAACAATCATGATGTAATCTTGAAACAGCGAAACATATTTTGTGAAACAGCCAAACGATTATATGCACATATTACTAGAATTTATCATTCAGCTGATGTTTGCAATGTCCAACATAGACAACTATTGCCTTTCATTGAGTTTAAATTAAAGGAAGTCGATAGTATATCTTATGAATGCGAATCCATAGTATCAGGTTCCGAAGTTACAAATCCATCATATAAACATGGCCTAATATCTGTAGAAAAACATCTAACTACTGATAACTTGTTGAAAATATTGCCTCAAGAAATTCCCATCTTGAAAAAGGCTGTACCTCAAATTGAAACAAAGGAAAAGGAACTTGTCAATAACATGTTTAAGAAGGATTCTGAAAGTGATTCGGACATGGAGGAGATTGATTGTTCTTCTTTGATATTGTTAAAGTCATCCTCTATATCCGAATCGACCTCCGAAGACATTTCACAAATGTCTTCGGTGGACAAAGGAAAAACAAAAATGGATTGTGAATCAAAAATTTTTGAAACCAAAGAAACTTCAAATTTCAAACTTCAAATCACAGATGAATCCGACTCTTATGATCAATATCTCAAGGATGATTCAAAAAGGCTAGTCAAAGTGACATGTATCTATCCTAAGGTTTCTTACTTCAAAAACACAATTTTTGAAAACCCGGTGGATTACCCTCAATTGATAATGAATTGCAAAAACTTCTTGAAAAGGATAACTCCACAGTTACAAATGAAGGGTTTTTCTCATCATCCAAAATGGTCGAGAACGAAATGAATGAGAAAATGGAAGTAAAAATAAATATAAGGAAACAAGAGTTATACGGTCACAACATGTATAATCGTCTCTGTTTTGAAAAAGAGAAAATACCCAAAAACAAGTCACACTTACTAAATCTCAAGAACGATGATCACATTTACATTAATCAAAACTACAAACAAATTCAAGTTGTGGAAAAACCCACAGTTCCGAAGATGGGTGTATTGGAATTAATGGAATCTTGTGAATGTGTACCTTTTTCACACAATCCTGATAATGAAGTTTCAAAATCAAAAGTTTTAACCAACAAAACCTCGACACAAAAACCCCAAATTTTGAAAAGACCACAAATTCTACAAAAACCAAAATCAGCAGTGGTGATTTCAAAACCAACTCAAAAACCCACTGTTGAAGATTCAAAAACCAAGCAAACCTTAAATCTTGTGAAAAGAAAAACTCCTTTTGGAGATCTGAAACAAAATGAAGCAATTGGTTCCACTTTTGATACAAAACCGGTTTGTTCAAAAATCTCAGAAGTCAAAAGTCGAAATGAAAAACCAACTTTTACACCAAGGAAACCTAACTTTCCAAATCCAAAATTTCAAAAACCTACGAAGAAAACATTTTCAAAAGGAAACAATCTGATAGATACATTCCACAAATGGCTGGACAACAATTTGGATATGTTCAAGGATAAGGATCTCTCATTAAATGACTTTAAAATGGCATACGAAGAGTATCTTTGTACCTCTACGTTGTGCAGCTCAATTTCAACGAAGTCAAAAACTGAAAAACCAAAACAAAATTGGAAAAGAAATGACTTGAAAGAAAACTTAACTGCAAAAACAAAAACTTTAAAATCTTCAAAATCCTCAAAATCAAAATATTACATTCAAAAATGGGTTCCGAAGTCTGCCATTTTGTCAGTCACTTCGGACTCATCATTTTTAACTGAAAACTCTTCTGAATCCTGCTCAAACACTTCGGAATCGTGCTCATCACATGAGGCTTCGGAGAATTTGATTAATTTAAATGCAAATGAAATTTCTGAAGAGGCCATAGAAAAATGGATTCAAGAATCCTTTGCTTACCCTGAGGACCCAAGATTGATTGGGTACCAACTCCTTCTTAATTGATTGCAGGTTATGTCTGATAAGCGGTATGATTCAAAATGGTACATGGATAGTGGCTGCTAAAGACATATGACTGGGAGGAATGAATATCTCAGGGATTACAGGAATTTGGATGATGCTGGAAATGTTCGCTTTGGTAATAATGAAACATGTCCAATTCGGGGATATGGAAAAATAACAAATGGCCAATTCACTATCAGCCGAGTGGCATTTGTTGAAGGATTAAAACATAATCTTGTGAGTATATCTCAATTGGTGGTTGGAACAGGAAACGCTGTCACATTCAACAACCAAGGGAGTGTAATCACCAAAGAAGCAACAAATGAAGTCTTACTGAAATCAGAAAGGAAGGGATCTATGTTTCCCTTAAATCTAAAGCCAGTGACCGGTGGGCAATCCTTATGTCTTCTCTCCAAAGCCAACTCTGATGTCAGCTGGTTATGGCACCGAAGACTCGCCCATCTGAACTTCAAAGACCTGAACAAATTGGTGGCTATGGATTTGGTTCGAGGTATGCCGGCTCTCAAATTCGACAATGATTCTCTTTGCTCTGCTTGTGAACATGGCAAGCAGACAAAACAAAGGCATCCTATAGTGATCAACCCTAAAATCACCGAACCCCTTTCTTTTTTCTATACATAGATTTGTGTGGACCATCTGCAATAGAATCAATAGGAAATAAGAAGTACATTCTTGTTATTGTTGATGATTATTCAAGGTTTACTTGGGTGTTGTTCCTAAGAAACAAATCTGATGCAGCTGAAGAAATCATCAACTTTATAAAGAAAATGGAATTGATTCTCAACAAGAAAGTCTGAACTGTGCACAGTGACAACGGTTCGGAGTTCAAAAATCAGACCTTGGATGGATTCTTGAAGACAAAGGGAATTAGTCACAACTTCTCTGCACCCTATACTCTTCAACAAAATGGGGTTGTGGAAAGAAGAAATCGCTCTTTGTGTGAAGCAGCCAGAACAATGCTAAACTTCGCAAACTTGCCCATGTACTTCTGGGCTGAAGCATTCTCCACTGCATGCTTTACTTAAAACAGATCCTACATTCATAAACGATTTCATATTACACCTTACGAAGTACTCAACCGAAGAAAGTCAAATGTCAAATTTCTTCACATCTTTGGCTGTAGGTGTTTTATCTTAAACATGAAGGATCACTTGACCAAGTTCGATGACAAATCAGAAGAAGGCATCTTCCTTGGTTACTCTCAAGACTCAAAAGACTATAGAGTCATGAACAAGAGAACTCGCAAAATCGAAGAAACCTTTAATCTAACGTTTGATGACTACTACATCAAGAAGTCTCTGCATCCATTCCCTATGTCTTCAATCTTTCCAAAGCCTGCTGTAGATGCTGTTTCAATCACAACATTTGACACAAACTTCTCACTTTTATTTGATCAACCTGTGAGAGCTGTGGACTCCGAAGCTAGGGCACCAGATAACCATGAGTCTGAACTCTCCAAGCTCACAGATGGACCTGATGACTCCTCTACAAGCAGCATACAAAGACCATCTTCTGTTGAGGGGGAGCCATCTAACCAGAGTATGGAACATACAAGTGTTGAAGGGGAGCCATCAAACCGAAGTGCTGGCACTCCAAGTACTGATGGGGAATCAAACAATAGTCTAAAAGGAACCAACACTCCTGTCTCTACTCCCCAGTCAATCTCAAATATCATATCCCTGTATCCAACAATCCAGGGGGAGCCAGAGATTGTCACTCTGAATTCAGCCACAACAATCGCTTCGGATAAAGCTACCACTTCCTCAACACCAACAAATGTCCAGGGGGAGCACACATCAATCTTAACTTCACAAATTCACACACCACAAACCAACACAAATTCAAATAATCACTTACTAATGGGTGATTTTCCTTCCACGTCGGGATATCCCTCAGACATTGAGGACATTGATGCTGAAGGACCTCCTGATTTCGATCCAAACTATCCTCCTTTGGACAAATGGACGAGAAATCATCCTCCATCACTTGTCATCGGTGACGTTCGAGATAAAGTACTGACTCGTGCACAACTTCACTAAAGACAATTAGATCTTAACAAAACTTCTGAGTTGTGCATGTTCAATGTCTTTATTTCTAAGGTAGAACCTAAAAACGTCAAAGATGCATGTGATCACTCAGACTGGATTGAAGCAATGCAGTTGGAATTAGAAGAATTTGAAAGAAACAAAGTTTGGAGGCTAATTCCAAAACCTGCAAATGCCTCAATTGTCGGTCTCAAATGGGTGTACCGTAATAAACTAGACACCGAAGGCAATGTAGTTCGGAACAAGGCTAGGCTGGTTGTCAAGGGTTATTGTCAACAGGAGGGGATCGATTATGAAGAAACTTTTGCTCCTGTTACCAGACTCGAATCAGTTCGGATATTTTTAGCTTATGCTGCACACAAAAACTTTGATGTCTATCAAATGGATGTTAAATGTGCTTTTCTGAATGGTGATCTCGAGGAAACCATTTTTGTTGAACAACCACATGGCTTTGAAAGTAAAACTCTTCCGAATCATTGCTATGTGCTAGACAAAGCAGTCTATGGTTTAAAACAAGCCCCAAGAGCTTGGTATGAGACCTTGACTAAATTTTTGAAAGAATCAAACTTTAAGCAGGGATCAGTGGATCCAACACTTTTTAGAAAGAAAGTTGGATCTCACTTAATGTTAGTCTAAATTTACGTGGATGACATAATCTTTGGATCCACTGACCCTAATTTGTGAAAAGATTTTGAAAAATTAATGAAAAGCAAATTTCAAATGAGTATGATGGGGAAGATTAATTTCTTTCTTGGATTACAAATAAAACAATCCAAAGATGGGATATTCATCAATCAACTAAAGTATACGAAGAGTTTGCTTGAACGCTTCGGAATGACTAACTGCTCCAAAGAAAAAGTTCTTTTGCCTGCAGGTACAAGGTTAAATCCATCATTGGACAAACCAAAGACAGACATACAGCAATACTAAAGCATGATTGGATCATTGCTCTATCTTACAGCCAGTCGTCCTGACATCATGTTTGCAGTTTGCAATTGTGCAAGATATCAGGCTGACCCAAGGGAACCTCATTTGGCTGCGGTTAAGACAATATTCTGATATCTTCATGGAACTACTGCTTATGGTCTGTGGTATCCAGTAAACTCTGGTTTCTACATACAAGCTTACTCAGACTCCGATCTTGGTGGATGCTCTATTGATCGCAAGAGCACTTCGGGAGGTTATCAATTCTTAGATGGAAAACTTATCAGCTGGCAATCCAAGAAGCAAACTTGTGTCTCTATTTCCACCACAGAAGCTGAATATGTAGCAGCTGCAGCGTGTACTTTGCACATCATTTGGATTCAAAGTCAATTGAAAGACTATGCCATTAATATGAGAAAAATTCATTTGTTCTGTGACTCTCAAAGTGCAATTCGTATATGCCACAATCCAGTTCAACATTCCAAGACGAAGCATATAGCTCTTCGCTACCACTTCATCAAAAGTCATGTTGAGGAGGGGAATATTGAGGTGCACTTTGTTCACACTACAGAACAATTGTCAGATATCTTCACAAAGGCTCTAAATGAAGAAGCATTCACAAAAATCGTTCGTGGACTTGGAATGATAGATGGATCAACTCTTCAATAAATTCCAGATTTGCTCACTCTTACTCTTTTCTGCAAATTTGAAAATATCACTTGCTACTTTGAAAATTTACAAAAACACTAAACTCCGCAGACCCCCGAAGTCAATTTTGGCTTCGGAGCTCATCGGAGAAAAATTAGCAAAAACACTTGCTACTTCACAGCAGTATTCCGAAGTAAAATATCACTTCGGAAGTCTGCGGAACAAACTTCTCTTCACAATAAACTCTCCAAATTTGAAAATCACTTAAACATTGGTTGACTTCATGTGTCAAGGATAAAAATAAAGAGTTGTTTAAGTCAAAGGAAATTCAAAAACAAGAAAATTCATACCAAACGAAAAGAAAATTCTATTGCACTATGACAAAGTCTAACTTTTCTCTCATGAATTAACCAAGTAAAGGACAAAACTTTGATTTTAGATTCTGAAAATCATACATTATTGCACTAAAAGGTATTTGGGAATCGACTTGAAACATTGGTAAGAAAACAGACTTCGAAGTGAGGTCAAGGCCATTTTACAATTTGAAGCCTTGTTTGATTCCAATAACCTTAACATAATGTCTACTTCTAACCATCCTTCGAAACTTGACTCGCTTCAACTTCAAACTAATCATGTAGCCTCAAAACTACACAGGATAATTCAAGTGCTCCGAAGTTTTCCTCAAAAATAGTACCAACATTGTTTGACAAGTAAATTTACATCTCTTTTCATTAATGGTACAAAATTGAACTATATAAAGATTTTCACTCACAAGGATTGTTTAATACAAAAACAAAAAGCACCAAAGAAAGAAACCAAATGGTGATGTTCTATGTCCTCGGATAAGGAAATTCATAATAGAAAACAAGAAGGAAAAATAGATAACCAATTGTCAAAAGAAACAAAGACAAACAAAAACCAAAAAGATAACCAAGGGAATGCAAAAGAAAAATCAACATTCAAAGGCTTATTCTTCTGCTTTAAATAACGATACAAGGAGCTCCTATAACATAGTCGAGTACCTTGTAGAAGAATATGAACATTTCAAGTAGTCTATCTTAAATGATAAAGTGGGAGTGGTGTACGAAGCTCAAAGGCTTGTCATCAGAGCTTAGTATCCAAACACTTCAACTGATGAAAAGGAATAAATTTTTCAAATGAATCTTCAAAACAATCCAATCCAACTTTCAGAAACACTTCTGATGCTCAATTCATGAATGAAAACTTCTTTAAATTTCAAATGCAAAGGATGTTATCTTTATTATATTTGAAAATTTTGAAGCACATAAGCACAACTCAAAACATGTTTCCTAATGCAAAATCAAGTTAGTGATGGGGTGATTAGACTTATACATCCATGACCGATATTGAATCAAACAAACTTCCAAATGAAAAATGGACTTCCAACATGATTCGAATGATTCTGAACATTAACCCGTTAAATCATCTTTTCATAATATTCATGGAAGTTAAGGTTAAACGACATATTGCATCAGTCAAAAGTAAAATAAAAAACTCATAGAAAAACAAAGAGAAAAACATATGGACTTCGGTACACTGATGAACACTCTGCAATCACATGTCAATCACCGAAGTGAAAGAACACTCTTCGGAGTCAAACATAACTTTATGCTCCGAAGCGTACCCTCAACGGTCATAATTTTTCATAACTGCGAAGTCAATTAAATGTTCAAATGATTTTCACATTTATGATAAATCACAGAGACAAACATACTTTGAATTATAACCGTTTGTTTACAGCTGTCAATGAGAATTAAATGGAAAACATTAACCATAATGACTTCTCAAAAAGTAGCAGTTCAAATTTTGAATCATTGCAACTGACAGCCGTATATTTCTCCTTTTTGCAGAGATAGTGGGACGAGCAGGTGCTGAGGTGTCTATTTTCTACAGGACCATTTCAATCGTGCATTAAATGACCTAAGGACCACGAATACTATATAAACTTCTCACCTCTTCCATTGCACTCTTTACGCGAACACAACTCCCATTTCTCTCTGCAAACTTACTCTCGAAGAAATCCACAAACCCTTCATCCTCTTCATATTCTTCATCTCATCATCAATGGCGGCTGAAGCATCATCGCAAACCACTGAAGCCATGTCTGTTCCAAATCTCAAGAGTCAATCATCAAACCTGGTGCTGCGAAACGATCTGTCTCTTTACCCTAAACCAATCGATGCATTGGTGGAATGCATGAAAAGCTCTGTACTAGGTTATGCCTTAACCTGTACTCCTTCAGTCCTTGCGACTCTGGTTCACAGGGCTCACTACACATCCAATGCCTTGTTTGACTCCAACAACCAGGTCAAATCCGTGTTCTATGAGGCTGTTGATGCCAAGGGCAAAACAAAGAAAGTGCAATTAACCAAGGAGAAGTTTGCTGAAGCTCTCCGACTTCCAATCTACAACTCAAAGGAAATGGTGGTCCCATCTGCTGACCAACTGGTTAGTATGTTCAAAGAAATGGGGTATGAACCCCAGCTTGAAAGAATAAGCACCTTCAAGAAAAACCAACTCCCTGACCTCTGGAGATACTTCTTCAGTATCTTCCTGAGATGTCTCTCTGGAAGAACCTCAGGCCTTGATTCTGCGAGTGTTACATTCCAAGGTCTCCTCTACGGAATTTACTACGATGTCAAGGTGGACTTCGCAACAATTTTGTGGACCGATTTCTGCTCCCACATCAATCACAGTATGAAGGGGACAGAAATTGCTAATGCAAGATTTTAGGCAATCGTTGTTCATGCCCACTACCAGCAGATATGATATGTTCCTGATCCCTCTCTTGGAGAGATGAAGTTCACTCCCATTGCAATTCTTATTCTAGACGATAAACCTGCTGACTTCTGTGCTCAAATTCCAAATGGCATGCTCTCCAAAGTTCCCCTGGAATGCAATGAGGTAAACTCCTATCGCAACACTTTAGTAATTCCTTACCCAACTCGCGATATGAGTCAGGTTGCACCTGTAAGAGAGCTTCCAAAAGGAAAAGGGAAGAGGAAAATGGCTGGTGGACCCAGTGGTCCTAAGAAAGAAGAGAAGAAAAGAAAGACTTCGGTGAAAACAACACCGAAGAGGAAACAGCCGAAGAGGCAAAGGAAAATAATGGCTGTGGATGAGTCTTCGGACTCAGAAAGGACTCCATCCACAGTCCATGAAGAAGAACAAGAAGAAGAACAATTTGCTGATCAACCTCCTTCACCTACATCAACAACCAGCCCAATCTCTCCGGTGCAAACTACCATTCCTCCATCTCCACCTAAAACAACCAGACCACCCACACCTACACATACTATACCTCCTCCTCCACCACCTCCCACAACAGCTCAACAAACTACCACCATTCACACTACTACATCTGATATACCACCACCACCACCAACAACTGCTCCTCTAACCTCCAAAGTACCTATCTCTGGTATTGATTTTTCATTACCAGAGTTTGACTTACCCCCATCACCCTCAAGACAAAACCCCACTTCGGCTGCTTTCTTTGAAGCCTTTCATTTGGCTCCTTTGAATGTTGAAGGAGTGTCATATGAAGATTTGCCAGATGAAGGATTTGTACTAATGAAACAGTACAAAGTCCTTAACTCCAAGCTTGACACTCTCATTCAAGCTCAAACTGGCTTTGATCCCACCAAACCCTCCTTGGGTGACATCACCGAAGAGATTGAATCTCTGGAGTTCTCCTTGTCCAAAGAATTCAAGGACTCCATACAAAAGCTCGAACAAAAGCTCATGGAGCAACAAAGTAAGATCCAATCCTCCTTCGAAAAGAAGTTGGAATCCGCTGTCACCTCCATCAACAAGAAATTTGATGCCCTTGCTGAGAAGACGGAAAAATCAAACTCCGAAGTCATAAAAGCCTTGCAAGGACTTCGGAGTGAATCCCAGCAAAGTACCAAGCTTGAAAAACAGCTTGATGAGCCTAGAGCAAAAATCGAAGAGCTCACAGCTGCCCAAACCACTTTGGATATCACTAAGTTTACAGAGGAACTGCAACGAACGAATGCGGCTCTCACACAAGACTTGATTGCAAAGTTGAGAGTTGCACTTCAACCTCTGATAAACTTTTCTGATAGGTTGTCTAGGCCACAGGGCAGGCCTAGACATATCTCTGCAGCCACAGCAGGTCCTTCAACCTCAACCATTACAACCACTACCATGGGTGCTAGTGGATCGGCTGGAGCTGGAAGCTCAACAGACCGATCACTAGAAAACATAATTGCCCCACACATGGAGGAAATATACAAGGCCAGGTGAGCAGATTACAATCTAATGATCAAAATAAACGAATTTGCTCGTGATAATGGTGAGTGGACTGTTGAGGCAATCAAACAATTTGGATTCCAAAATCCAAATGTACTTAACAGACTTCCTTTTCGGAGTTTTGCAACTATTGACTCCGAAGACACCCAGCTTGACATCCCCTTTAATCCGAAGACTTTCGCTTTTCTTCAATTCGTCTCTTCGGTACCCGAGGATCAGAAAGCAAGTTTTTGGAGCAACAAAATCAATTTCCATGCCAAATACATTCAACGACAGAGTTATGTTTGGAGCTTGAACAAGATAAAGAAAATTCTTTCGATCAAAGAAGCTGAAGTCTACATGGGCTTCAGGAATTATGAATTTCTTGTTCTTAGGGGGGCAGATGAAGTTGAATCTAGGTTCTCAATTGCAGACTTCCCAATCATGAATCCTATGGACTCCATCCAAATTCTTGATCTTTTGCGAAGCAGTGAGGCTGCTCATGCTGCAATACCTATCCTCGCCATCAAAAACCACATCCTGGGCTTCCTTAACAATTATCTTCTCAGGTTTGCAAAACACGACCTGGAGTTATGTTCCTACTACAGACAACCTTTGAACACTCCTCCTATTGTAGTTTGGAACATAGCCAGATTCAAGAATGGAGAGATTTTAGACGAACCATATGGCGTAGTTTTCAAAGGACTTCGAAATGAAACCGAAGTCACAATCAAGTTCTTTGAAATAGACTACATTAGCCTCCATCCCTCCTCCTTTATCTCTGGGATGATCTCTCATGTGAATGCCTGTCATGCAAATTCCACCAAGAAAAAGAAGAAGTTCATGGATCATATGAACTGGTATCTAGCAATAAGAAAAACCTTGAAGAGGGCATACAAGAGAAACTTTCGTGTATAGGCTTCGGATGCACTTCACACAAAGGGGGAGATTGTTGAGAACATTTGTGATGAAGTGCTGACGTATCCGAAGTCCCACTCATGAAGTTCGTTGAATAAGAAAACCCCGAAGTGAATAAACAAGATAAGACACCGAAGTCTAAAGACTCTGAAGTGCTATGCATAGAGGATCCAAAGACTTCACATCCTGTCATCTGTCTTTTGTGTGCACGCGTATAGTACAATACGTGTTGCATGAATCTACTATCCTATTGGCTAGTACACTGATAGGATATTCTTTGTAAAAGTTGTACTATTGGTATCACTGATTCAGTATAAATATCAGTGATACCATGCCGTGTCAAATGTGAGACTACAAGATTAGATTACGAGAATTGTATGTCTACAAAATAGAAAACCCAATTGTAAAACCAAAGTTCTAATCAAACATTCGGCACTTGTTATTCATATCACCTAGTTCATTCAGCTTTATTGCATTATTATTGTGTGATTGATTGTGTTATTGATTCAACATCAATTTTTGTTCATCTATTATCTTATTTCAACACCTAACACGCTCACCTGCAGGGACATTTCAAACATGTACTATGAGCCATAAAGCTCAATGAGTAATCATATAAACAATTTAACATGTAAATATATAACTAAGTTGATAAAACTCAATACAGTGTACATCCTTGTTTGAATCAACCTTTGGATATCAATCCAATCTCCTAGCCACAAGGGCCGTTATTATTTGGATATCACATCCAGTCTCCTAGCCATATAGGCCGTTTATTTTGGATACGGAATCCAATCTTCTAGCCACGAAGGCCGTTAACATTTGGATACGAAATCCAATCTCCTAGCCTCAAAGGCCGTTATACCATACCAATTGGGTAATTGACTAACTTATAGATTGCCATTTCAAATGCTAAGGCTACTTTCAAATTTCAAAAGTTCAATCAATACAAATATCACAACTGATATAAGAGAGATTACTCACCTGGTAATGAAGATGTATACAATCTAAGCCAATATCACAAAAGCTCCAACGATCCTTCAAGTTCTCCCAACACCTACATGAACATATTTACACCAAGCAAAGGTGAATATGTTTTTTTTCAATCCTTTAAGCTCAAAGCTTGGTCACAACAGTTAAAAACTCGAAATTGGAAACATTCAACACATCTAAACAAGTGCATATGTTCAAATTCCAACCATTCACTGGTGGTTCTTTACCACAACTCGAAACCAACTCCAAAAGACCAAAATCAATCTTTCAAAAGGGTTAGAATCGAAGACCTTACCTTCAAGAAGTGGAATACCAAAGATTACTTCAATCCTTCAAGTTCTAGCCCTCCAATTTGATCCAAAATTGATTTGGGAAATGTTTCTAGGGTTTAGAAGAGGTTTTGGTTCGAGAAAATGCCCAAGAAATGGCTGAAAATCGCAATAAAAAGGGTGGGGCCTGTGCGCAGCACGACCCGTGTCCAAAGTTACACGACCCGTGTAACTTTCGGTATAAATTTGAAGTTTTGGTCTGCAGAACTACACGACCGTGTCAGAACTACACGACCCGTGTAATTCACTGCATGCCCAACAAGTTCAAAATACTTCCCTACACGACCCGTGTAATTCCTACACGACCCGTGTAACCTGCTTCTAGCATTTTTCAACCTCAAATTCCTTCCAAATGAAATTCTAACTATCCAAACTCTTGCAATAATCTAACTAATCTTAATTACCTTAAGATTAATATATAAATACTTACCGAAAGTAACGTGGTGTTACAAATTCTCCCCTCCTTCAAAAGATTCCGTCCTCGGAATCATGCAAAGAGTTGGGGGGGGGGGTATTTCTCCTTCATTTCATCCTCAACTTCCCATGTCATATCAGAACCTTTATGGTGTCTCCAAAGTACTTTAACCATATTAATCTTCTTGGTTCGCAGCTGTCTCACTTTCCGATCTAACACTTTCTCGGGTTGTTCTAAATACCTTAGTTTTTCATCTAGTTCAATATCAGCAAGAGGTATTCGTTGGGACTCATCAAACAATGTTTTCCGCAAGTGGGACACATGGAAAACATTGTGGATACCTTGAAGTTCATCAGGTAATTCCAATCGGTACGCCACAGCTCCAACCTTTTGGGATATCCGGAAGGGTCCTATAAAACGAGGACTCAACTTTCCTTTCTTCCCGAAGCGAATTAAACATTTCCAAGGGGATACTTTGAGCATCACCATTTCTCCCACTCGGAATTCCAACGGTTTCACCCGCTTATCAGCATACTGTTTTTGTCGGTTTTGAGCAACTTTCAAGTGTTCCCGGATTTGTTTAATCTTTTCTTCAGTTTGGGCTATGATCTCGGGTCCAGCCAACGGCTTTTCTCCCGCTTCAATCCAGCAAGTCGGAGTACGACACGGTGCTCCATATAATGCTTCATACGGGGCCATCTGAATGCTGGAATGAAAACTGTTGATGTAAGCAAATTCCACCAAAGGTAGATGATCTTCCCCACTCCCGCCAAAGTCTATTACACACGTCCGAAGCATGTCTTCTAAAGTCTGAATGGTTCTCTCACTTTACCCATCGGTTTGCGGGTGATACGCAGTACTCATAAGTATTTTTGAACCCAACTGCTCTTGAAGACTTTGCCAAAATCGGGAAGTGAATCTGCTATCTCGATCGGATACAATCGACGACGGTAACCCATGTCAACGAATTACCTCGTCAATGTATATTTTTGCCAACTTTTCGATTTTGAAATTTTCACTAATCGGTAAGAATTGCGCCGATTTTGTCAATCGATCAACCACTACCCAAACAGTATCATGCCCGCACAGTGTTCGAGGTAGTTTTGTTACAAAATCCATTGTAATATTATCCCATTTCTTTTCTAGAATTGGTAACGGTTGAATTTCACCATACGGTTTCTGATGGTTCGACTTTACTTGCAAACAAGTCAGGCATTTTTCTACATACCTTCCAATGTCTCTTTTCATTCCTGGCCACCAATACATAGGCTTTAGCGTTCGGTACATCTTGGTACTGCCCGGGTGTACAGCATATCTGCTATAATGAGCATCTTCCAAAAGTAAACCCCGCGCCTCACCTTGCTTGGGCACCCACACTCGGCCACTAAAGGTTTTCAATTGCTGAGAGTTTTCAACAAGATGCTTTATATACCCGACCATTCGTTCACTTTTCACATTATCAGACTTGCAAGCTTCTTCTTGTGCTACACGAATCGTTTCGGGCAACCGACTTGCTACACCCATACACACGGATGTAACTTTCAAGGGACATTCTTTTCGGCTCAAGGCATCTGCAACTACATTTGCTTTGCCGGGATGGTACAATATTTTACAATCGTAATCCTTGAGTAAATCCATCAATCTTTGTTGTCTCATGTTCAATTCTTTTTGATCGAATAAAAACTTCAGGCTTTTATGATCCGTATAGATAATGAACTTCACACCATATAAGTAGTGTCTCCAAAGTTTCAAGGCCAAAATCACTGCAGCCAATTCGAGATCATGTACCGGGTACTTCTTCTCGGCATCTTTTAGTTGACGGGACGCATAAGCGATTACTCGACCCTTCTGCATCAATACACACCCAAGACCCACTCGTGAAGCATCACTATAAACTACATATTCTTCTCCACTTTGCGGTAGGGCTAACACCGGGGCTTCACACAAGGCTTGCTTTAGTTTCCGAAAGGCTGCTTGTTGTCTTTTTGCCCATTCAAACTTTTCACCCTTCTTGGTCAACATAGTCAACAGGGCAGCAATCGAAGAAAAAATCTCTACAAATCTTCTATACTAACCCGCCAGTCCAAGAAAACTACGTATTTCCGTTGGACTCCGAGGCGGTTCCCATTTTATTACAGCTTCAATCTTTGTTCGATCAACTTTGACACCTTCACTTTTGATAACATGCCCAAGGAACTGTACTTCTCTTAGCCAGAATTCACACTTGGAAAACTTCGCGTATAACTTTTCTCGGCAAAGTAATTCCAATATTTGGAGTAAATGAACACCGTGTTCAACCTGGCTTCAAGAATACACCAAAATATCGTCTATGAATACAATAACAAAAGTATCAAGGAATGGGCGACATACTCTGTTCATAAGATCCATAAGCAGCAGATCCATAAACGCTGCTGGAGCATTGGTTAACCCAAAAGGCATAACCAAAAACTCATAATGACCATAACGAGTACGGAATGCGGTCTTCGAAATATCTGATTCTCGAATCTTCAACTGATGATACCCCGACCTTAGATCAATTTTCGAAAAATACGTCGCCCCCTGAAGTTGATCAAACAAATCGTCGATTCTCAGTAATGGGTATTTGTTTTTCACCGTGATTTTATTCAATTCTCGATAGTCGATACACATACGCATCGACCCATCTTTCTTCTTTACAAACAGAAAAGGCGCTCCCCACGATGAAGAACTTGGTCTAATGAAACCCAGATCTAGAAGTTCTTCCAACTGTTTCCTCAATTCCTCCATTTCTGATGGTGCCAATCGATATGGAGCCCGAGCAACAGGTACAGCTCCCGGAACTAATTCAATTGCAAATTCAACTTGTCGGTCTGGTGGTAATCCAGGGAGTTCTTCAGGAAAAACGTCTGGAAATTCGTTTACAACTTTTACACTTTCCTTTCCCACCTGATCTGATTTAGCAAAAGACACATATGCTAAATAAGACGTCCCTCCTTTACTGACACTACTCCGGGCTTGAGCAAAGGAGATAACCGGCATTCTCAAACGCGGTCTTTCACCCTGGATTTTAATCCATGCCCCTTCTGGTGTTAAAACTGTAATATTCTTGTTTCTGCAATCCATGTTAGCATAATTTGTTGCCAACCAATCCATACCCACAATTACTCCAAACTCCTTGGTAGTCATCGGCTTCAGATCTATAGGGAAAGTGGTCCCGTAGATCTTAAGCTGACAACCTTCAATATGTTCTGACACCCAAACATACCTACCATCTGCCACTGCTACTTCCAATGTGAGAACCCGCAAAAAGTTGTAAAAAGGGTAAAATGGTCTTTTGTCATATTATAAGATCATTATGTAAAATGATATGTTGCTTGTGAAATAAGAATGTAAAAAAAAAGTTTATGTAAAATTTGGAATTTTACCCCGTGAATAGTGAAACTTGACCAAAAAGGACAAAATGGTCTTTTGACATGGAAATGACCAAAATGTCAAGAAAATGTTAAGTTGTTAGTTAATGGAACTTTGTTTGCAAGATTATGGGTCTTAGGACCATTTTTGTAGAGAACTTGGAAGAGTAGGGACTAGAATGTAAATCTTTTATATAGATTAAATATATATATGAGAGTTATCCAACTCTCATTTCCAGAAGCCAGTAGAAGAATCGGGAGAGTACGAGAGAGCACACGGGAAGAGAAAGAGTTCTGGGAATTTTTACAAGAAATTGGAGCTAGGATTGAAGTTTCCAAACATTTGAGGTAAGAGATTATGATCTTTCAACCCATCTTCTTCATGGGTGAAACTGAAATCCGAAATTCTAAGGATGGATGAGATTATTCTAGTGATTCCATTCCTTTAATTATGTTCAAACATCATATAAATACACATCTCTCAAAGGATGTTGTAGAATTTAAGAAAAATGATGATTTGGGCTCAAGAACCCTAACTCACGGGTTTGTATGATCAAGACTGATTTTTATGGTTTTGTTAACTCCAAAGAATCACTTATGATTAATTAAGACATTCCTAAGTGATTAATTTCAAAAAGTTGGATTTTTGGTGAAAATATCAAAAAACGGGATTTTGTGAAATTGGAGTTGGAATCAGTGATTCCATGGGTTAAAACCTGATGTAAACTGAAGGTTTTAGTCATGGAATGATTGTATAATGATTTAGTTAAGTATTAAGTGCTTAATAGGTGAAAATAGAGGTCTGCAGCTCAAAAATCGTACTGAAAATAAGGTCTACAGCATAGGCACGAGTCGTGCCTTATTTTGCCTTGGATGAGCACGAGTCGTGCTCACTATTTGAGTCAGGAAATAGCATCCTACTCAGTGATCGCGACGCGACCACCCATAGGGTCGCGACGCGACCTTGCGGCAGGGGCTGAATGCAGTTGCAATCTGCTAAGCCAAGTCCAATTCCATTTTTTTTTGGGATTTTGAGCTAGGCTTATCCGTTTAACTTCAAATTTTAAACATAGGTCTATTATAGCCTAAGACTTCATGGAAAATTGTCGGAACCGAATTACGACCTCCCGAGGGTACTGTAGTAAAATACGCGTATTTCGGAAAATTGTAAAATTAGTTTATTAAAGGTTATACATTTGTTATGACCTGTAATTGTGCCATATGAGACTCTTAAGTTATAGAGTCAAGTGTAGTATGTATTAATTAATTAAATATATATATATGATATATGTGTAGGAGGTGCTTCAAATACTGTTGAGCACGGAAAGGGAAAAGGTGTGCGAGAAGCGTAGCAATCCATAATTAAACCAAGGTGAGTATGTGTGGATTTTTCCAAGTACATAGCAAACAAATGATTTCAGAAAATGAGATTTCCAATTTGCCTTAAACGTTAAAGTTTGGAAACAGTTTTGAATGTGGCTCTATTCAGGAGCTAAGTGTTTTAAAACATATTTTTAAAGAAGTTTAGTTTATAAAGCTATTTTGAAAGAAGCCTTATATATGAGCTAAAGATGTTGAAGTTAGTTTTGAAAGTATTTTTGATTATGAGTTAACAAGTTTATGAGTTTGAGTTTATTATGAATTGTGTCCCTTTTGACCAATTTGAGATGAAATGAAGAAAGTAATGAGATAAGAAGTAACATAAAGAAAGTAATGAGAGTCAGTTGTCCGGACTAGGATCACCCACATAATCGGGAGATCTGAAGACACTACTGGGGTGGTACCTCCCGTCACGAAGTAGTTGTCTAGCTTAGCATAACCTCATGGTTAGATCTGTTCCAAGCCATGAAGGGGAGACAGCATAACCTTATGGTTGGATCTGGTCCAAGCCATGAAGGGGAGACAGAAGTAGCACAACCTTGCGGGTGGATCTGTTCTGTCCCGCGAAGGGGAGTTGGTAAAATGAATTAAACTAATTCATGAGTTTCAGTTGGTCACGAGAAAAGAGAAATGAGCAGTTTTAAGAGTTACTTGTGAAAAGCAGTTTTGAATAGTTTGTGATTTATTATGAAAAACAGTTTAAAGTATTTTACTTGTTTTGTATCGCAAGTTTTGAGCAGGAAAGTTTTGGGTCTAAAACCCATGTACTCACGAGGCTTTATGTCTCACGTATTTTTTTTAAATGTTATGTACTTAGGTGAGATGAGCAGGAGCTGGAGATGGGACTTATGTATAATACAGATAAGTTTAAATGATGGCTTTTGAGTTCAGTCTGTAATTACCCCTTATGAATAAATTTGTAAAAAAAATTAAGTGAGTTTCTAAAAGTCACACGTTGTAAAATATTTTGTAATATAAATTGTATTAAATTATGGTTTGAGAAAGGGGTGTTACAGTTTTGGTATCAGAGCCATAGTTTAAGCGAATTAGGTTGGAATACATCCTAAGCTTAAATTAGCAAGAGTAGTAGTAAGGTGCCTTAGTAATGTAGAGGTACACTTAGACCTATAAAAGTTTTAGGGTGAGTATGACTGCTACAAGAGTGCAGTCAAGATAGGGAGATAACATGCTACTGTTTACAAATTGCTATATAGAAATGTGTATTAAACAGAGATTCTTGTTTATCTATATAGTAATGGAAGGAGGAAGACAGATACCGCCAGCTGACAGGGGTGAGGGTAGTCACACTTCTTCACGAGGAAGTGGACCTGGCAATGTAATTGGAAATACTGGAGCTGAGCCAAACCCACCACCACAAGCTGTCACAATGGAAGCTATTCAGAATTTGATTAATAATTTACGAACTGAGTTGAAGGAAGATGTGAATAACATCATTGATAGCCGAATGGGTGAACCCAGTGCCCATTCCTCGCAGGAAGTTTCTAAAAAGACAACTGAAGAAGAGGCTAGTGGGGAAAACAAGAAGAAGGAGAAGGGCTGTTCTTTTAAGTCCTTTATGGCTTGTAAACCGCCGGAGTACCATGGCAGTTTTGAGCCAAAGGTGACTACGAGGTGGATTCGGGAAATTGAACAAGTAATGCAAGCCACTAAGTGTGGTGAAGAAGATCAAGTTAACCATGCTTCCCGACAACTAAAAGATGATGCTTTGGTATGGTGGAACACCAAGTATGAAAGCTTGGGAAAAGATGTTGTTTATGGCTGGTCATGGGCTGAATTTATCTCATGTCTTAAGGGTAAATTCTGTCCCACAAGAGACTTAGAGAAAATGAATGAAGATTTTCTGATGCTGGAGAAAGGAGATTCGTCGGTTGATGAATATACCAAGAAGTTCTTTGATATGTTGCCTTTTGTGGGAGAATCTTATCCCACTGAGCGATCCCGAGTTAACCGTTATGTTCGGGGACTACCGTGGAACTATGAGTTGGAAGTGAAGGAAGCCGAGACTTTAGACGGTGCTATCATCGCTGCCCGTAATGTGGAAGATGTGGGAAAGCGCCGAAATGATGAAAGACCTGGTTTCAGCGATAAAAGAAAGTCAGTGGGTAGTAGCGGGAACTTGAAGAAGAAAGGGAAAACAAGCTTGAGTCAGACTAGACAGGGAGGCGTAAAGAAATGTGAGAAGTGTGGTAGGGAGCATAGTGGAGAATGTCGGGCAGGGTCTAATGACTGCTTTAATTGTGGTGGATTTGGTCACAAGATGAAAGATTGCAAGGCAAAGAAAGCAAGCGAGGTGGAATGTTTTTCGTGTCACCAGATTGGGCATTACAGTTCTAACTGCCCAAACAAAGGAGGAGAGACAGTGGTGTCCACAGCCCAAAAGAAGACGGAGTCACAGAAAGTGAAGACCCGAGCCTTTCAGATCACTCGAGAGGAGGCAAAGGAGCCGCATGATGTTGTCTCAGGTATACTACTGGTTAACTTGATACCTGCGTATGTGTTATTTGATTCCGGTTCTACGTATTCGTTTGTGTCCCATGAATTCGGAGCCAGACTGAGTGTACCGTTAGAATTGTTAGACATGATCTTTGAAGTGGAAGTAGCAGATGTGAAGTTTGTTGAAGTTCAGTATATGTATCGGGATTGCGAACTTGATATCAATTGCAAGAAGTTTCGACTTAATCTTCTTCCCATTGGAATTAAGTCTTTTAATGTGATAACTGGTATGGATTGACTTGGTGCCAATGACGCGAAGATAGCATGTGAGCAGAAGAGGGTGTCTGTTAAAACCCTAGGAGCTAAAGTGTATGTGTATGGAGAAAGAAGAAAGCATGTGCCGAGTCTTATTAGTGTGGCAAAAGCCCAAAGATGTATCAGGAAAGGGTGTGTATCTTTCCTGGCTTATGTGATGACCGAAGATAAAATAAAGCAGACTTATAAAGATATTGAAGTAGTGAGAGAATTTCCAGAAGTTTTCCCAGATGGGTTACCAGGCTTGCCACCTGAAAGGCAAGTTGAGTTTCGGATAGATCTTGTCCCAGGAGCTTCCCCGATAGCGCGAGCACCGTACCGTTTAGCACCAACCGAAATACGGGAATTAATGTCCCAGTTGCAGGAATTACTTGATAAAGGCTTTATTAGGCCTAGTTCTTCCCCGTGGGGTGCTCCAGTCCTATTTGTAAAGAAGAAATATGGATCAATGCGTATGTGCATTGATTACCGGGAACTGAACAAAATCACTATCAAGAACCGTTACCCATTGCCCAGAATAGACGACTTATTTGATCAGTTACAAGGTGCAGGTTACTTCTCAAAGATTGATCTGAGATCCGGTTATCACCAAGTCAAGGTGAAAGAGAGTGACGTGGAGAAGACAGCATTCCGTACTCGATACGGGCATTACGAGTTTCTAGTGATGTCATTCGGTCTTACTAATGCACCAGCGGTTTTTATGGATTTAATGAATCGGGTCTGTAAATCATTCTTAGACCGATTTGTTATAGTATTCATCAATGACATTCTTATATATTCAAAGAACAGAGAAGAGCATGCAAGCCACCTGCAGACAGTGCTTGAAACTTTAAAGCGAGAACAGTTGTATGCAAAGTTTTCCAAATGTGAATTTTGGATGCGAGAGGTGCAGTTCCTTGGACATGTTGTTTCTATCCAAGGTATAAAGGTTGATCCGTCAAAAGTTGAAGCAGTAATGAAATGGGAACCACCCAAGATGCCAACTGAAGTTAGAAGTTTTCTCGGACTTGCCGGGTATTACCGCAGATTTATTCAAGATTTCTCCCGTATAGCTGTGCCACTTACACAGCTAACCCGAAAAGAAGAGAAATTCAGATGGCAAGAAGAACAAGAAAAATCTTTTGTTACATTAAAAGAGAAGTTTTGTAATGCGCCTGTTCTTACATTACCAGATGGGACAGAAGATTTTGAAGTGTACAGCGATGCCTCGCATCGGGGGCTTGGTTGTGTGTTGATGCAGAGGGGGAAAGTTATAGCATATGCTTCCAGATAGTTGAAAGATCCGGAAACAAAGTATACTACTCACCATTTAGAGCTTGCAGCGATTGTATTTGCATTGAAAATTTGGAGGCATTACCTGTATGGTACAAAGTGCAAACTATTTACTGATCACAAGAGTTTACAGTATGTGTTCTCTCAGAAAGAACTCAACATGAGACAAAGAAGATGGCTAGTGTTGATCAGTGATTATGATTACGAGATTATATACCATCCAGGTAAAGCAAATGTAGTAGCAGATGCATTGAGTAGAAAAGTTCCTGAGAAAAGAATCAAGGCAAGATCGATGCGAATAGAACTAGTGTCCAGTATTATAGAGCAGATTAAAGCAGCCCAACAAAAAGTTGAAGAGAGCGGAGATTTGAAAGATGAGAAACTAGGAAAAGACATACAGTTTGAAACAAATAGACAAGGGTTGAAGACTTTCAGAAATCGTATTTGGGTGCCGAAAGCAGGGGGGTTGAGAAAGACGATTTTAGAAGAATCGCATAAGTCTAAGTATTCCATACATCCAGGGAGTACTAATACTTATCAAGATCTTAAGAGACAGTATTGGTGGCCTGGAATGAAGAAGAGGATAGCTAAATACATATCCAAATGTGTCATTTGTGCTCAAGTCAAGGCGGAACATCAAGTCCCGCATGGAGATGCTCAGTCATTGCACATTCCAGCAGGAAAATGGGAAGATGTAACCATGGACTTTATTGTTGGGTTACCAAGAACGAGAAGGGGATATGATTGTATATGGGTTATAGTGGATCGGTTGACCAAGAGTGCGCTGTTTTTAGCTATAAAAGAAACTACTCCATTGGAAAAGTTAGCCCAATTGTACATAGATGAAGTGTTAAGACGATATGGTGCACCGCTGTCCATTGTGTCAGATAGAGATCCAATATTTACTTCCAACTTTTGGAGAGCTTTACAAGAGAAAATGGGGATGAAGATTCAGCTAAGCACAGCTTATCATCCACAAACAGATGGTCAAAGTGAGTGAACAATTCAGACAGTAGAAGACATGTTACGATCATGTGTGCTGGATTTCGGAGGTAGTTGGGACGAACACTTGCCACTAGTGGAGTTTGCATATAACAACAGTTACCATTCTAGCATTAAAATGCCACCCTTCGAGGCATTATATGGTAGAAAATGCAGGACTCCTCTATGTTGGTTAGAGGCGGGTGAGACTAAGCTTACCGGACCAGTCATTGTTAAAGTGACCAATGAAAATATTGGAGTGATTCAAGCCAATATGAAAGCAGCACAAGATCGACAGAAGAGTTACTCGAATCTGAAGAAAAGACCATATGATCTGCAAGAAGGTGATCTAGTGATGATAAAAGTGTCGCCATGGAAGGGTGTAGTCAGATTTGGCAAAAGAGGAAAGTTGAGTCCAAGATACATCGGACCTTTTAGAATTTTGAAAAGAGTTGGATTGCAGGCGTTCAAGTTAGAATTACCACCAGAACTTAGCGGAATACATGATACCTTTCATGTATGCTACCTGAAGAAGTATTTTGGGAAGGAAGAGTTGGTTATACCGTATACAGACTTGAAAGTGGAGACTCCTAATAGTTTGATTGAAGAACCTGAAGCAATCCTGGAAATGCAGACCAAGAAGCTAAGGAATAAGGAAATTGACATTGTACTAGTCAAGTGGAAGCATCCATTAGGGTCAAACCTAACTTGGGAGACATTAGAAGAAATGAAGAGAAGGTATCCAGATTTCATGGATTACGAAAAGATTCTGAGGACGGAATCCTCTTAAGGAGGGGTGACTGTGAGAACCCGCAAAAAGTTGTAAAAAGGGTAAAATGGTCTTTTGTCATATTATAAGACCATTATGTAAAATGATATGTTGCTTGTGAAATAAGAATGTAAAAAAAAAGTTTATGTAAAATTTGGAATTTTACCGCGTGAATAGTGAAACTTGACCAAAAAGGACAAAATGGTCATTTGACATGGAAATGACCAAAATGTCAAGAAAATGTTAAGTTGTTAGTTAATGGAACTTTGTTTGCAAGATTATGGGTCTTAGGACCATTTTTGTAGAGAAGTTGGAAGAGTAGGGACTAGAATGTAAATCTATTATATAAATTTTATATATATATATATATATATATATATATATATATATATATATATATATATATATATATATATATATATATATATATATATATATATATATATATATATATATATATATATATATATATATATATATATATATATATATGAGAGTTATCCAACTCTCATTTCCAGAAGCCAGTAGAAGAATCAGGAGAGAGCGAGAGAGCACACGGGAAAAGAAAGAGTTCTGGGAATTTTTACAAGAAATTGGAGCTAGGATTGAAGTTTCCAAACATTTGAGGTAAGAGATTATAATCTTTCAACCCATCTTCTTCATGGGTGAAACTGAAATCCGAAATTCTAAGGATGGATGAGATTATTCCAGTGATTCCATTCCTTTAATTATGTTCAAACATCATATAAATACACATCTCTCAAAGGATGTTGTAGAATTTAAGAAAAATGATTATTTGGGCTCAAGAACCCTAACTCACGGGTTTGTATGATCAAGACTGATTTTTATGGTTTTGTTAACTCCAAAGAATCACTTATGATTAATTAAGACATTCTTAAGTGATTAATTTCAAAAAGTTGGATTTTTGGTGAAAATATCAAAAAACGGGATTTTGTGAAATTGGAGTTGGAATCAGTGATTCCATGGGTTAAAACCTGATGTAAACTGAAGGTTTTAGTCATGGAATGATTGTATATTGATTTAGTTAAGTATTAAGTGCTTAATAGGTGAAAATAGAGGTCTGCAGCTCAAAAATCGTACTGAAAATAAGGTCTACAGCATAGGCACGAGTCGTGCCTTATTTTGCCTTGGATGAGCACGAGTCGTGCTCACTATTTGAGTCAGGAAATAGCATCCTACTCAGTGATCGCGACGCGACCACCCATAGGGTCGCGACGCGACCTCGCGGCAGGGGCTGAATGCAGTTGCAATCTGTTAAGCCAAGTCCAATTCCATTTTTTTGGGATTTTGAGCTAGGCTTATCCGTTTAACTTCAAATTTTAAACATAGGTCTATTATGGCCTAAGACTTCATGGAAAATTGTCGGAACCGAATTACGACCTCCCGAGGGTACTGTAGTAAAATACGCGTATTTCGGAAAATTGTAAAATTAGTTTATTAAAGGTTATACATTTGTTATGACCTGTAATTGTGCCATATGAGACTCTTAAGTTATAGAGTCAAGTGTAGTATGTATTAATTAATTAAATATATATATGATATATGTGTAGGAGGTGCTTCAAATACTGTTGAGCACGGAAAGGGAAAAGGTGTGCGAGAAGCGTAGCAATCCATAATTAAACCAAGGTGAGTATGTGTGGATTTTTCCAAGTACATAGCAAACAAATGATTTCAGAAAATGAGATTTCCAATTTGCCTTAAACGTTAAAGTTTGGAAACAGTTTTGAATGTGGCTCTATTCAGGAGCTAAGTGTTTTAAAACATATTTTTAAAGAAGTTTAGTTTATAAAGCTATTTTGAAAGAAGCCTTATATGTGAGCTAAAGATGTTGAAGTTAGTTTTGAAAGTATTTTTGATTATGAGTTAACAAGTTTATGAGTTTGAGTTTATTATGAATTGTGTCCCTTTTGACCAATTTGAGATGAAATGAAGAAAGTAATGAGATAAGAAGTAACATAAAGAAAGTAATGAGAGTCAGTTGTCCGGACTAGGATCACCCACATAATCGGGAGATCTGAAGACACTACTGGGGTGGTACCTCCCATCGCGAAGTAGTTGTCTAGCTTAGCATAACCTCATGGTTAGATCTGTTCCAAGCCATGAAGGGGAGACAGCATAACCTTATGGTTGGATCTGTTCCAAGCCATGAAGGGGAGACAGAAGTAGCACAACCTTGCGGGCGGATCTGTTCTGTCCCGCGAAGGGGAGTTGGTAAAATGAATTAAACTAATTCATGAGTTTCAGTTGGTCATGAGAAAATAGAAATGAGCAGTTTTAAGAGTTACTTGTGAAAAGCAGTTTTGAATAGTTTGTGATTTATTATGAAAAACAGTTTAAAGTATTTTACTTGTTTTGTATCGCAAGTTTTGAGCAGGAAAGTTTTGGGTCTAAAACCCATGTACTCACGAGGCTTTATGTCTCACATATTTTTTTAAAATGCTATGTACTTAGGTGAGATGAGCAGGAGCTGGAGATGGGACTTATATATAATACAGATAAGTTTAAATTATGGCTTTTGAGTTCAGTCTGTAATTACCCCTTATGAATAAATTTGTAAAAAAAAATTAAGTGACTTTCTAAAAGTCACACGTTGTAAAATATTTTGTAATATAAACTGTATTAAATTATGGTTTGAGAAAGGGGTGTTACATCTAAACTTTCATCCATAGGAGTTAGGGGAATATTTAAACGAGACATCATAGATGTTGATACAAAATAGTGCGTAGCTCCAGGATCAAATATTACGTATACTGGAATTGAATTTAGAGTAAATATACCTGTAACTACGTCAGTCTTTTCACGAGCCTCTTCCCCTGTCATTTGGAACGCCCGTGATGCTACTGGTCCTGCCCGACCCTTTACCTCCTCTTTCTTTCCTCCCCGCTCCTCTTTAGGTTTATCACTAGGTACTCCAGCTTTTATCTAGGGACAGTTTGGGCGAATATGATCTATAGCCCCACATTGGAAACACCTCCGCTCCGCCCGACAATCTCGAGCGATATGCCCTTGCTTTCCACAGTTACGACAACCCGACGATGGAATATCGGCTCGACAATTTCCAAAGTACTTTTTCCTGCACTTTTCACACCACTTTGCTTCCTCTTTCGGACCTTTGCCTTTAAAATTGGACCCCGTCTGTTGCGACTTTTTCTGAGGCGTCCACGGTTGTTCCTCCGCTTTTCGTTTAGTTTCCACAACTTTCTTTTCCTCCTCCTGTCTCTGAAGTTCCGTCTCTCTTTCTGTGGCTCTATCCACCACCTGTCGGAAAGAGGACAACTGAAGCGGTTGCACAATTTCTCTAATTCAGGTTTTCAATCCCCACACGTATTTATCAATTTTTCTTTTCTCGGTGTTTATCTGATGCTCTGCAAATCTAGCTTTTTGAAGAAAACTCATCGTGTACTCTTGCACCGTGTGAGATCCCTGTTCCAAATGCAGAAACTCCTCCTCTAGCCTTTTCACACCCACCTCGGAGCAATATTATTCATTAAACTTTGTTTTGAACTGTTCCCATAGTAAAGACTGGGTCAATTCGGGACCCAACGCCTTACTGAACACTTGCCACCAATGTAGTGCATTACCAGTTAATTGATTCGTGGCAAACTCCACCTTGTCCCCCTCAGCACACTTACTGATTCGAAACACCTTCTCTGTATGCATCAACCATTCCAAAGCTTGGACCGGATTATCCGTCCCTGAAAACTCTTTGGGCTTGCAGCCCAGAAAAGTTTTATAAGTACATTCAATCTTTTTCCCAGAACTTCCTTCTCCTTGGACTTCTTTCTCATCACGAACTCTACTTTCCCCTTGACTCTCATTTTCAGGCTGCTTGTCGTGAACTTGCTTTGCAGCACTTTCATCACGTGCATTTATCAAAGTAGGTAATAGTTCACGTACCACATCGGCTACAATGGTGCGTAAATCTGGTGGATTTTCATTCGCTGGTCCACTCGCACCTCTTCCAACCGAGCCTTGAGAACGGGCCCGACCACCTCTCGAGGCTCCACGCCCCGAATTTCCTCATGTAGGATTACTTCTAGTACCTCTCATACTTCAAAATTCAACAAACTGTTAGGTTATATATAATAAAAAACTTATATACAACCAATTGCACAACACATCTACTATTTTTCAAGGTTTAAGTCCAGGAATCTATTCTAAAGACACCTAGTTCACTTAAATCACGGCTCTGATACCAACTTGTAACACCCAACTTTTCAAAACTAAATACACCCAAAAAAAAATTTTAAACTTAGTTACAACATACAAACCAATTATTTAGGTGTATAAAGGGTACAAGTGTATCAAGGAGTACATATCAAAATAAACTCCTTCAAAGCCGGGCTGCTACAACTTCAATTCTATCCATGAGCTATATCTTTACCCTTAACAGGGTCACGCTCACCTGCAGGGACATTTCAAACATGTACTATGAGCCATAAAGCTCAATGAGTAATCATATAAACAATTTAACATGTAAATATATAATTAAGTTGATAAAACTCAATACAGTGTACATCCTTGTTTGAATCAACCTTTGGATATCAATCCAATCTCCTAGCCACAAGGGCCGTTATTATTTGGATATCACATCCAGTCTCCTAGCCATATAGGCCGTTTATTTTGGATACGGAATCCAATCTTCTAGCCACGAATGTCGTTAACATTTGGATACGAAATCCAATCTCCTAGCCTCAAAGGCCGTTATACCATACCAATTGGGTAATTGACTAACTTATAGATTGTCATTTCAAATGCTAAGGCTACTTTCAAATTTCAAAAGTTCAATCAATACAAATATCACAACTGATATAAGATAGATTACTCACCTGGTAATGAAGATGTATACAATCTAAGCCAATATCACAAAAGCTCCAACGATCCTTCAAGTTCTCCCAACACCTACACGAACATATTTACACCAAGCAAAGGTGAATATGTTGTTTTTCAACCCTTTAAGCTCAAAGCTTGGTCACAACGGTTAAAAACTCGAAATTGGAAACATTCAACACATCTAAACAAGTGCATATGTTCAAATTCCAACCATTCACTGGTAGTTCTTTACCACAACTTGAAACCAACTCCAAAAGACCAAAATCAATCTTTCAAAAGGGTTAGAATCGAAGATCTTACCTTCAAGAAGTGGAATACCGAAGATTACTTCAATCCTTCAAGTTCTAGCCCTCCAATTTGGTCCAAAATTGATTTGGGAAATGTTTCTAGGGTTTAGAAGAGGTTTTGGTTCGAGAAAATGCCCAAGAAATGGCTGAAAATCGCAATAAAAAGAGTGGGGCCTGTGCGCAGCATGACCCGTGTCCAAAGTTACACGACCCGTGTAACTTTCGGTATAAATTTGAAGTTTTAGTCTGCAGAACTACACGACCCGTGTCAGAACTACACGACCCGTGTAATTCACTGCATGCCCAACAAGTTCAAAATACTTCCCTATACGACCCGTGTAATTCCTACACGACCCGTATAACCTGCTTCTAGCATTTTTCAACCTCAAATTCCTTCCAAATGAAATTCTAACTATCCAAACTCTTGTAATAATCTAACTAATCTTAATTACCTTAAGATTAATATATAAATACTTACCGAAAGTAACGTGGTGTTACATGAATATTTTCAGTGAATTCTATGTCTCGGATGTGAAATCATCCCGATTCTTTATGGATTTCGGTGGGCAGACATGGTAGAATGAACTTGGAGATAGTGAAGAACTGCTCCCGCTAATTTTGAATTTCTGTCGATGCTCAAGTGATCAAATCGATTGTTTCTCCAAACCTGTGACCCGAGTAAAACCGAGTAAACAATTTCCTACGAATTAAAGGCAAACGGATATTGTAGGTAATTCAGAAAGATCACAAGCTATAAATTATTAAAACCCAGATTGGATTCATATACCAAGAATCTTCGATTTTAGACAGAAATCTATAGAGACACGTACCACGAAAGAACTGATTGATGTCCCTGTGTCAAATTGTCTGTCTATATTTAAAAGAATCGTTGTAATCGAAGCCGCTGAAGCTGGTTACCCATCGTTGTCGTCTAGTCTTCCTCTCCATCCCGTGGTCCTCTGTTTTTCGCACATCTCTCGGCTGATTGAACCACTAACTTAGATCTCCAGCCATGTTTTTCGTCAATCCTTCCGACACCACCTGACTGCCGCACAGAAGCGTCGCCGGCGGCCCTGTCGCCTATAGCTCTTTCCGTTCCCGCTGATTGTTAGGATCGGCAATCTCAAGAACTGAAATCGGCCCCATGTCCCTCTCGATTTCTCCCGATTTCTTTCTCTCTTTGATTCGATTTATCCACACACACGAATCCAATGTGTGTGTATGTTGTTTGCGTTGAAGGAAAAAGGAACACGTACATAACACGTGGAAAAAAAGACAGGGCCAAAACACAGCACCCCCCTAAAAACCCAAACACCCACCCCACCCCCCATATTCCTTCTACAAATCTGCTCATAATTGTTATATATAGTAATGACACGTTTACCCACCACCCGACTTTAGTATATTGCTTATCCTGTTTAGAAAATAAAATGTTAATATAACATATAAGATATAATAACAACATAAAATATAAATGTTTCTGTACATGTGGTTGCAAAAAGATAAAGTATGTTTTTAAGATAATAGTCTCGCTTGAGACATTTTTTTTTTTTTAACGACAAACAGATAAAAAATATATAGAAAAGCTAGCAAGCTGCTAGCATAAATGGTACAAAGTCTGGGAATGGAAAACGCCAAATACAAATCCAAAAATAACAAGAAGTACAAGATCAAGCAAGTCTATCAAAACTCCAAGTAGTGTAATGTAGAGATGTCCACTAGGTATCAAAACTCATGAATTAATGCAGATGGAATCCAACCTCCAACAACTTCCATCATGCCTGAAAGAAGTCTATATGTCGTCCTCACCATAAGAAGTATGAGTGTAGCATATTCGGTAGTACGCCAAGTGACTGGGAAGAGAAATAATTCTAACAATTTTCACAATTTTGTGACTCTCACACCAGATGTATAGGAGGAGAAGTCGCCTTCCTGAAATGCAGCGCCCCAGGTGACTGGGGGAGGTGATGTTATCCAGAAGTTTAAAACTCTCACGCCATTGGTATAGGTGGAGAATTTATCTGCGTGAAATGCATCACCCCAAGTGACCGGGGGAGAGAAGGATTCATGTCTAGTTTCACAGCTCAGTGACTCTCACGACATATTTATAGGAGGAGAAAGTCGTCTGCCTGAAATGCAGCGCCCTAAGTGACTGGGGGAAGGTTGATGTTATCCAAAATTATTTATTCTCACGCCAATTGTATAGGTGGAGAATTTATCTGCCTGAAATGCAGCACCCCAAGTGAAACAGTTCATATAGAAAACGGTTCATATAGAAAGTCTCGCTTGAGACATAGTTTAAGATTAAATTAGAAACGGTTCATATAGAAAAAATAAAAAGTAGGTTACATTTAATGCCTAGTCAAATATTAATACACCTAAATCCTAATCCTAATCCTAATCCCAATCCCAATCCCTGATAGGATTTGAACCCAAGACCTTAAAAAAAAACTGAACATTCATCTATGCTGCTAGACCATAAGGTCTTTGGCCCTAGTCCTACATAGATGTATAAATTAGCATATGGGTATAATTAATCCAGAAATGAATGGAATTGTTCATTTTCATTGAAATGAAAAAAGATTAAAAAATAAAGGTAGTTTTTTTTGTCCGATGAAATGGTATAGACAACTCCTTTGCATATTATAGCCGATGTTTTTTCTTCATTGCAAATGAAAAGTTACAATTTAAGCTACGTAATTTAATGATACAAATTTTTTGAAAATGTATCCTAATTTTAATTAAATCATCATTTTACTTTTACAAAATATTTAAAAATATTGTTTTTATAACTTGTATGAGTTTTAATAAGCTATTGCTATGTATAGTTTTTTTTTAAGTAAAAGTTTGTTAGTTATAATTAAATTGCTGTATAGAATAGAATTAAAATTTTTATTTATATGTAATATAATAATTTCTCTCACGTAATATAATAATCTTATCTATTCCGTTAATCGGTCCATTCTATTCATTCAATCATTTCATTTGATTTCATCTCATCTCATTGTCCATCCATCAATCATTTCATCCATCATAACAAAAGCTTTTTTTAAAAAATCAAAAAGTTATTTTGTGACATCCCATCAAAGGAAATTGTTTTACATATGTAATAATTTAAAGTTACAAACCTTCTTGTTTGCAAAAGGATTATGTCATAAAAGCTCTTAATTTTATCAAAAGTGTTTGATTTTATCCTTTTATGTATTTTTGGTTCATAAAAACCCTTAATTTTGGCAGAAATATTTGGTTTTGCCCTTTTATGCATTTTTAGTTCATTTAAACCCTTAAGTTTGATAGGTCTTATAGCGGGTCATAAGAATAAAGGTCAAACATTTCTGTCAAACTTACCGGTTTTAATGAATCAAAAAAAACTTAAGGGCTTTTATGAACCAAAAATTCATAAAAGGGTAAAACATAGCATTCTAGACAAATTTAAGGGCTTTTATGGCATTGTTCCTTTGTAAAAATGAGAATAACCGCACCTTTCAACTCTTCCTCCTATTGAAGGACAAAAAAAGTACAATTACTATTCAAATTACCAATTTACGATCCTTTTATATATTTAAGAAATATTAGTAATGGAAACAGGATTACCTCTAAAATTGCATGAAACTCTTCTTTAGCAATTACAAGCCTCTCAATGTCACTAGAATCAACCACATAGATTATGGCGTATGAATTTGGAAAATAGCATCTCCAATATGGCCTTAAAAAACCACCGAAATTTTAAAAGATAATCTAATGTTTACCATCATATTAAAACATTATTTAAAAGAACAATTAATTTTAAATAGGAAGTGAGAAAGATTAACCAAGTATTACCGATGATGGTTTGGCCACCTGTATGATAAACAAGACTAATATTAATGAGAAATGTTACATTGATTAATCTAAATGGATTTTTATTATTTGCTACTATCTTTTTATGCAAACATTATCAAAGATATGATGAAAATTTTAAATGTTTAAGCTTGCTAATGACAAAATAGGGTAAATTACAATTTTGGTCCCTGTGGTTAGGTAGTTGTTTTAAATCAGGTCCGGTTTTGTTTTCAATTTTAATATTCATCGTCCCTGAAAAGGTTTTTTGTCGTGTGTATTTCCATGGACAATTGAAGTTAACGGTTCAGCATTTCAAATTTACAAAAATGACCGTTTTGACATTGTCTTCTTCATCTTCACCATCTTTTTTATTACCATCCTCAACCCTAATCAAGATGAATCAATAAATCAACTCATTTTTATTTTGTTAATGATCAACAACATATATTTGAATCAACGCAAAACAAATCAACCCATTTTTATTTTTTATTTATCACATCATTTTTATTTTTATTTTCTTACACCCATATATATGTGTTTATGTGTTTACTCCTATTATACGTAATCCTGGAGGTCAAAGAAGGGAATTTTGACGTAAAACTTTGCAACAGAAACGAAAAAACTTGTTAGGAAATAGACCTAAATCTATAGCCTATTGTCCAGGAATAATAACGAAAAAATAAATGCGGAAATATAAACACAAAGTAACGACAGAGAGATTTACGTGGTTCGGTCCAAGATGACCTACGCCCACGGGCAGGAGAGAGTATTCTTTATTCCAGAGCTAAATACAAATGTTACAGAGCGTACCTAGATTGCTAGTAAATCGGCCTCCTCTGACTAACGACTTCTGACTTTTACAACACTAAACCCTAATGACCAGCCTTTATATTTATAGGCTTTACATGAAACCCTAGCCGTACCCTAGTTGTTCACGGCCCACGCGACGCGGACACTTAATGGGCCGCGACGCGTGTGTTTACAATTCATACGGGTTTTAATTCCCAATTCACTATTTAACAATCTCCACCTTGAATTACGAATTCAACATAGCTCCACCTCGCTCTAGAAACCAAAAAACTTCCTCTCGTCTCCTGCCAGCTTGCCCCGTAGGGACTTACCTCCTGCGAACATCAATCAAGTTCAAGCATAGCTCGAACTTCTCCTTGGGTAACGACTTTGTCAACATATCTGCCAGATTCACCTTGGTATTGATCTTCAAGATTGAGAACTTGTCTTCTTCAACTATGTCACGAATGAAATTTAACCGGATATCAATATGCTTTGTCTTTTCATGATAAACCGGATTCCTCGCTAGACACAAAGCGCTTTCACTATCACAGTTCAAGACAGGCTTCTCCACCTTCAACCCCAGACTCTCCACAAAACTATGTAGCCAGATACACTCCTTTATACCTTCAGTCATTGACATGTATTCCGCTTCAGTTGTAGACAAGGCAACTGTAGGCTATAAAGTTGACTTCCAACTGACTACACATCCAAACAAAGTGAAAATATAACACGTGAGCGATCTCCTTTTCACCAAGTCACCACTATAGTCTGAGTCTGCATATCCAACCAAGTTACTATGAGTATTACCACCATAAACCAAACAAACATCCTTAGTCCCCTTCAAGTATCGCAGGATCCACTTGACCGCTTCCCAGTGAGCTTTCCCAGGATTACTCATAAACCTACTAACCACACTAACTGCATGTGCTAAATCAGGTCTAGTTCAGACCATAGCATACATAAGGCTTCCAACTGCACTTGAGTACGAAACTCTACTCATATAGTCTTTTTCCTCATCCGTAGTTGGTATAGTACTTTTGTTTAATTTAAAATGCACTGCCAAAGGAGTTCCAACTGGTTTTGACTGATCCATACCGAAAGACTGTAAGACTTTCTCAATATATTTATGCTGAGAAACATATAACAACCCCGCTTTCCCGTCTCTCTGAATCTCCATCCCTAATATCTTCTTTGTTGCACCCAAATCCTTCATTTCAAACTCACTTGCCAAAAGCTTCTTTAAGTTATTAATTCCAGCCATCTCCTTGGCTGCAATGAGCATATCATCAACATATAGCAACAGATAAACAAAGGACCCATTGGACAACTGCTTCAAGTAGACACAATTATCAAACTGTTTCCGAATGTAGCCATGCGAAGTCATAAACGAATCAAATCTCTTATACCACTGTCTAGGAGACTGCTTCAAACCATAAAGAGACTTCTTCAACAGACACACATGATCCTTATTAGAACCCGAAAAACCTTCAAGCTGTGACATATAAATCTTCTCCTCCAAGCTTCCATGAAGAAATGTAGTTTTGACATCGAGCTGCTCAAGCTCTAGATTAAACGCACTCACCATAGCCAAAAGAACCCGAATTGACTTCTGCTTCACGACCGGTGAGAAAACCTCGTGATAGTCGATTCCTTCCTTTTGAGAAAATCCCTTCGCCACTAACCGTGCCTTGAACCTTGCAGGTTCAACCCCTGGAATTCCTTCCTTCTTCTTAAAGACCCATTTGCATCCAACCGGTTTGACTCCTTTCGGTAATGGAACAAGATCTCACGTTTCATTCTTCTCAAGAGATTGCATCTCTTCATTCATCGCCATCAACCAGCTTGATCCTTCTTTACTTGCCACCGCCTCTTTGTAGGAACGAGGCTCATCAATACCAATGTTTTCACCAACAGCTAGTTCATATGCAACAGAACCAATATCACCATTAGTGACACATGCAACATATCTAGCTGGTGTCTTCGTGTTCCTTTTCTCTCTTCTCCTTGCTATAGATTCATCCTCATTGTTCTCACCATCGGCCTCAGCATCGCCAGACTGATCCTCATTGGGCTGTTCACGAGTTTTATCACGTCTATGCTGATCATCACCGACATGTTGTTCTTCATTTATCACTGTTTTGTCTGGAATTTGTGTGACAAACTCCACCTTCTGGTTGGCACCTTGATCTTTCCCTACATGACTTGTATCACCTCCTCTTTGGTTCACCATAGCAGATTCATTAAAGGTTACATCTCTGCTATTAATAAATTTTGGAGTTCTTCCTTCTTCTGTACACCACAGACGATAACCTTTCACTCCATGTGCATACCCTAGAAATATGCACTTTATTGCCCTCGCCTCAAGTTTACCATCATTAACATGAGCATAAGCCGGACAACCAAATATACGTAAACCAGAATAATCAGAGGGCTTTCCAGACCATACCTCTTAAGGAGTCTTAAAGTCGATTGCAGTTGATGGTGATCTGTTCACCAGATAGCAAGCAGTATTAACCGCTTTCACCCAAAATTTCTTCGATAAATCAACGTATAACCGCATGCTTCTAGCACGCGCTAACAGTGTTTGGTTCATCCGTTCTGCCACTCCGTTCTACTGTGGTGTGTGCCGTATAGTGTGATGCCTCACTATACCTTCTGCCTTGCAAAAGTTGTCAAACGGGGCATTGCAGAACTCCAACCCATTGTCAGTTTTGAGTGTCTTGACAGATTTTCCGGTCCGTTTTTCAATCATCTTCTTCCATTCCTTGAACTTCCCAAACACTTCGTCTTTAGTCTTCAAAAAATATATCCAAACATTCCTTGAGTAGTCATCAATGAAAGTCACAAAGTATCGATGACCTTTATGAGACTCGACCGGAGAGGGACCCCACAAATCTGAATGAATGTACTCCAGGATTTCCTTGCTTGTGTGTTTACCCGAACTAAACTTCACCCTGCGTTGCTTGCCTTTAACACAAGCTTCACAAAACTTGAGTTTTCCCGTTAGCTCACCACCAAACAACCCCTGTTTACTCAGAATTGACATAACCTTCTCACTCATATGTCCCAACCTTCTATGCCACAACTCTGTCTTATCATTACTACTCTCTAAGGATTGAGTAACCGCCACTGTTCCCCTAACCGAATTTCCTTCTAAGACAGGAACCCCACTCTTCTGCACCTTTCCTTTCATAACTACTAGAGAGCCCTTGGTGACCTTTACCCAGTCATCTTCACCAGAGTATTTCAACCCATTCTTTGCTAAAGTAGTAAGAGAAATTAAGTTCTTACGAAGATCCGGAACATATCAGCAATCAAGCTTTCTGACCATACCATCGTGCATCATAATCTGTACCGTACCGCTTCCTTTGACCTGAGCAACCCAATCATCTCCCAACTTCACCGTTCCTTTCAAGTCTCTAAAAGATTCGAACCAGTCACGATGGAAAGTCATATGATAAGATGCCCCAGTATCCAAGACCCAAGCATCAACAGAACTAGATGTACAAACAGTCAGCACATCACCTATGTCTTCTTCTTTAGAACCATCCTGAACAATAGCCGCACTGCCATTGTTGCTATTTTCTCCCTTCCCCCCTTTCAGCAATGGAAAATTTCTCTTGAAGTGACCCTTCACCTTGCAGTTATAACACTTGACTTTTGCAGAAACTTTCGATTTTGAACGTGACTTACTCTGATTTCCACCATCTTTCTTATCTGATGTCCTTCCTCTGTCAACGAACAGACCTGAACCGGATGTCTCCTCATTCCCAGAAACTCTACGTTTGAGTTCCTTGGACAACAGAGAATCCTTCACATCATTCACAGTAATTGTTGTTCTTCCATACAACATAGTATCAACAAAGTTCTCATGTGAATTCAGCAGTGAACATAACAAAATAAGGGCTTGATCCTCATCATCAATATTTACTCCTACTCCTTGAAGATCTAGAATAATACGATTGAAAGAATCAAGATGGTCTTTTACTTGAGTACCTTCTACCATCCGGAAAGTGTACAACTGTTGCTTCTGATACAGCCTATTTGTCAAAGAACTGTTCTGATACGTATCACAGAGCTTCTTCCAAATATCGGCAGCAGTGGGTTGATCAACAACTTTCCTCAACACCTCATCCGTCAAGCTCAAAAGAATAGCACTATGTGCTTTCTCCTCGATCTCCTTCTTCACAGCATCTGTCGTGTCCTTTGCATATTCTCCTTCCACTGCAACTGTGCATCCTTGTTGAACCAGAAGAGCCTTCATCTTAACCTTCCACAAAGTGAAATCATTCGAGCCATTGAATTTCTCCAAATCGAACTTGTGAGATGACATCTTCAATCAACCGATCCTTGTAGTCTTTGATGAACTAGTAAATCTGAAACTGCTTACTGCTCGTCGTCGCCGCGGCGCAGACTCCAACAGGGCGCGACACGGTATTGAACAGACGTGGTCCAACAGACGCGATCCTTCAACAAGCGCGACGCGGTTTTTCAACCGACGCGACGCGGCGAGGCCGTAAACCCTAGATCTACTACCGACTTCAATCAACCAGAACTACAACCAGATCTAAAACACGCTGACCTAAAACCGCAAATAACCACAGATCTAACACTACAGATCTGAAACCGCGGCTCTGATACCACTTGTTAGGAAATAGACCTAAATCTATAGCCTATTGCCAAGGAATAATAACGAGAATATAAATGCGGAAATATAAACACAAAGTAACGACACAGAGATTTACGTGGTTCGGTCCAAGATGACCTACGTCCACGGGCAGGAGAGAGTATTCTTTATTCCAGAGCTAAATACAGGTGTTACAGAGCGTACCTAGATTGCTAGTAAACCCTAATGACCAGCCTTTATATTTATAGGCTTTACATGAAACCCTAGCTGTACCCTAGCTGTTCACGGCCCATGCGACGCGGACACTTAATGGGTCGCGGCGCGCGTGTTTACAATTCATACGGGTTTTAATTCTCAATTCACTATTTAACAAAACTATAACAAATTCATAAAAATACTAAACCACAAGGACGAAAAATTTAATTTGCCCAAACATATAATATTGAAATGAGCCTTCTGATTATTACAAATAAAATTTGTCAAACTATAAGACTCGTTGAACGTTGACCACATCCACTAGTATAGAATAGATGGAAAAAGAACTTGTTCAGACTATCATAAGATTAGCTTCTCTTGAAACTTAAGCTTATCTCTTTTGTGTTCTAAATAACTTTATAAAAACATCTTTGTAGAATTTTATCAATTTTCCATATATATAATTTGTACTCCACATCGTACTTTTTCAAAAATATTGCAAGATTTACGTACTTCTTGAAAATTTTCAAAATGCCAATGGCTTTCCCGAAAAAAATAAAGTAATGGCTGTTTGAGTAAAAGGTTGAAAATATAATTTGTCTGAAATTAACCCGTATAAGTTTAGCAGACCTTAGGTTTATGTGTTTTCCGTATGTTAATTGATGAAATTTGAGAAATTAATGGCGAAAACGTGAGGTTTGGGGGTAGAAATTTGATACGGGAATGTGTTTTAACAGTTTCATGCTCCTATGGATATATCGTTTCAAAAAAGTTTTGCTGCTAACAGTCAACAGCAAATTAATAAAATGGTAATTTATAGAAAATTTAATGAAAGAGTAGCTTTATGATTTGCAATTATTAGATTATAAAATGTTTTGAGTTATTGCAAATCAAACATATGCTTAGAAAGAAATGAAATGAATGGTATTTCTTTGTTTTTTCTCAATCAAATTTTAACGTATTTTAATTATTTCAAATACTAATTATTTTATAAGTTTTAAATACATCCATAATATACTGCATCAGCCTTCAATAGTGTCTCCACGAATATTTTCATAAAAGATTATTTGATAATTGCAATAAAATGTATTGTCAATATTTGTTTAAATTCTTTCTCAGAATTTTATTTAGTGGAAAAACTTAAGATTACTTGTTTCCTCGTAATTTGTACTCCTTTAGCTATTTTTCACTCATTAGGATCAAGAAAATGTTGAAATTAGAGATAATGAAATAGGTTATCAACAACAAATATATAGAATGTCTTTCTTAGGCCTCCAAATGTTTTTTTCAACCATCTTGGGTCCCTAAACTCAACATTTTTGTTTAGATTGTATACTTATTACCGCTTTCAACTTTAATTGACTGTCGGTTATGATGCTTATCGGCATATGATTGTACATGCGGGCTCTATGATGCTTGTTGCGGCATGTTATAACACCCAAAATTTTTCGCAAAATATTTTAAATTTTTAAAATAACTTTTGAAAATAAAGTTAAACATAAGTATCAAGATAAACCAACATTTAGAATCCAACTTAAAACAAAACAACCAATGTAAGTGTGGAAATGTGAAATAACAAAAAGGTCCCAATAACATCGACTGGTAGTGGCGTCAGTGTGCACCAAGTCAAGCTTCAGCCTCTTTAATCTTAACATCTGAAAATATTAGGGAAAATGTAAGCACAAAGCTTAGTAAATTCTAACACTAACATCCAACCACATTAGCATTTACTACCCCAAATCCAAACAATACAAATATATATATATATATATATATATATATATATATATATATATATATATATATATATATATATATATATATATATATATATATATATATATATATATATATATATATATATATATATATATATATATGTTCAAATACATTTTCTAAATATTGTGAGATTGTAGGACTAAATCTGGTCCAATCATTTCATAGAGATAATTTTGGAATTATAATTAAATTATTTAATATTTAATATATTTAGGGATAAGATTATCGGTTTCCATATATTTATCGTTCATTATCATCTTTAAAAGTTAAAACCCTAGCCGTATTACCACTACTTCATCTTCTCCCAATATAATCGGATCAACACCCTTCCTTCTCTACCATCTATTTCTGTCGGCTACCCAACTGCCATCTCCGATCGACACCTTATAAAACGTATTTTTCATCTCCATCGATCATGACAACTATACGCAAGATTACCCATTTTATTTCATCCCTCGTCAACACAATCGCTAAGGATTATGATTTCAAAATTGCCGGAGGAAAATAAAGGTATGTTCGATACTAAATACGCAATTACTTATGTCCTCTCCTCCCTGTTGCGTCCCTACCATCAAAACCAATTAATGAGCATGGTTTTGAATGTTCGTTATGAGTACGTGACTTTTGTTCGCACAATTAATGAGGATGATTTTGAATTCACTTTTTGATGTTAAACCCTATATCCAATTTTTTAATTCACATTTTGATGTTAAGCCTCCATATCCGATTACAATTACGTGGCCTTTTGTTTCCACTATTCCTAAAAAATTCAATCTGTTGCAGGTTTTGAATTTTCATATATATGATTGGACGGTTTTCATTTAAATAAACTAAGTTTAAAGCGTTACTAAACTCGTGCGATGAGGTTACAAACTCATTTGACGAAGGCTAGAGGTCGATATGTGATCCAGAAAAATTGCCAACCGAGCTAAGTCGGAGGAGAATCGACGACGACGTTGTTAAGGACACTAACAAGTGTTTCGCTTGGCAGAACGTGATTGATAGGGGCTGTGGGTATTTTTGATCGGGATTTCAAGGGCAAAATACGATACCTTTGGTGATTATTCTTTGAGAATGTAGGGGTATTTTTTGAGAATGTAGGGGTATTCTTTGAGAATGTGAATGTATATAGTGTATTTTTTGATAATGTAAAGGTATTCTTTGAGAATGTTATGACAAAATAAAGTAAATAAAGTCTATTCTTTGAGAATATGATGATATTTTTTGAGAATGTGAGCGTGTATTCTTTGAGAATGGAAGCGTGTATGATTATTGTTTTGCTAAAATAAAGTACGTAATTAAGAATAGTCATTCTTTGAGACTAGGAGTGTATTGATGTAATCATACGTAACCAAGAATAAAATCGTGTCCGTGATCGTAGATTTTGTTGGTTAAAACATAATCCATTCCTTTTTTAAATTTTGATTAATAGACTAAAATACCCTTTCTAAGGGTTTAATTGTAAGAACTGATAAATTAATTACAACATATTTACAACTAAGCCCCTGCATCTAAAACCGTAGATAATATTGATCGGACGCTCCACATTTGGTCCTACAGTCACACAATAATTGTTAAATGTATTTAATACTATATATATATATATATATATATATATATATATATATATATATATATATATATCCCAATTACCCGCTAACCAATGAACAGATCAGTACTAGCTATAAATGGAAAGTACGAGTAGCTAGCTCCAATAAGATAACCGGCCTGAAGGAAACAAGTCCTTCTGTCCCCGGCCCAAGAGAAACAAGTCCCTTTGCCCCCCGGCCCGAGAGAAACAAGCCTCTCTGCCCCCGGCCCAATAGAAATAAGTCTCTCTGCCCAAATGTAGTGCACATACATACTTATGATACTAAAATAAAAACCTACTCAAAATAGTAAGTAACACAACCACACAGAATAGCAAATATGTAATGAAGTCAAACGGAGTGAAAGAACTCACCTTGAGTGAGTGATGAGAATAGCTAGCAATCAAACAAGACTACCAAACTTGAGCAAACTTCAAAACTTCACCTAATAATGACTAAAGGTTAGAAGGGAGAAGTAGTGAAGCTAAGAGTTAAGAAAAGAGTAATCACAACAAGGTCTCTAAAACAGACCTGCTGTTCAAAACGGATATACTCCAAAATCTAAAACAGAACCATAGGATTAACTAAAATTTATAGGAAACTAAGATTGCTTAGGTTTCCAGAACCATAAAAAACTCATCCTAACTCCAAAAGATGAACCATATATGAATTTTACAAAAAGGTGTATCACTGATGTCCCCAACAGGACCCTCCGGTGATGTTGGCCAATTTTAACCAACTTGTGAGTAGAATTAGTCCAAACCAAAATTCAGAGAAGTAAAGGATATACAAATGAAAGTCTCAGAGTTGGAATAGATTGAAAATCGTTTCCCAAGCTCTGGATATAAAATTCACATTGTGGACAATCACAGCACCAGTAAAAGCTGGTGACTGCCCACTGATCTGGAGTGTGGATCCATTCTAACCAAGTTAGATTTGGAAATAACACCCCATCTGCTCCAGATCTTAAATTCATAATATAAGGAACATATAGATACTTGGAATCACCCTGGATCCTTTTCCAAGCCATAGAAATGATAAAAACAAATTGACATGTCATTGGTCAGACCCGGATCTGACCAAACTGCAAAGAAGCTGTTGTTGCCCCTAGATAAAGTCCTTATCAGTGAGATTGGTCTTCTTAAGAAAGTTACCCAACTCAATTTGTGAAATTTAGGCACTGGTTAGGGTCCTTTTGAGTTTTATAACTCAAGTTATGATTTTTACAAAATGACTACAGATCTGATGGAAAACAGAATTGTAACCACCCATGATTCCATTTGGCTTATCCATCCTTCTCTCTTTGAAACACATTCTAAGATGTGTTCATCATCCCAATTCAGTCCCCGTGATCATGGTGGTACTAAAAGGGGTTAGAGGTTATAGGGATTTCGTTTAACCACAAGGACATAATTATAAACAACATGGAGATATGATTTTTACAAAAACACATATCACTACAGTCCCCGAAATGGCATACATGTGAGGTTAGCCAATTCCACCCAACTTTCGGATGGAACCAGACCTTAGGAAAAATCATGAGTACAATAGACTCGATAATAAAGGTCTGAGAGTTGGAACCAACTCAAAATAAATTTTCAAACCCAAGATATAAAATTCACAATACAGAACAAATCAGAAATGATAATGCTGATGAGAAAACACTGGTATGTGATGTTGTCCAATTCCCATAAACTTGGGAATGGAATCAGACATCCATCTTTTCCAGATATCAAATTTACTTAAATACAATGATTCTAGGAGGCGGAATTATGTAAAAAGCTTTCTCCAAACTCCTTTTATAAAATAAACAAAACAGCATAGCTAATCAGAACGAAATTAGAGCAGTACATAAAGATGAGCAATTACCCCATACCTCCGGTCTTCAAAACGGATAATGGTCTTCTGAAGAAAGTTGCTCAACTCAATTTGTGAACCGTGTGAACCGGTACTAACCCTATTTGACCTCTGGAACTCCAGATATGATTTTCGCAAGAAGGGAGACTCAGCAGAGGAATCTGTCAGAAACCCTAGGCCATGTTGCAAAATTCATAACTCCACTTCTAGACATTGAAATCGAAAACCCTTCGGTCAGGCCCTTCATTTATGTCTTGGGAACCTTCGGTTAACGTTTCGTGGCGATCCAACATCTGAATCTCCGGGAGATGATCGAACACTGGGTTGTGACTTCAAAAACGGGAATAGAGAGGGTTAGGGTTTGAGTGGTTCACTAGTGTGAGCTCCAAATGAACCCATTTAACACTTTAAGTAGTGTTAAGCTTTGTGGGTTTTTCAACTAAGCCCATAGCCCATTGACTTTAACAAAAGAAGTTTAAAAGATGACAAAATTAGCCCACTAACATAAAATAATCAGACCTTGGTTAAATTAAATTAACCAAAGGTTACAAAAATAATTAAATTAAAATAAATAAACATACCGGGAAAACCGGGGCGTTACACATGTGCCCCTCGGTGATGCAAGATCTATTGACTCTCCTCATCTCTCGTGTAAGCACCATATGTCTTGAAGAGGACGCCTAAGATGCCAATACTTTGACGCTTCTTCTTTGGCCGCAATATGTGGCACTGTCGATCCCATCATGGGGACTCCTGCCCATGCTGCCTTTAGGAATCATTTGATTAGCTTCTTAGTCTATGTTTTGGTAATGTTTTTGGGGGAGCTTTGATATTGGGTCATGGTTTTCCCACCCACAACCCTAAGGTCATCCTCAATATGTGTACCATGATTTCTTTGTCGTCGGTAGCCTCAAAAGACTTAACAACTGTTGTTAGCGGGACTTCGGCGTAGACTCTAATTAGGTATGATGTGAGGATGTCTTGATTCGAGCGTCCTTGAAATAACAACACGAACAATTAGACGAACATTGGATGATGACCCAAGAGAATGCTCTGAGAGACAAGTTAGTTTGTATGTGGGATATAGTGGATATAAAAGTTGGGAGTAAAGAGGTTAATGATTTAAACAATGCCTTGTACCTTGTTTGATTGTGTGGTATGTTATCTAGAACTAGGTGGGTATGTCGTTGTCATCCAAGTGAGTTATGGGTTTGTACCCTTGTCTTTTAATTGCGTCCCCAAGACTCTTCTAGGACGTATCATTGTCATTTTGTTAGTAATATGTGTTAGGTAGAAGGTACATTGGTATTGGTATCAGTCTTTTCTTAGCTTGGATCCTCGTACCAATAGTAATAAATAGATCAGTGTATACTTTATCAGTTACTGAACGTTTTTTTTTTTGCAAATGGGGTTGCGTTACCGTGGTGAAGTCCGATCGAGTGGCTTCGGGATAACTTTTTGGGTCAAATGTATCAGCCACCTTTTTTTCTAGTAAATGCTTTTTTGAGCTTAATGTTTTGTACAATTAACATATTTTATACAATAATATTTCATTTTACTCCCTTAATTATATTTAGGGATAATGCTACAGTAACCCATCGAACTTTTCATTTTGCATCTATTTGGCCCCTTATGTTTTTCCTTGATGTCTAGGGGCTTAATGTTTATACAATCGGGTTTAATTGGTCACCCGTTGGTTACTGTAGCAAAAGGATTTGCTATAGTACCCCCACAACGTTTTAAAAATACATCTAAATAGTCCCTGAACTTTTTCAGATTTATTCAGATTTTCTCCTATTGCCCGGTTTTCGAAACATTAAGCCCCTAAGGAGCAAGGAAAAAACCTAAGTGACCAATTAGATGCAAAGTGAAAAGTTCGATGGGTTAGTGTGGCATTATCCCTTATATTTAACCTTCAAAGCTTTGTCACTAATTTGATTTGTTTCATTTTAATGTTCGTATTAAATATTAAATTCATAATACTAATATGATTTTAAACTTATATGTAAATCATCAAATGTTGTGTGACGAAATAACTATAGGCTTTAGAATCTGTACTGCCTATTTTAATTTTGTGTGTTAAAATATTTTGATTTTATTTAAATTTATTGTTATTTACTTTTTCTTTATATAAATATTACATGTGTTTAAAGAATAATATATTTGATGGTCGACTTTATAAAACATTTTAAAAATAATGGATAAATTCCTTAGTTTTATAAAAGGTCATTAGAAGTGGACAATGATTGGGTAATATTTGAGTTAATAAATTTTTATTTGATAAAGTTGATGGAAAGTGATTCGGCAGAAAAAAATAGGATAAGGTCGATAATTATTTGTACTCTTATACTCTAATAATAGATTATCACGTCATCAAAAGAGGGATTGACATTACTTACGTGTTATGCCCTTTCCGTCAAGCCTGTTACGAATATCTGAATCATGTCATTTTTTCTTGTTATTTTGCAACTGACATGTAGAGGTGGTTTGTCGAATGGTCGAAGATATTTCAGGTAGTGCCGAGCAATTCTGCTAATCTTCTGGAGATCATTAGCAGGAAAGTGGGTGATAAGAGCTTTACTAATCCTATTCTCTCCTTTGTTTATACTATGATCTAGTCGATTTGGAAGGCTCACAACTCCATTGTCTTTAGAAAACAATGGTGAGTTGTTTCACTTTTGGTAGATGTAACACCCTAAAAATATTTATAATAAACATTTAATTTATAGCTTGATTTACAACAAAGAAACTTTTAAAAGTAATTAAATAAATAAAATATATCATAGTACACAGTTAAATATCATAACTCTAGGCAGTAAACATATCCTTACAAAGAGGCAGTAATCCCTATAAAGAAACGGTAAACATATCCCCACAAAAATGCAGTAAACATATTCACATAAAGATTCAGTAAACATATCCCTACAAAAGAGGCAGTAAACATATCCCCACAAAAGAGGCAATGAACATTAGAACGTGTATCCCCACAAAGAGGCAGTAAGCATACAAGCATAATACACATGTAGGCACATACTGGCACGTATATACAGTGAAACCCACTTAAATCCACTGAGCGGCTAGAAGCAAATCTCAAAACCAATATATCAAAAGATCACGTCACAGCCTACAAAACTTTGGTTTATTACTTATTGGGTCATAATCAACCACTTCTTAATTTGTTTCAGTATTTCTTAACAATTTATATTTTCCTGCTTCTATGCACACAACAGTTGTCCTACTGTTTGACCCACTAGAATTTAAATTTATTCATAGACTTTAGTAGTTACAACTTAGTATTCTTTCATATATTTAGAATTCCACTGGCCTTGTGTTTTTATGATTTTTCAACTATTTTATATGAATTTTATAAAGTTACAATTACAAGTTGTCTAGTGTTGATCAGCTTGACGGCCCAAAAACAATTTGCATAGTAAACCTCCTTTCGAGTTGAAACCAGGATTTGAGGTATATAAATGAAAGAAACTAGAAACTTATAGTTTTTAATGGCACTAGCTCACCCTCAAATGACTATAAATTTTACAAAATGCAGCAACAAGCTCTCCAATACAACCTTAACAACATCGGATAATTCATGCCATAAACATTTTTAAACTTAACATCATGTTAAAGGGTCTGAACATGGATGAAACTACACTCTCATATGCTTATATTGGTTCTGTCCTTGCCCTCATATGAGTTTTCTATGATTTTATATGATTTTTGCAAAACAGTGTCAGAAAGCATAAAGTTTCAAACTTTATTCTAGTATCATGTTTACTTTTAGTCTTTACACCCTATTATGTCATAAAGATTGGAGCTTTAGCGTCTAGTTTCCTAACTCATTAAGTTCTGAATACAATTACCAAGTTATGACTTAAGGTTGGGAGGTAAGGATTGTGTACACTTTGTTCTTGCACTCAACATACACATCACACTTTGTTAAATACCCATTTTAATTTCTTTATTCTTATACCCCTGTAATGCACCTAAGCTCATAATTATGTATCTACTATGTATTTTAATGAACTTCTTAAGACATGTTTTTTTACATTAAATTTTATCATTTGTGTTAGGTGTTGATGTATAAAGGACTTACGAAGGTATTTCTATAATGTTTTCCAGATTAAGACATTTTGACCGTTGTCCAGTGTTTGGGTCATTACTTATGAACTACAACTACAAATACGATGGTCCAGGTGTCTCTGGAAACTAGCTAAAATTTCCTACAATATTTTTCTATGGTATTTTCCCTAATTTATAACGCCCGGTTCCTCACATTTAACACCTTGATTTTTCTCAACTTTACACATAGTTAAAAGGTGTAATCAAAATTAAGAAACAAGTCATACAAGATGTTACCAAAAAAATTAGTTTAAGTCCTACCTATGTACATCAAGTATTTACAAAAGTTACACAAAAACCGAGTCAACCACATAGTCAAAACAAAACAAGTAAGTCCAAGTCAGATATCCAACTATCCTTTCATGCTACGCTTTCCGTGGTCTCCACTACCGGAACCTAAACACAACAACAATAACAACAATTTATGAGCTACACAAGCTCAGTGAGTAATTAAGGGTTAATCGAGTTATAACACCCATGCTGCATTTGGTTGGGAGTAATGATGGCAGGAAAGGAAAGGAGTATTCAGGGGGAATGGTTTGAAGGGTGTTTGGTTGTATTATGGAATGGATATAAGCATTCAAGAGGGAATCCCATTCCCTCTAAACACGCCTTTTTCATTCATAGGGTTCCCCTAAAAATTTTTCATTCTATTCACCCATTAATGCTCAATTTCCATTTTTACCCTCTTCATAATTACGATTGCAGCAAAATCAGGAACATATAATTAGTTCCTTCATTGTTTTTCATCGTTTCTTGCAATCAAAATTAGTTCAATCGAAAGACTTCCAATCGAACTCGCCCATCAAAGTCATCCAATAGAACTCATTCAATCGATCTCATGTAATCGAAATCAGTTCCAACATTGTTTTTCATCGTTTCTTGCAATCGAAATTAGTTAAATCGTTTCTAACTCATCTCTAAATGTGTATCACCGATTCAATCGAAATCAATTCCTTTCTTGCAATCGTAATCAGTTCAACGGATTGTTTATTGAGTATCACAGAGTTTTGATTAATTATCACATAGTTCAATAAAATCAGTTCAAAGAATTTTTTATTGATTCAATCGAACCCGTTGGAATGAAGCAATCGGTTGAGTATCGGAATGAAGCAATCAATTAATTATTGGAATGAAGCAAATGAATTGTTTATTGATACAGAGAGTTTCGATTTAGTATCATAAAGTTTATTGAGTCAATGAAATGCATATCACAAAATGAATTGTTTATTGATTCATTTAAATGCGTATCATAGAATGAACCAATAATATGGGAAGTAATGAATTTTGCATTTGTAGTTGGAAAATTTGTGCATGATAATATGGAAAGCAATGAATTTTGTGACTTTTTTATTGTAGGGGCATTTTTGTCATTGTTATGTATTTTCATTTCATTCCTTTGTGTTTTTTGTACTACCAAACAACAAGATTGAATGACTCATTACATTCCACCAATGTAATCAAACATGACAATTGAATGTTAATAAACCACTCCATTACCTTGTCCATTCCATTACTTGTTTCATTCCATTCCAGTGTCATTCCATTACGTCTAACCAAACATACCCCCAAGATCTCTTAAACTCAATCTCAATGGACTATCTCAGTCCTTAGTATGATTAACACACTATAGCTCTTTACTTCAAACATTCAAGATTGGTTATACAAAACCAACTCAATATATATTATAACTCATAGAATACTTCTTTTCTGTAATGAACATCTCAACATAATATAGTTCATCAAAGAATTAGTAAATAACTACTCACCTGAAGTCTGGTTAGTTCGTGTTCCACCTGTTCCTCGGGTCTCTCCTTCCTTCCTACAGGTATCAGCTGTGAAGTATCATCACATATTAGGTCTCAACATCTTCAATTAACTTAATAACGTCAAAATCAAAGAATCAAGAATCAAATTTTGTGGTTCTTTCTATCCAACCGTAGAAACACCACAATAATCACACCAACAACTCAAAGTAACACCTACTAACAACTTACTAACAACATATGTGGTAAATTATAACAAATTTGCAGTCTTGAAAACCTAAGGTTTAAAACCCCAAAACCCGTAAACTATCTCACCTCGTTGATTTAGGAATCAAGAACGCGTTTACGGTGTTAGATTCGACTTCCTCAAGCTTTCCTACGCAAACCCTTAGCTCAATTTGACCTAAAATCGCCGTTTGCGCTCTGAAAATCGATTTGGGTTTTATTTTCCTCAAAATCAAGGTTTGCAGCAAATTATACTCCGCTCAGCACAGGTTAGCGGCGCTAGCCTCTAAAGTTAGTGTCGCTAACTTTTAAAACCCCGACCCGTTTTGATTTTGCAAGAACCGTGTAATCCTACTACATGCTTTCTGATTATTTACACGACCCGTGTTGGTCAACACGACCAACAGCGTGTTGGTCTGGCAAAGGCTCGATTTGGTTTTTGAATCCATTTTACACGACCTGTGTGTCTCCACACGACCCGTGTAACCTTCTTTTGGCCTTTTTCAAGGTAAAATTTCATCTAAAAGGGTTTTTAACCATCCTAACTCATATAACAACCTATTTAATCTTAATTACACTAAGATTAACACAATCTCACTACAAATTAGTAACACGATATTACATAATTCTGCCCCTAAATTTCCCTATTATGTGTGTAATAACATGACAGATTGCTACCAAATTTCAACACATCTTGCCTGACTTTTGATTAAGACTTTTCCTTCACTTGTTCAATTCATTCATTAGTTCAATTATTTCATTTACATTCATTAAAACATAAACTTGGCTACGAGGTTCATGCAACCCATCAAATCTATGGTTTTTTGTATTAGGGTTCAAAAACAAAACCAAAACTCATGACCATAAAGAAGAAAAGTATATCTAATGTGTTGATTGGACAGTAAGAACACCCTTAAAGACTCAACCATAAGGTCTGACTTTCCGTTCATAAACATTATCACAACACATGGTCGTGTTGCGGTGGTTTAATGGTGATGTAAAGGTTCCAAGAAGCAAGAGAAAAAAACAAGAAAGAATCAAGGCTAAACACCTACCTACACCTTCAAGAAATGAAACCAAATATCTTGTAATCCTTCGAGACACCAATAATCGGGTCATATCCCAATTTCTCCTTGCTACCTACTCCTTTCATTCTCGCTGTTTTCTTCGTTTTTTCTCGTTAAAGCTCCTTCTTCTTCCTGGCTTCTCAATTTGGCATGAAAAGACAAATAAGGTTTGAGGTTTGCTTATAATGTAGCCTAATATATTGTTGATTGGGCTTTGAGGAGCCATGAATCAACAAGAGGGAGGGATTCCCCATCAATAAAAGTCTTGGCCCACATAAAGCCATGCAAAATTCCTATTTTTGCAATTAAACCCTCCAAGTATGTCATAATATTATCACTTACCCCATGCCACATAGTTTTAATGTTTGAGTTATTCCTAATGACAATTCTAGCCCCTCAAGTATATTTTAAATATTTACACATATTTCTAATAATAATTATTATTATTTTATAATTCACAATAATTAAATTATTATTTTTCCTAAACTAGAATTAAAATAAATAAATATTTAAATAATTAGTTAAATGAAAACGGGACGTTACAACAAACGGTATCAGCAAAAATTCTTTTAATTGGATTCGACATAATCTAAATTCTTTAATCTCGATTGGACTATTTTCTCATGCTTTTTATTCTTATTGTAACTATGCTTGAGATTATCGCTTGATTTTTTTGTTTATGATATTGCTTTTCTTTTAAAAAAAGAAATCAATTCCAAAGCGAACATCCAAACAATCATTTAGGAATCATGGTTTCATATTTGTAAGATTACCGAGATAAAAAAATAAAAAAAAAAAAAAAAAAAAAAAAAAAAAAAAAAAACTTTAATTCCCATTCCCCTTTCTTCAACCTAATTGGAAGTATAAACTTTAATTCCCATTCCCCTTTCTTCAACCTAATTGGAAGTATATTTACTGATTATTTAATTATTACAACTCCAAACAGCATAAGCACATCTTATAATAGCTAGTTATATGATTTTAGTTATTAAGTATGCATAATCACTTTCAAAATACACATACAAACAACCCCCATATATGTAGGTCTCGTGATACATAAGTCATGTCTTAAAGTAGATAGATTCTTCGAAATACATAACTATAAGTAGTGAACCGAATATTAAAATTGTACAGCCACCCAAAAAAGAAGACTTGACACATGCCTCCTAAGTAGAGGAAGTCTTCCCATCAACAGATTCTGTAAAACAATATGCGGGTGCTTGAACAACAGAATCAGGAAGCACTGCTCCAACCTCCCAAGTCATCACATGCGAAGAAATCCCTACATTATAAAATCTCGATAATCTTATTCATATTCAATTAACAATTCTAGAAAAAACAATTTAACCACCAACATAAATTTCATAAATTTAGAACCGATATCTAATTACCATCATAAAAGTCCCAACGAACTGGTCTCTTGGTGACCACATCTTCATAATACCAAATGAAGTCCACCTTCTCCCACAAATCACACAAGAATCCATCCGTCACAACTCTCCCCAAATACCGTGCCCCATCAAGAAAGTCTGGTCGCGGTATTCCAACACCAAAATCCGTTATCTGACATTCAGTGTCTGCCCCAAGAGTGTAATAAAAAGACGTGCCATTGTTCCACTCAATGTCATATAGCACGGTACCAAGTTGTTTTTGGAAAATGTTAACATTGCGACCTTTGGGCCAGTCGTACCAAAGGTCGCTCAGTTGGAGGTGGGTGGAGGTCAGGTTCATGTAGAGCAAGGCGTGGAATTGTTCGGGCCATGGTGTAGGCTTGGGTTCGGGTACGGTTAGCCGCCAGCTAACGGTTACATGGTTTGGTAGTTGGAGAAGTAGAAAAATGAGTAATGAAGTGGATATAAAGGATGCCTTCATATTTGTAATTGTATGTTCATGGTTGTGCTTTGTTTGGTACTAGTAGTAGTGGGCATATGAGATTAAAGTGCTTGTGGACCATTGAGCACCACAAAACTCTTATCCAGAATTTGTGTCCTATGCGAGTTATATATGAGTAATCGTATCAATTCATTTTTTCAATTCTTCAGATTATTCTTTCTTGCGTTTTAATTAAACTACATAATATTATCATTTATAAATAATAACATTTTGAATTGAATGTATTGTCCTAAACATACAGAAACAAGATTATGTTTTGTGTATTCAAGACTGGAGCCATATTTTGTAATGTTGAAAGAAAGTAATAATGTTGTACTTTCATTATTTGTATATTACCTTCATTTTTTTTTTCTATTACAAAATTGTATTCTCAAATATTTCTACTGTATGCATTATATCTTAGAAAATCCATCAAACGTTAACATTATATTTTTAATTCTTTTACTTATGAAAACAATAAAATTTTAAAAATCTATAGATGTAGGTCTACAATAGATCAATAATGCAATTGGCTTTTGTTTTTATTTTGATTTATTATTTTACTTACTACTAGTGTATTTAAATCTAGAGTAAATTACAATGTTGGTCTTTGTGGTTGACATGAAATTACACTGGAGGTCATCCTATTGAAATTCGACATCTATGGTCCCTGTGGTGGCAAAAAAATAACGGATTTGGTCCCTGTCCACATAAAAAGACCAAACTACCCTTTTGGCTTTCTTTTTCCTTTTTTTTTTAATTTTTTATCATTTTCATAATTAAAAAAAAACCCCAACTCCTAGCATCCGATTTCTTCATCCCCTTTTCCAACGCTTTCTCTAAAAACTCCATAAACCAATTCCCTGCCTCCGTTTCAATCTGCACCCCCAATTTTGTTGTATTACTCAAACTACAACAAGAATCGTTGCTTATTAAAAGTGTTCGATCGATTTGATACTTGGATTAGACGGCGGGACTACCGACACGGTGTGTATTTGCATGCCGATTACTCCTTTCACTCCAAATCACAATCCTCTTGAACCTCCTCCGGTTTATGCCCGTGCTGTTGCCGGCTGTTCCAATCACAGTTGTGTTGGCGATACTCATTTCTCTCTCTATTTCTATTTTCTCAATTCTCACTTCTACTTCTATCATGTGTATGGATAATTAGTTCGTTGTTTTGCATTTGAACGTTTTAATCACAATTTTGGGAAGATTGTGCGATTCATGGTTATTTTATTTTATATGATTTATAGAAACTGCTGGAAGGGAGACATTAGAACAAGTTATGGCAGAAGCTCTTTTAAAATCAAGGTCTACAAGATCTGCTGTTCGAGCTGTTTGCTTAGCTGTATCTGGAGTCAACCATCCAACCAAAGAATTTTAGATTGGCTTAGGTCAGATCGGGTTTTGCTGACCCCCCCGCGCCGTACAATTCTCAATTCTCGGCATTGTTGAATCTGCCCCAAACCACTAATAACAATTTCAGAAACCGGTTCAATCCGCCGTACAATTCTCAATCTTCGATGTACACCGGTGCTTCACGAAGATGCAATTCCCGATGATCCGTTTATCTAATTGAAGGGGAATATGACGAGGATGAAATGGAAGCGGTTTTGAAGCTAGGGTTAAGTTGCTACCCCAATTGAGTGTGTGACCAAGATGAAACGATAAAATCCGGGAGCCGGTTGAGATTCCGATCAGACGGAAACGCAAAGAGAGAGAGAGAGAGAGAGAGAGAGAGAGAACGCGGAGAGAGAGAGAGAAGGGGGTGTTTTGGCTCTATTTTTTCTTTTTATTTTAATTATCTAAATAAAAATATGTAAAAAATAAATAAATAAATTGAAAAGAGCAGTTTGGTCTTTTCATGTGGACAATGGCACCACAGCGACCAAATTTGTTATATTTTTACCACCACAGGACCATCAACGTGAAATTTGAAAAAGATGACTATTTGTGTAAAAACGTGTCAACCACAGGGACCAAAACTGTAATTTAGTCTTAAATCTATTTCTAAAGTGGGATCCTTGAAATTTATGTTTTAATATTCAACAATAAAATAACCTTTTTTCTGTAAATAAATAAACTATCAAACTATATAACCATTTGGCTGTGACCGTGACCAATGAGACACAAAGTGCATTTTTTTATCCCACCAAAAAAGGTGCGACAGTACTCTCTATTCAACGCAAAAAGACGTGAACAACCTTATAACATCATCAAAAATAGCCTTCAAAAGCTTCGAGTCTAATCATGTCCCACATACTAAAGAACAAAATTATCGATCATATGAAGAACCACATCCGCACCATCTGAATTCAACCAATAGCTCTTCACCTAATTTAACCACACAAATACAATGTCACATAAAATATATATTTTTTCACATAAAAGAAAACTATGACATCATGAATCCACAAGGACAAAATTCACTTGTTAATTTATCAATACATAAACTAAGTACAACAAACAAATAGTAATACCCTTAACTTATTTTTTAATTTTGTTAGGAAAAAAATGACTATAAAAATTAATATTAAGCTAGAGAACTTGCCTGAATAGTATTGTGTGCAACATATCGTTGTGTGCTTTTGTGGAAGCTAACATCAACGCGTTCCCAAGGTACTTGAGTAAGACCTCTGAGCATCTCCTCTGAGAAGGGTAAAAGGGTAAATACACATCAGATTTATCAACAAGACCATACCCACGTTATAACTGAAAAGGGTAAAACGGACCTTCTAAATTTTGTGGTACCCCTAAAGAAGACGTCCCTTTCTTGATCGTGTCACAAGACTCGCCCTCAACATGGATAATGTGTGGATACTTCTCATGCTTTACAAGAAGGTTTGGCTACATATATAAAAAATAATGTTTTTGATGATTAGGATGAGAAGGGCGTTTATGTCTTTTACACATACAAGAAATTGATTTGGAATTACCTTCGGAAGTTCATGTTGGCGGCGAATTGATGATGTATTCCACCCAACCACGTCTTATTAATCAACGGAAGGAAAACATAGACAAGAAAACAACCAAAAGGTCATGTTTTAATTTAGCATTAAAAATAAATAAATAATATTAAAGTAATGAAGTTAAATAGGATACGATCGTAGTTCGCGTTAGCATACGCCACGCGTCGCTTGAAAGATCTTAAAGCAGACCTACACATTACATTACATTGACATCAGTCTCAGTCTAATGCACACCAAACACAGTACAACATAACATCATCCCATTATATTTTGCCTGACGTAACAAAACCACAAAAAGGGTATAATGGGAATGTAGGAAGTAAGCAAAACTAACATGAACTTAATTTCTTCAGAGTCATAAACCATTCGAAGGAGTAGTGGACGACCATCGACATCATCGTCATTATCACTAAGAAAAAGATGTTTTCCGGATCTCCCGACTAACCAATGTGCAGTTAGTGGGGCCCGTTTTTCAAGAAATGGAAGACCACAAAGGAATGGAAGCTGTTCAAACATATAAAACAAAATAAAAATATAAATATAAAAATAAAAAACATAAGTTCGCATATATGTGTCAAGGGCATACCTGTCTATGCCCTCTAGAACCGAGATGTGGAGTTGCAACTGTAATGAAGTTGACTGGTTGTAGACCAGCGATTTTAGATTCAAGAAACTGTTTTTGTTCGGAATTATTTGTGTTTTTTTCGTTTAAATTTGAGGATTTAATAATAGGAATATTTTCATATAGAATCCCGATTGCGTATCGGGCAACTAGGCCACCTAATGAATGTGATACAAATGAGATCTTTGACACTTCAGGCCATCTTTTCACAACCGTTAATACCTGCATTATAAAATTAAAATTAACTTTATAGAAATCTATAAATTTGCTTTGATGACAAAAAAAGTTGAAAAGGAAAAAAAAATGAGAAAAATACCTCTGTGGCTAGTCTTTCACCCATGCGGTCAACACCATCAAAAGTTAAGGTGGAAGAATTGCACTCACTGCCTGTTTGGTGTATGTATGTGAATGATAAGAGATGATGATTATAAAATATATGAGAAATGAGAGTAGAAGAGACTTTCTCAATACAAAAGAAATGAAACAAGAATTGTGAAAGATGGAAATGGATGAAAGAGAGCTACTCACAGTGAACAATGACTTTATCGGGAAGCCTGTTGAGAAATTGCTTAGCAGCATATCTCCAATCTGCAGAACTGGACACATGACACAACTAAGTAAATGGTGCACATTTGGGAAAATGGAAGGAAATTTGTAAAAAGTTACAACTTCGGTTACTTCACTTTTTCCATGAAATCTAACATTAAGATGAAGTAAATAGAGATGGTGCAGATTTATACAAATCAGGGTTTAATTTAGCTGACAAGCAGAAGAGATGAAGCTGAACAGTTTCGGATTTAAGAATGGTGGTTCATCTTTAAAACACCAAATTCAAATAGAAAATGAATGATTATGATTCTAGTATCAAACCACACAATGGTTTTTCAGATGATTGAAGCAAACAATGTGCAGAGAGTTATAGAAAGGAGTAGCGACGAAATTACCTGCCAATGATCCCATTAACCATGATTACAAGGTGATCAGGTGGAACCATGGCTCCGGCAGAGACCGCTTCAAAAACATCTTCACCGGTAACGACATTATTCTCGGACTCGATCACTTCCACTTTACGATTCGTCTTCCTGGACTGAACAAAACAGCATCTTCTCCCCAATTTCCGAATAAATTCCATTTCTGCACGACCGGAATTACCCCGTACAGCCAAAAACCTCGGCAACCCAGATCGAAACCCTAGGGTGAATGAATCGAATTTTAGGGTCGCGAAAAGGGGTTTTGAAGTGACAGCAAACATGCGTAAGGAATCGATGAGTTAAAATCATGGAAAAAAGTTGAGTGAGTGGGTAAAGTGAAGACCGGGAAAAGTAATTCATGAGCGGGGGAAAACTACGGCTGCGGTGGTTTGACGAGAGACGTGGGGCTTCTGATGTAACGATCGAACGGGAAGAAACTGTTGTCGTCCGTACCCGCCGACCACTTCCATCCGTTTCAACCATGTGCATAAAAAAATAAAAATAATAATTTTATATACTCTAAATAAAAAGCTAAATATGTATATTTAAAATTTAAATATCATATGTACCCGAAACAAACATCCAAAATATCGTATTTGCCTATATAATATTTTATAATCATTTTTAGTTACTTTTTAATATTTAAAATTATTTTAATTATTAATAAAACTTAGATTGACCACAATACCTTTACCTTTGAAATTGCATAATCTTCCATTCTCATTCCAGAAACACGTCGACATCTCATAGCCATTAAAACTCTACACGATTTCTAAATAGAAACTCTAACAGTATCTTCTTGATTGTGTAAATGTATATTGTTGATTGATACAGACCCTTTGAATTGAATGGCTTGACGAATCTTTCACAATGTTGTGGTAAGATCGATTAAATACAAATTCTATGGGATAGCTCAATACGGAACTTTTGTTGTAGTAAGCATTAGATACACTATCACTTCGTCAAGTAGCATGGCGTGAGGATTTCAAACTATATTACAAGTCCTTATTCGTCTTTGTAAATATAAACTTGAAATTGTTTAGTTTGTTTGAACACTGCTATTAAACAATCAAATTGCTTTTATAAATACTGCCACGACAAGGAGTGTCACATACAGAGAGGATTTGTTTGATGGATCTCGCTGTTTTCGGTGAAATCTTCGGGTGATTGCGACCGCAATTTACTAAACCAAAAGATAATGTATGCGATCTCTTAAAGATCTTGATTATGATTCTTAAGAAATACATTTGGTGGATCATTGGTAGAACTAATCTGATCAGAATATGATTAGTTGCAATATAGTGTTGATTCGATGAACATTGAGTCGATTCAGTTGTGATGCTATTCATATTTGGGTTTCTTCAAAAAGTGGGCACGAGGCTACCAGATGATGAAAATTGTCAGATGATGAAAACTATGACAGGTTTGGTTATTCGACAATGAGGCGCTTCAGATTTGAAGGTTTCTTAATTATTCGATTAAGCCATAATGCATGGGTGCGATAGAGTGTGCTTGCTTAGTGTACAGGTTACTAAATATGAAATCAATTTGTAGGTTATATGGATGACGATGAGTTTGATGTAGTAGTTTCTCGGTAATTGATAATGATGATTTGTGGAGTTTGATTGCACCAATGTTTCTGTGATTGTTTATGTGTTTATCTTTAGAGATTGAAAGTAAGCCAGACTCATGACATATCAAAGGGGAAGGAAGTTACTGTTAAGATGGTTAGGGGTTAATTACCATTAACGTAGTTCTAACCGTTTGACTTCAGGAGTTGTGAAGATTCTATAAAGGGTCGTGATGATTACAACCTATATAAATACGTACGTATTGTTAATGTAATGTAACTGTTGTTGTGATTAATAAAAAAAATTATTTGTCTTTGAAAAGAACCCCTCTTCTTCTTCGTATATTTTTCCAACAAATTATACTTCGTTCCAACAAGGTGGGCTACTTGGATATGCGGCTTGTCGACATTGGTAACTTGTGCATTGTTATCCACCATCTTGGAGCTTACCAGGTGCCTAATCTACTTGACATGATTGGAATAATAGGCCACGAAACTTGACATTTTTCATGTTGAACCAAAGTTCATATTAGAAATATCTAATGAAACACATTTGTTTCTTTTACTCATTGTTCACGAGCAAAAAGTATTTTTTTTCTTCATAAGTTGGCTAAAAGAAAAAATGGTATTAAGGTTTAGTTTAGATAACAACAATTTGTTTTAGTTAGAGGGTATATAAATGATATTTTAAACCTATATTTATAATAAGGGTATAATAGTCAATTGATAATAACAATGATTAAAAAAGGTTTAAAAAAGGTTTTGGATAAATATGATATTTAGTATGTTTATTTAGGATATGTATGATATTTAAATTTTAGATAGGACAAATATGGTATTTAGTTATTTATTTAGGGTATACATGAAATTATCCCAAAAAAGATAGAGGGGGTGGGGTGGGGGTGGGGTTACACGTGGCTAATCATAACCGGTTAAATTAATTAGAGTAAATTACAATTTTGGTCTATGAATGTTTTAGTGATCCTAATGGTTTTTAGATTTTAACACTTTTTTAGTTTTGTAACTTTAGCCGTTACTCGTCTATATCTATTTTTCTTGTCTTTATGGGAACAAATTTATGTTTTAATTTTTAAAAGATTCCTCAAACGAAATCAAATGAATAAACCGGTTACTCCATTCAATGAGTCAAAAACGTTTGCACCAAGACGGTGCAGATTTTTCAAAACTTAAATTTCTCAAGATCATTACCAAACTGTTAAACCTATTAAAAGTGTGAGTAGTGGACTCACATTTGTAGGAAAAGAATTATTCATACCACTGGTTTCAAGCTGCTTTCCTTAGTAGCCTTTACTTTTTACGAATCATCGTAAGCAACCTTGAGTGTGTCAAACATCTGCTTAGCTTATGTAACACCACGTCACTCACGGTAAGTTATTTTATATTAATCGTATTATAATTTCAATACAAAATAATATCATAAGGGTTTGAATGGTTAAAATACCTTTAGAATAAAGTTATCGTGCGAAAAACGCTAAAAATGAGTAAACCGGGTCGTGTGGTTCAACCCGGGTCGAGTTGGAGGACTTAAAACATTAGTTGAACTCAAGTGGGTCGAACCTGGGTCGTGTTATAGTCTTAAACATTCAACGAAATGGAAACAAGTCAACCTGGGGCGGGTTTTAAAACCCGGGTCGTGTGACATTAAAAACCCGGACCGGGTTTCGGAAACCGGGTCGGGTTCCGTCAAAGACCATTTGGGCCGTAGCGTCAAACCGGGGAGGGTTATCGAGCACGGGTCGGGCTATGCAGAACCCGGGTCGGGCTGATGGACACGGGTCGGGCTGCACACCGCCCCAACCCATTTAAATTGTGATATTTCCTCATTTGGTCATTTTTCTCTCGATCAAAAACACATATAAAACCCTAGAATCATCCCCTTTTCGTTCTTGGATCAAATTGGAAGCTTAGAACTAGTCGGATTGAAGTAATTTTCGGTATTTCGCTTCTCGAAGGTAAGGTTTACCTTTTAGTCCGATGGAGTGGTTGATTTCCCTTGTTTTGAGTTGGTTTCGGGTGGTGGTAAAGGACCACCTGTGAATTGTTAGAACTTGTACATGTACACTCAATTGGGATGTGTTGAAATGCTTCTAATCCTGAGTCTTACCCATTGTTATCGAGTTCAAGCCTTGATGTTTGAAAAACAAGAAATTCACCTCTTTTGGTATGTATGTGAATTGTAAGTGTTGGGAAACGTTGAAGGATTGTTTGTAACTCTTGTGGCATTAGCTAGGACTGTTTAAATCTTCAAAACCAGGTGAGTAATCTGTACTATATCTAATATGATATGTATTGATTGAACTCTTGAAATCTGAGATAGCTTTAGCATTTGAAATGGTAACCTAGAAGTTAGCCAAGTTACCCAATTGATATGGTTTAACGGCCTCCGTGGCTAGGAGATTGGATTTCGTATCCAAATGTTAACGGCCTCCGTGGCTAGGAGATTGGATTCCGTATCCAAATATAAACGGCCTATACGGCTAAGAGATTGGATGTGATATCCAAATAATAACGGCCTTTGAGGCTAGGAGATTGGATTGATATCCAAATGTTGATTCAAACAGGGATATACATTTGTATAGAGTTTTGATAACTTAATTATACATAATTACTTGTTAAACTGTTTATATGATTACTCATTGAGCTCTATGGCTCAAAGTGTATGTGTGAATTGTCCCTGCAGGTGAGCGTGACCCTGCTAAGGGTAAAGATGTAGCTCATGGATAGGACAGTCTGTTGTAGCTGCCCGGCTTAGAAGGAGTTTACTTTTGTTATGTACTCCTTGATACACTTGTACCCTTTTTGTATAAACTTATACACCTAAACAATTAGTTTGTATGTTTGGAAACTGTGTTTAAAAATGAAAAATTTTGGGTGTATTTTTTTTTAAAAAGTCGGGTGTTACAAGTTGGTATCAGAGCTGTGGTTTAAGTAAACTAGGTGTCTGTAGAATAGATCCCTGGACTTAGACCTTGAAAAATAGTAGACATGTTGTGCAGTTGGTTGTATATAAGTTTGTTATTATATATATGAAAGGTTTTCTGCAAACCATGAACTAAATAACCTAAGTTCACATGCAACCTATGAGGATCTATGTTTTCTTCCAACTGAACATATAACAAAACCTAAAGGCCATAAGAAAATTAACTAAAAGAATAAAATTAGAAAAACCAACCTTTTAGAATTTTCTGGAAGCTGAGCAGCAAAATTATCCTGCCTCAAATGAGATCACACCCAAAACTAGAGGAGAGAGTCACGAAAATCCAGAGAGAGAATAATGAGAATGGTGAAATTTAATGATGTCTGGGAACCCCTATTTATAGTTTCCAAATGGCCAGTTGATAAACCTTAGAGATAAACCTTTTTGAATTCAAATAAGATAAACCTTTTATCTTATAATTCAAATTCCTATTTATCCTTATTTATCAAATTTCGAAATATATATATCCATATATATAATTTCGAAATCCACTTGTCACTCCACACTGCCACTTACTCAACTATTGAATAATTACAGTTTCAGTCCCTGCACCTTTAATTAATTAATTTAATCCCCAAATTAAATCAAATTAATTCTGGATTAATTCCTAATTAATTAATATAGTTTCTAATTAATATATTATCACTTTAATATATTAATAAACCATATATTTAATTCCTGTTGATTTATTAATCCCATAATAAATCAACCTCTCTCTCTACCGAATTTTCTACCAAACCTCCAGCCATGAGGGCAACCCAAATGGACTGTGCTTCTATTAATTAGGTAAATACTAATTATTAGTCATGGCTTAGAAACCTAATCCAACAGTCTCCCACTTGGATAAGTCTATGACTATAATTACCGATTTAACCTCTAATTAACCAGCACTTGTAGCTTCCTAGAAACCAATGGCAAACTCTGATCTAATCAGTCCTGTCCATAGATAAGTGATCTGATGATCCTTCGTCCAACAAGATATTTTTCAGACTCAAGACATGGATAAAATCAATCTGGTCTGATTCACTGTTCCTCGATTTCCGATTTGCATATGACTCTTAGACTACCATTTTAGTCCCGGTTGGCCAACCATTTTAGTCAACTTCAAATCATCGAGAGGCCTACAGATATCTGTTCCCCGTTAGAGTCAAGGGACGAATAAGCTTTGACTCATATACTTATGTCTTTTACGAGACAAATCATTCACAACAACACGTTTTATAACACCGAGTTACCGATGCGTTTTCGTATTATCAATGAACAACCGCTTAGTAAATCATAACTCATATGTCTTAGCTTAAAGATCAAAAGATATTATCGTCTCAACATTGCTCGTGATGTAATCCATGAAGCAATCCATTGAGCGCGGGTTTATCCAATACTCAAATCTCCATTTCCAAGTACTCACGAATGGTTCAGCAATCCAATTGCAATGTCTAACTCCTTAGACAATCTATTACCAATTCATGACAGCCTTACTTCATACTTACTCCCTAAAAGTATGAGCGACTGTGGATATTTGAATAATCCAATTATTCAGGAAGTAAAACATGCAAAATGAAACACAATGACAAAGTATTGACAAAAGTAGCAAACCATTACTCATTAATAAATCTCTATTATTAAATCACAAGAGTCAAATACAATACATTGTTACAAGTTTCGAAACCTATCTAATTTATATAAACTTTATATCATCTCTTAATCCAATGCTCCTAGCATGCTGATTATGCTTAATCCTACTCAGAGCCTTTGTCAAGGGATCTGCAGGATTATCTTCCGATGATACCCTCTTTACCACGAGGTGACCTTCTTCTACCTTATGCCTTATGTAGTGGTACTTTCTGTCGATATGCCTGGACTTTCCATGATCTCGCGGTTCCTTTGTTAAGGCGACCGCACCTTCGTTATCGCAGAACAGCTCCACGGGCTCCTGAATACTCGGGACTACTCCAAGGTCACCGATAAAGTTCTTCAGCCAAGCCGCTTCCTTTGACGCTTCACTTGCTGCTATGTACTCTGATTCGCACGTAGAATCAGCCACTGTTTCTTGCTTGGAACTTTTCCAAGTAACCGATCCACCGTTCAAAAGGAATACCCAGCCCGACTGAGACCGACCACTGTCTCTATCCGTCTAAAAACTGGCATCTGTATATCCTTCAACTCTCAAAGTATCACTGCCACCGAGGACTAACACCATGTTCTTGGTCCTTCGCAGATACTTGAGTATATTTTTCACAGCTATCCAATGCGCCCTTCCAGGGTTACCATGGTACCGACTGACCATGCTTAATGCAAAGGCCACGTCAGGGCGAGTACACGTCATAGCGTACATGATCGATCCTACAGCCGAAGCGTAAGGTACCCGACTCATTTCAGCTATTTCTTCGTCTGTACTCGGACTTTGAGTCTTACTCAATTTTGCATTACTTTGGATAGGTAGCTCTCCCTTCTTGGAATTTTCCATACTAAACCTTTTCAGTACCTTTTCCAAGTATGTACCCTGACTGAGTCCAATCAGTCTCTTCTTCCTATCTCTCAAAATTCTTATCCCGAGAATATAGGCAGCCTCTCCTAGGTCCTTCATGGCGAAACATTTCCCAAGCCAAGCCTTGACATCTTGCAAGGTTGGAATATCGTTTCCCATGAGCAGTATGTCATCGACATACAGCACCAGAAAGGTGACTATACTCCCACTAGCCTTGACATATACGCAGGACTCATCCTCGCTCCTAGAGAAGCCAAACTCTTTGACTTTCTCATGGAAACAAAGATTCCAGCTGCGAGAAGCTTGCTTCAATCCGTAGATTGATCTCTCAAGCTTACACACCTTATTGGGATACTTTGCATCGACAAAACCCTCTGGCTGATTCATGTAAACATCCTCAGTCAACTTCCCATTAAGGAAAGCGGTTTTGACGTCCATCTGCCAAATTTCATAGTCATGAAATGCAGCTATGGCCAGCATAATCCTAATAGACTTTATCTTGGCTACTGGTGAGAAGGTCTCGTCATAGTCAACCCCTGGGGTTTGAGTAAAGCCCTTCGCAACCAGTCTTGCCTTGAAAGTGTGTACCTTTCCGTCCATGTCGGTCTTCTTCTTGAAGATCCATTTGCATCCGACTGTCTTTCGACCCGGTACGTTGTCAACCAAGTTCCAAACTTGATTGTCATACATGGACTTGATCTCGCTATCCATGGCCTCTTTCCACTTGGCAGACTCAGGGCCCGCCACTGCTTCCTGGTAGTTAGCTGGTTCATCCAAATTTATCAGTGTCCTATCACTGACAAACGTGTCCCCATCCGAAGTTATATGGAACCCATAAAACTCGGGTGGCATGCTAACCCTACCGGAACGCCTAAGAGGTAAGGATACATCTGTCGGACCAACATGAACTTCTTCCTCATGTTGGTTGCTAGTTTCTCCTAAGGTTGCGTTATTTGATGACTCTTAAATTTCTTCCAGATCAATGGTACTCTCACTGTCCTCTTTGAATATGAGCTCTCTCTCTCGAAAGACCGCTCGTCTAGCTACAAAGACCACGTCCTCGCTCGGTCTGTAGAATAGATATCCAAAGGACTGTTTGGGATAACCAAGGAAGAAACACCTTTCGCTTCTTTCTGCGAGTTTTTCTTGAGTCTCTCGTCTAACGAAAGCCTCACAACCCCAGAATTTGATATGTGCCAACGAGGGAACTTTCCCCGTCCACATTTCATGAGGTGTTTTAGCAACCTTTTTAGTAGGGACAAGATTGAGGATATAGGCGGCAGTCTCTAAGGCATACCCCCAGAAGTGAATGGGAAGTGAAGCTCGACTCATCATGGAACGAACCATGTCCAACAGGGTTCGGTTGCGCCTCTCCGTAACACCGTTCAACTGTGGTGTCGTGGGAGGTGTCAACTGCGAAACTATTCCGCATTCCTTTAGATAGTCTAGGAACTCGATACTAAGATACTCTCTACCTCTGTCGGACCTGAGCATCTTTATCTTCCTGCCTAATTGATTCTCTACTTCGTTCTTAAACTCTTTGAACTTTTCAAAGGTGTCCGACTTGTGCTTGATCAAGTAGATATAACCGTATCTACTAAAATCGTCGGTAAAGGTCACGTAGAACCGCGTGCCATCCTTTGTGGTTGATCTGAATGGACCACACACATCTGTGTGAATGATGTCCAGCAGATCCTCACCTCTTTCAAAAGACCCTTTGAAAGGTGATTTAGTCATCTTGCCCAACAGACAAGATTCGCATACATCATCCGACCTGAGGTCGAATGATTCCAACACTCCATCCTTTTGGAGTTGGGCGATGCGTTTCTTGCTGATGTGCCCGAGCCGACTATGCCACAGACATGCCTTTTCTACACCACTAGTAGAATCAATATAATTTACACTATGTCCTAAATTGTCAACACATTCAATAGTTTCATACACACCATCACAAGGATAAGCAGTAAAAATCAAAATACCATTTTTGAAAACAGAAATCGAACCAATTTTATTATCAAAAGAAAATTGAAATCCTTGTCTGAACAATGCGTGAAATGAAATAATGTTTCTTGCCATTTCTGGCGAATAGCAACAATTAAATAATTTTATACTAACATCACTACTAAGCACTAAACTGTAAACGCCGATCTTGGTAACAGGGGACGATCTCCTATTGCCCATGATCAAGTTCAGTCTACCGTGCTCCACCTCCCTGCTTTCCTTTAGGCCCTGCAGATCAGAACAAATGTGAAAACCACATCCTGTATCAAGGACCCAAGAATTAGAAGATGGTGAGTTTTTAGAGATAGTGTATATACCTGCTGTCGATGGCTTTACTTTCCCATCCTTGACATCCTGCAAGTATTTGGGGCAGCTTCTCTTCCAATGGCCCTTCTCTTTGCAGTAAAAACAGTTGGCTTCATCGGGGTTGGCCACACAAGGAATTTGGGAAGACTTGGTTCTCGAGCCATTGCTTGACGACCCGAACTGAACCTTTTCCCTCCAATTTTGCTTAGGAGGGCCCTTCCTCTTCTTTCCTTTGCCACTTCCAATGGCTAGGACGGGCTGATTAACCGAGGGTACACTTTTACCCTTCATCCCGTCTTCAGCAACTCGAAGCATGCGATGCAACTCAGTCAGGTTAGCCTGATTGTTGTTCAAATGATAAGCCAGCCTGAACTGGTCATAAGAACTCGGTAGGGAGTTAAGCACTATGTCAACGGCCAACTCCTCCGGTACAGGCATCGCAAGCTTTCTAAGCCGCTCCACGTAACCTTGCATTCTTTGCACATGAGCGCAGATGGACTCTCCATCTTTAGGTTTGCTGTTCGTGAAGTCCTTGACCACCTCGCACCTCTCGATGCGCTCTTGCTTGCGGAACTTTTCCGCAAGCTCCTTGTGCATCTCAAAGGGCCAGTAGTCTTCGTATATCCTTTGCAATTCGGGGTTCATTGTGGCGATCATGATGCAGGCCACTTTGGTCGCATCATCAGAATGTTTTTGGTACGAGGCAATTTCCTCAGGAGTAGCAGTTTCAGGGTCAACATCGACAAGCTCAGTCTCGAGAACATACTCTTTGTTCTCGTACCTCAGAGCCATCTTGATGTTTCTAATCCAGTCATTGTAGTTTGTCCCGTTCAATTGAACCTTGGAACACAATGAGAGGATAGAGGGAACACTAGAGTTTGATTGGGGAGCGGATTGATCAGCAGAAGACATCTATAAAAGAAGGTAAGTTTAATTAGATACTTGTCGGTCCTTATAATAACCCAATATAAAATAAGGCTAGGATCCAACTATAAGAATTTGCAACATAGAAGAGGGATGCCGTAATCTATAAGCAAATTTTATAAAGGTAGGCGAATGACGATTCAGCCAATTCCACCGCGGAAAAATAATCTTATTATAAATGGAATTCCTAGTTTCTTTTGAGATATATTGAACTGTTCAATAGCATGTTTAATCTCGGATATGCCCCACCGTTTGTGACTGGGATGCCGAGGATCACAAACCGGGTGTGAATAACCATGCAAATTAGCTTGGTACTCTTGGGGTCCATTATCATCTCAAATTGATGTGCCGGTAAACCACACACGCTCCATCAACAATGATAACACCCGAGACACCCATTGCCACTCTTTATGAACCCCCATTGGTGTGCTGGTAAACCACACACGCTCCACCAACGTTTCATAAAGTGCAATGTGCAATTTCATGGGTTAGCATCAAATTCACATTTTTCCTAAAGTAACTAGATTGGGATTTTTGTAAATAGTTCTAGTACTTTGATCATTATACTTTCAATGATTAAGTGGTTCTGTCAAACCCGTTCGGCTAACGACCCTCCACTGATCAGGCGAGCGGTGGGTGAGAGTGTTCACCCATTAGACTACCATTTTATAGGCAGTCTCCTTATACCCACTTTATAGACCAGCTTCGTGAATGAGGCCTACTATTGATTTGACTAACCAAATTTATCTCATATATATAGTATTAACTTTTAATAACATATATAAGATGTATTTTAAAACCCTTTAAAATATTCAAGGTTTATCTTTTAATTTTACCAAATTTAACAATTAAATTTTGAATTAAATTAAACCTCAAATTCGATTTAATCAATTTTAATTACCAATTAATTAAATTAATTAAATCTAAATATTTTAAACATTTTAAAATATTTTTCCTGATTTTTCTATTAATTTTTCGAAAATTAAAATTAATTAAATCCCTTTTTGAATTATCTTTTAATTAACAATTAATTAAATTAATTCAAATGAAGATAGGTTTATCCAAATTAATCAAATTAATTAAAACCTATCCTAAACCCCCTAGATTTCGAATTCAAATAATGGGGTTTAAGGTTATCCATTTAATTAACAAATAAAGTTACCAAAAATAGAAAACCTCCTAAAAACCCTAATTACAATTTTCGAAATTTGCCCAGGGGGGATTAGGGTTTCCAAAACCCTAATCCTAGAAATCGATCCTTAATATAATTAGGGTTTATAAGCTTTAAACCCTAAAACAGTTATAACAATTCAACAAGAAAACAAACCTGGCTCTGATACCACTGAAAGGTTTTCTGCAAACCATGAACTAAATAACCTAAGTTCACATGCAACCTATGAGGATCTATGTTTTCTTCTAATTGAACATATAACAAAATCTAAAGGCCATAAGAAAATTAACTAAAAGAATAAAATTAGAAAAACCAACCTTTTAGAATTTTCTGGAAGCTGAGCAGCAAAATTATCCTGCCTTAAATGAGATCACACCCAAAACTAGAGGAGAGAGTCACGAAAATCCAGAGAGAGAATAATGAGAATGGCGAAATTTAATGATGTCTGGGAACCCCTATTTATAGTTTCCAAATGGCCAGTTGATAAACCTTAGAGATAAACCTTTTTGAATTCAAATAAGATAAACCTTTTATCTTATAATTCAAATTCCTATTTATCCTTATTTATCAAATTTTGAAATATATATATCCATATATATAATTTCGAAATCCACTTGTCACTCCACACTGTCACTTACTCAACTATTGAATAATTACAGTTTCAGTCCCTGCACCTTTAATTAATTAATTTAATCCCCAAATTAAATCCAATTAATTCTGGATTAATTCCTAATTAATTAATATAGTTTCTAATTAATATATTATCACTTTAATATATTAATAAACCATATATTTAATTCCTGTTGATTTATTAATCCCATAATAAATCAACCTCTCTCTCTACCGAATTTTCTACCAAACCTCCAGCCATGAGGGCAACCCAAATGGACTGTGCTTCTATTAATTAGGTAAATACTAATTATTAGTCATGGCTTAGACACCTAATCCAACAATATAACCTAACAAATTGTTGAGTTTTGAAGTATGAAAGGTACTAGAAGTAATCCTACACGAAGAAATTCAGGGCGTGGAGCCTTGAGAGGTGGTCGGGCCCGTTCTCAAGGCTCAGTTGGAAGAGGGGCAGGTGGACCAGTAAATGAAAATCCACCAGATTTACGCACCATAGTGGCTGATGTGGTACGTGAACTATTACCTACTCTGATGAATGTACATGGTGAAAGTGCTGTAAAGCAAGTTCATGATAAACAACCTGAAAACGAGAGTCAAGGTGAAAGCGAAAGTCGTGTAGAGAAAGAAGTTCATGGAGAAGGGAGTTCCGGGAAAAAGACAGAATGTACTTACAAGACCTTTCTTGGCTGCAAACCTAAAGAGTTTTCAAGGACAGATAATCCGGTTCATGCTATGGAATGGTTGTTCCGAGGTGGCTGTGAAAAGGTTAGAAGAAGAGTTTTTGCATTTGGAACAAGGGTCTCATACGGTGCAAGAATATACAATGAGTTTTCTTGAAAAAGCCAGATTTGCTGAGCACCAGATAAATACTGAGAAAAGAAAATTTGATAAATACGTGTGGGGATTGAAAACCCGAATTCGAGAAATTATGCAACTGCTTCAGTTGTCTTACTTTCGACAGGTGGTGGATAGAGCCACAGAAAGAGAGACGGAACTTCAGAGGCAGGAGGAGGAAAAGAAAATCGGTGAAACTAAACGAAAAGTGGAGGAACAATCGTGGACGCCTCAGAAAAAGTCGCAACAAACGGGGTCCAATTTTAGAGGCAAAGGTCCGAAAGAAGAAGCAAAATGGTGTGAAAAGTGCAGGAAAAAGCACTTCGGAAGTTGTCGAACCGATATTCCATCGTCGGGTTGTCGTAACTGTGGAAGGCAAGGGCATATCGCTCGAGACTGTCGGGTAGAGCGGAGGTGTTTCCAATATGGGGCTACAGATCATATTCGTCCAAACTGTCCCCAAATAAAAGCTGGAGCACCTAGTGATAAACCCAGAGAGGAGCGGGGAGGAAAGAAAGAAGAGATAAAGGGTCGGGGAGGACCAGTGGCATCACGGGCATTCCAAATGACAGTGGAAGAGGCTCGTGAAAAGACTGACGTAGTTTCAGGTATATTCACTCTAAATTCAATTCTCGTATACGTAATATTTGATCCTGGAGCTACGTATTGTTTTGTGTCAACATCTATGATGTCTCGTTTAAATATTCCCCTAACTCCTATGGATGAAAGTTTGGAAGTAGCAGTGGCAGATGGTAGGTATGTTTGGGTGTCAGAATATATTGAAGGTTGTCAGCTTAAGATCTACGGGACCACTTTCCCTATAGATCTGAAGCCGATGACTACCAAGGACTTTGGAGTAATTCTGGGTATGGATTTGTTGGCAACAAATTATGCTAACATGGATTGCAAAAACAAGAATATTACAGTTTTAACACCAGAAGGGGCATGGATTAAAATCCAGGGCGAACGACCGCGTCTGAGAATGCCGGTTATTTCTTTTGCTCAATCCCGGAGTAGTGTCAGTAAAGGAGGGGTATCTTATTTAGCATATGTGTCTTTTGCTAAATCGGAACAGGTGAGAAAAGAAAGTGTGAAAATTGTAAATGAATATCCAGACGTTTTTCCTGAAGAACTTCCCGGATTACCGCCGGATAGACAAATTGAATTTGCAATCGAATTAGTTCCGGGAGTCGCACCAGTTGCTCGGGCTCCTTATCGACTAGCACCTTCAGAAATGGAGGAACTCAGAAAACAACTGGAAGAACTTCTGGATCGGGGTTTCATTAAACCCAGTTCATCACCGTGGGGGCGCCTATTCTGTTTGTAAAGAAGAAAGATGGGTCGTGCGTATGTGTATCGACTATCGGGAATTGAATAAAATCACGGTGAAAAACAAATACCCGTTACCGAGAATCGATGATTTGTTCGATCAACTTCAGGGAGCGACGTATTTTTCAAAAATTGATCTGAGGTCGGGGTATCATCAGTTGAAGATTCGAGAATCAGATATTCCGAAGACCGCCTTCCGTACTCGTTATGGCCATTATGAATTTTTGGTTATGCCTTTTGGGTTAACCAACGCTCCGGCAACATTCATGGATCTTATGAACAGAGTATGTCGTCCGTTCCTTGATACTTTTGTAATTGTATTCATAGACGATATTTTCGTGTATTCTCGAAGCCAGGCAGAACACGGTGTTCATTTACGCCAAATATTGGAATTACTTCGCCGAGAAAAGTTATACGCGAGGTTTTCCAAGTGTGAATTCTGGCTAAGAGAAGTACAGTTTCTTGGGCATATTATTAATAGTGAAGGTGTCAAAGTTGATCCAACAAAGATTGAAGCTGTGATGAAATGGGAACCGCCTCGGAGTCCAACGGAAATATGTAGTTTTCTCGGACTGGCAGGTTACTATAGAAGATTTGTATAGAATTTCTCTTTGATTGCTGCCCCGTTGACTAAGTTGACCAAGAAGGGTGAAAAGTTTGAATGGGCGGATAGACAACAAGCAGCCTTTCAGAAGTTAAAGCAAGCCTTATGTGAAGCTCCGGTTTTAGCCTTACCGCAAGACGGGGAAGACTACGTGGTTTATAGTGATGCTTCACGGGTGGGCCTTGGATGTGTGTTAATGTAGAAAGGTCAGGTAATTGCTTATGCGTCCCGTCAATTAAAAGAAGCTGAGAAGAAGTACCCGGTACATGATCTCGAATTGGCTGCAGTAATTTTAGCTTTGAAGCTTTGGAGACACTACGTGTATGGCGTGAAGTTTGTGGTATACTCGGATCATAAAACCCCGAAGTATTTACTTGACCAGAAAGAAATGAACATGAGACAGCAAAGGTGGATGGATTTACTCAAAGATTTTGATTGTGAAATACTATACCATCCCGGCAAGGCGAATGTGGTTGCAGATGCCCTGAGCCGAAAACAATATCCTTTGAAGATTACATCCACGTATATGGGTGTGGTGAGCCGACTACCCGAGTTAATTCGTGTGGCATAAGAAGAAGCCTGCAAGACCGAGAACGTGAAAAGTGAACGAATGGTCGGGTATATAAAGCATCTAGTTGAAAACTCTTAACGGTAGAAGACTTTTAGAGGCCGTGTGTGGGTGCCCAAGCAAGGTGAGGCGCGGGGTTTACTTTTGGAAGATGCTCATTGTAGCAGATATGTTGTACACCCGGGCAGTACCAAGATGCACCGAACGCTAAAACCTATGTATTGGTGGCCGGAAATGAAAAGAGACATTGGAAGATATGTAGAAAAGTGCCTGACTTGTTTGCAAGTAAAGTCGAACCATCAGAAACCGTATGGCGAAATTCAACCGTTAGCAATTCCAGAAAAGAAATGGGATAATATCATAATGGATTTCGTAACAAAACTACCCCGAACACCGCGTGGGCATGATACTGTTTGGGTAGTGGTTGATCGATTGACGAAGTCGGCGTAATTTTTACCGGTTAGTGAAAATTTTAAAATCGAAAGTTGGCGAAAATATACATTGACGAGGTAATTCGTCGACATGGGTTACCGTCGTCAATTGTATCCGATCGAGATAGCAGATTTACTTCCCGATTTTGGCAAAGTCTTCAAGAGCAGTTGGGTTCAAAAGTATTAATGAGTACCGCGTATCACCCGCAAACTGATGGGCAAAGTGAAAGAACCATTCAGACTTTAGAAGACATGCTTCGAACAAGCATGATAGACTTTGGCGGGAGTTGGGAAGATCATCTACCTTTGGTAGAATTTTCTTATAATAATAGTTTTCATTCCAGTATTCAGATGGCCCCGTATGAAGCGTTGTACGGAGCACCGTGTCGTACTCCGACTTGCTGGACTGAAGTGGGGGAAAAGCCGTTGGCCGGACCCGAGATCGTAGCCCAAACTGAAGAAAAGATTAGACAAATCCGGGAACATTTGAAAGTTGCCCAAAACCGACAGAAACAATATGCTGACAGGCGGGTAAAACCCTTGGAATTCCGCGTAGGGGATATGGTAATGCTTAAGGTATCCCCTTGGAAAGGCTTGATTCAATTTGGAAAGAAAGGGAAGTTAAGTCCTCGTTTCGTTGGACCGTTCCGGATATCTTAAAGAATAGGAGCTGTGGCGTATCGATTAGAGTTACCAGAAGAACTCCAAGGTATTCATAATGTTTTCCATGTATCTCATTTGCGGAAAACATTATTCAGTGAGTCCCAACGAATACCTCTGGCTGAAATAGAAATTGATGAAAAATTAAGATACCCGGAACAACCCGAGAAAGTGTTAGATCAAAAAGTAAAGCAATTGCGGAACAAGAAAATCAAAATGGTTAAAGTACTTTGGCGACACCATAGAGGTTCATGACGTGGGAAGCTGAAGACGAAATGAGGGAGAAATACCCTCAACTCTTTACTTGATTCCGAGGACGGAATCTTTTAAAGGGGGGAAAAATTTGTAACACCACGTCACTCACGGTAAGTTATTTTATATTAATCGTATTATAATTTCAATACGAAATAATATCATAAGCGTTTGAATGGTTAAAATACCTTTAGAATAAAGTTATCGTGTGAAAAACGCTAAAAATGAGTAAACCGGGTCGTGTGGTTCAACCCGGGTCGAGTTGGAGGACTTAAAACATTAGTTGAACTCAAGTGGGTCGAACCCGGGTCATGTTGGCCAACCCGGGTCGTGTTATAGTCTTAAACATTCAACGAAATGGAAACAAGTCAACCCGGGGCGGGTTTTAAAACCCAGGTCGTGTGACATTAAAAACCCGGACCGGGTTTCGGAAACCGGGTCGGGTTCCGTCAAAGACCATTTGGGCCGTAGCGTCAAACCTGGGAGGGTTATCGAGAACGGGTCGGGCTGTGCAGAACCCGGGTCGGGCTGATGGACACGGGTCGGGCTGCACGCCGCCCCAACCCATTTAAATCGCGATATTTCCTCATTTGGTCATTTTTCTCTCGATCAAAAAGACATATAAAACCCTAGAATCATCCCCTTTCCTTTCTTGGATCAAATTGGAAGCTTAGAACTAGTCGGATTGAAGTAATCTTCGGTATTTCGCTTCTCGAAGGTAAGGTTTACCTTTTAGTCCGATGGAGTGGTTGATTTCCCTTGTTTTGAGTTGGTTTCGGGTGGTGGTAAAGGACCACCTGTGAATTGTTAGAACTTGTACATGTACACTCAATTGGGATGTGTTGAAATGCTTCTAATCCCGAGTCTTACCCATTGTTATCGAGTTCAAGCCTTGATGGTTGAAAAACAAGAAATTCACCTCTTTTGGTATGTATATGAATTGGAGGTGTTGGGAAACGTTGAAGGATTGTTTGTATATGGCTAGGAGATTGGATGTGATATCCAAATAATAACGGCCTTTGAGGCTAGGAGATTGGATTAATATCCAAATGTTGATTCAAACAGGGATATACATTTGTATAGAGTTTGGATAACTTAATTATACATAATTACATGTTAAACTGTTTATATGATTACTCATTGAGCTCTATGGCTCACAGTGTATGTGTGAATTGTCCCTGCAGGTGAGCGTGACCCTGCTAAGGGTAAAGATGTAGCTCATGGATAGGACAGTCTGTTGTAGCTGGCCGGCTTAGAAGGAGTTTACTTTTGTTATGTACTCCTTGATACACTTGTACCCTTTTTGTATAAACTTATACAGCTAAACAGTTAGTTTGTATGTTTGGAACTTGTGTTTAAAAATGAAAAATTTTGGGTGTATTTTGTTTTAAAAAGCCGGGTGTTACAGCTTAGTTTTATCATTCTACAATATCATAAAATTCATAAGGAATGCATTGTAGATATGTGATCTAGCTCTGACATCAAGGTTAACCTTCCTCTTATGATAATTGACTATTAGTAAAGAGAAATCTTGATGGTTCTTATGGTAGCTCATGGGGTACTTGAGTTTGTCAACTGAGTGGATGGAGAAAAATATTCTTCATTGATTACCTCGAACATGTTGTAGTCCATGATTTCCACAACCATTGAGGTTTTTTGTAACCGCATATTGAAGTTTTTTAGTCAAGGGAGCACTTTTACTTGCAAAGTTGGATCGAAACCGAACATATGAAAACATGAAAACATTATTTTAAAAACACAAATTGTAGTTACTGGATCCTTAGACTACTAGTATCAGTAGTCTAAAACACTACTATGATACTAGTCGTTGATCCTATAGTGTGCGATAAATAGAAAACGAGCACAATATTTGATGAAACTAGTTATATTGATTTAAAATGCTCCAGTAAATAAATATAATAAACATGAAAGATCTGTTTTCATGAGAATTGGTAGGATTGTTTTGATAACCTAAAAGAAATAGCGAGAACATCAAGTCCATGAATCTTTAAAAACATGTTTCAAAACCTATGAAACCATGAATAGTAGAAAGTCCAAAGCAAAGAAACCATAATAAACATGAAAGATATTCCAAAAGTCTAGTATGTTACACTTGTGTCAAGAAAGAAGTTGGTGAAGAAAAAACACTAAAAATGAATTCACTACTGAAGTCGAGGAGGGACATGATGATTTTTCTAAGGTTGCAACTCAAACTAGCTAAATGTCAAACATTTAAATAACTTTAGATCCAAAGGAAGATAATTCAAACCTAATTAGAGAAATTTTGAAGTTGTTTAGCCATGTAGATCTAATAAACCAAAGCCCAAAGTTGGTTCTAGTAATGTCAAATTCAAATATGGATACAATGGCCATTTTACTACAAATTGCAAGCATAAGGATTCTAGTTCAAATGAAGAAATCTATGAACCCAAGTATACGAGATTTGTCGATTCATGGAAAAAGTATAATGGTTGATCAAAAGTATAGTTGTCTAAATAGGAAATGTGAGAGGCTAAATCTGCTTCATTTCATGATAAAAAAGACTTGAAAAGCAGACTACTGATTTATGTTGGATGACAAAAATTAAATAGTCAAGTGATAGAATAACATACCAATCCGTATAAATCCCGACTATTCACTCTCACAAACTCACACATAAATCTTGACTATGAATTAGTATATACTAGGATAAAATAACATACCAATCCATATATACTGGAATACATTTATGTATGTAACTTCTTATCTTTATCTTCATATTCAAGATTCTAAATAACTTTATTTTCTATTGAGATGGTTGATCATCTTCTTATTAGTTCTATGGTTGCCAAGTCCATTTGGAGTCTCATTTCTAGGTGGTGGGATTTTGATTGCCCTATCGTTAACAAGTTTGTGGATTTAACTTTTTATCCATATAAAGTTAAGCTAAATGGGTCTAAACGGACAATACTTTATGCAATTATTACCATAAGTGTTTGTGTTCTTTGCAACTTTCAAAACAACGATCTTTTTCAGAATTGTTAAGCCTAGAAAGGCAGACCTCTCTGATAAGTTGGTCTATCGTTTGTATTTCTAGAATTAGAATAAGAATTACTAACATAAGTTGAAGTAGGTTGGTTGGTTGCAAAACCCTAATGTAGTTATGGTTATTTTGAAATATGTTAGTTTTCTAGCATCTTGTTAGATTTCTAATAAAATTCGATTGTTCCAAGAAAAAATGTTGTAGGAAATAATATATATAGAATAGTGGATATAACATGTGTCTCTAATTAAGGGACTATTTTGTGTGGTTTTAATTTCTTCCCTCCTAAGGTGTAGTTGTTGTCTTTATCACAAATAACACATATGATCAGTTGGACACTCAAATGTTATTTCTTACGTTTGAGAACTCTCTATAAACACAATTATCATCTGTATTAGCATGTATATAATCTATCTATGAGAAAAAAGAAAAATCAGGAAGACACCATTATGGAAAGAAAGGAATCAAACTATAGCATCATATTCTTCAAAGATAACACTTCCATGTAAGCACACATGAGTCCTAATGAAGTTTGTATGAATTTGATCCTTGATTATGCCTATAAATTCAAAACTATACACCAACATACTTACCCTCTTTCTCTTTAGAATGATTTTGTGTTTAGAATCAGCTATTGTTTTCTTATTTGCAAAATGATGGTGCCACTTAACATGGGGTGTCTTGGGGGAAGGCGATGATAAGGATGGATGGGCAAATGACAACGTGTTTGGCAGGGGGCTATATGTTTCACTGTCAGGATGCATGCATCGATGTATATATTTTTGTATAAACAATGTTATATTAAATAAAAGAAATAACTGTTTGTCATAAGACACCATGTTAACAAAATATCATTTTGGTAATCAGTCAAATCTGTTAATTAGTTGAGTGATCGATTTGATTGGAAGAGAATTAGGACGTTTAATGATTCTTTGCATCACTGATATGTTAGAAATTTCGGGTAAACAATGGCTTGGATCCTTTGAAAATAATGTACAACACTTTCAAATCAAAGTATTTCGATGGTACTATCGAATATTTGATTGGATAATATTCAAAAGGTTTCTAGATCAGAGAATGTGTGAAAAGATGTGTTTTTCGTACCCTAGAAATGTGGCCAACCGGCTATAAAACCTGTCAAAAAGCTAATAGAAAAACTGTCATTGTGCGCACCACACGGGTGGTGTGCTATCACACGGGTCGTGTGGTTTCTCTGATGCAAACTGTTTCGATCTACACACGGGTCGTGTGATACTACACGGGTCATGTACTTTCTAGGATGCAAACTGCTTTGACATTCACACGGGTCGTGTGATGTTTGACCAGAGTCTGATTCCAATTTGCTTTGTGATCACACAGGTCATGTGATCACAAAAGTCAGAAATCAGAGTATTTTTGGCCCTAGCTAGGGGCTCTGCCCCTTGGACCCTACTACCAGGGGCGCTGGCCCGAGACCCCACTTACGAAAGTGTACTTAGAATCTTAATCAAATTCAAACAAGTGTGCACTCCGCACCTTACTTACTTGTTTAATGTTTGTCAAGATTACATTTGGTCAAAAAATTAATCCATTACACTTAAATACACATTGGTAATATACAATTACCAACAAACCTCCCCCATTTAAGTGTAATCTTGATTAACTTAAAAAAACATAACATTTAACAAACTGATACATAAATGAAATATCGTGACGATTGAATTTCACATTAGTGTATTACACATTCAAAATATTCAAATATCAGAGTGTCACTAAGGATTGAACCCTTTCTATTCATAGTGAATACATGAAGATAATAACACACCAATTTACATTCTCATAAGTTCTAGCTTGACGCTATTTTTACTAGCTTGTGTCGTATCCTTCAATAAGCATATCAAAGCTAAGTCCCAAGCTTCTTGAAGCAGCTAAACTTCATGCTTAGATGATCAGCTAAATTTAACTGAGTTCTTAAAAACTCCTTTGGTTAGATGATCAGCTAAATTTAACTGAGTTCTTACAAACTCCACTGATATCACACCATTCGTTATGAGTTCACTCTACTTCTTTGCCATCAGCAACCAATGCTATAAATTCAGATTCCATGGTTGAACTTGTAATACAAGTATGTTTCTTGGATGCCCAAGAAATAGCACCTCCCCTGAGAAGGAATACCCAACCACTTGTGGAGGAGTGATCCTCCAAATTGTTGATCCAACTAGCATCTGAATAACCTTCTAAAACCAAAGGATATCCACTATATGTTAAACCATAATCCATGCTTCCTTTCAAATACTTGAATACTCTATTTATGGCTTGCCAATGATGTGAACTAGGATTACTAGTATACCTACTAAGCTTTCCTACAACATAAGCAATATCAGGTCTAGTGCTAATCATGGCATACATAAGACAACAAATAGCCCTTGAGTATTCTAGTTGAGACACAAGAGATCCTTTGTTAGGAAGAAGCTTAAGATTAGGATCTATAGGAGTGCTAACAGGAGAACAATTTTCAAAGTTAAACTTTTTCAATATCTTCTCAATATAATGAGATTGAGTGATTGAAATACCATTGTTTCCTCATTTCATTTTTATACCAAGAATCATATCCACCTCCCCCATGTCTTTCATGTCAAAACTAGATGATAAGAATTTCTTGGTTTTGTCAACTTCATCTTGACTAGTACCAAAAATCAGCATATCATCTAGATATAGACAAATTATAACTCCTTTAGCAGAAGTATCAAATTTTCTATATACACACTTGTTAGCTTGGTTTAATGCAAAACCATTAGACAAGATGACATCATCAAACTTTTGATGCCATTGTTTTGGTGCTTGTTTCATACCGTACAATAATTTCTTTAGTTTGCACACCTTGTTTTCATTTCTAGGAATCACAAACCCTTCAGGTTGTTTCATGTAAATCTCCTCATCTAATTCACCATTCAAGAATGAAGTTTTCACATCCATTTGGTGAATTACAAGATTATGTATAACTGCAAGAGCCAACAATAATATAATAGTAGATATTCTAGCCACAGGAGCATAAGTATCAAAGAAGTCAATGCCTTTATTTTGCCTATAGCCTTGGATAACCAATCTGGCTTTATACTTATCTATTTTGAGGATCCATTTACATCCTAATGCCTTGTGTCCAGGAGGTAAATCAGAAAATACCCAAGTACTGTTATGCATGATAGAATCCATCTCATCCTGAATTGCTTCTTTCCAGAAATGAACATCCCTTGAAGCCATAGCTTCACGAAATGTATTTGGATCTTAGTCAATAATAAACAATATTGATGTTCAGACAAAGTCTCATCTCTTGTTCCTTCAACTAAATAAAGTTGAAAATTAGATCCAACAGACTTAGCTTTTCTTGTCCTAGTACTCCTCCTAGGTTCAGGTACAGAACTTGTACCACTAGTAACATCATCACCTTGAGTTGTGTTCTTGCTAGAAGAATGCTGAATCATGTCCCTTGGTCTAGGTATAGAAGTAAATCTCTCTTCATCAAAGATAATATCTCTTGGCTCTATAAAAGTGTTCACAAACACTGAGCCATTCGATTCTATAACATAGAATCTATATGCCTTGGAATACTCAGCATACCCAATGAAGATACAATCAATACCCTTTTCTCCCAAGTTTTTCCTTTTTGGTTCAGTGAGTCTAACAACAGCCCTACAACCCCAAACTTTGAGATAACTTAAATTTGGCACCTTTTTATGCCAAAGTTCATAAGGAGTAGACTTACTCCTTTTGTTTGGAGTTCTATTCAAAATATAACAGGCTGTTAACATAGCCTCATCCCAAATTTCTTCACTAAGACCAGAATAGGACAACATGGAATTAACCATTTCCTTCAAGGTCCTATTCTTTCTTTCAGCTACACCATTTTGTTATGGTGTATAAGGAGCAGTCGTTTGATGTATTAATCCGGTAGAGTCAAAATAAACCGGATCATAATACTCACCACCTCTATCTGTACGTAAAGCATTTATTAATTCATTCTTATGCAGCTCTACTTGTTGTTTATAAATTTTAAATTTATCAAGAGCTTCATCTTTAATGCAACAAATAGACATAACAATATCTAGATGCATCATCAATAAAAGTAACAATGTACTTTTTGTTTCCTAGGGAAGGTGTAGCATGGAAATCACACAAGTCACTATGTATGAGTTCCAACGCCTTGCTTTCCCTAACAACATATTTGAAAGGTTGTCTAGTGATTTTAGTCAACATACAAGTTTTATATTTGCAGTAGTCATATCAAAAGCAAGAATCATATTCATTTTAGACATGTCCTTTAATCTCTTGTAATGAATATGTCCTAGTCTAGCATGTCATAAATGTGATTTATTCAAACTATTGCTTGTACTAGTTGAAGCCATACAAACTGAATTATCATAATAATGATAATTAAGATTAAGCCTAATCATACCATTACATATATAACTAAATCCCACAAAATTACCATGTTTAGACAAGATATACTTGTCACTTTCTAATACTTTTTTATAACCACACTTACTTGATACAATTTCAGATAAGAGGTTCTTTCAAATCCCCAGTACATAGAAGACATTGTCTAAAGATAAACATTTGTCAGAAGTAAAGTTTAATAAAACATATCCTAGTCCCTTGATTGGTTCAGTAGCAACATTCCCTATCTTTACAACAGGTCTATCTTCAATTGGTTGATAGTCTTTGAACCAACGAAGATCCTTGCAAACATGACTTGTTGCACCCGAATCAACCCACCATGCAACATCATCATCCTGCACATAGAATGCTTCAGAAATCACAGAAACATAAATTTGCACATATTTAAGATTTTGAATAAAATCAGATTTCTGACCTTGTTGCTTGTCTGGATCCTTAGATCCACTAGGACCCACATCCTTGTCATTGTTCACCTTACGAAGGTGACAATCTTTCTTGAGATGACCCGGGTTGTTGCAACCCAACAAACCAACTTAGCCTTTTTGTTTGAAGACTTGTCATCCTTCCCTTTAAACTTCTGTTTGGTTCTTGCCTTTTTGTTGGAATTCTTAGACCCTTCACCTTCCACCATCTTAACAGAAGAAGAACCAACTTGGTTCTTGCCTTTTGGATTGTTATCAAGTTCTTGAGTCTTTAAAGACTCCTCAATCCGTAAATGGCTTCCAAGTTGAACCAAAGTCAACTCTTCCTTCTTGTTTTTTAGAGTGTGTTTAAAATCTTTCCAGGATGGGGGCAATTTATCGATGATGACAGCCACAGAAATGGCTTCATCCATTTTCAAATTGTGTTGAGCAAATTGTCCCAAGATCCTTAACATTTCATGGTATTGTTCCATTACGGGCTTGGACTCAATCATTTTGTATCTCATGAAATTGCTGACAAGAAACTTCTTACTAGAAGCATCTTCAGCCATGTATTTTGATTCCAACGAATCCCATAGTTCTTTTGCAGTTTCAACATTTTGATACACATCAAACAGAGATCAGACATACCATTGAGAATGTGACCACGAGAAATGTAATCGTCGTTTTCCCACTTTGATCCCCTTCTTGTTTCCTCCAGGGGTTCATCTTCAACAATTTCGGGTATGGGAGTACATAGAACATACGCCACTTTGAGGGTTGTGAGAAGAAAGTGCATCTTCTTTTGCCATCTCCGGAAATGTTGTCTTTCAAACTTGGTTAACTTGTCAAACTTCCTTGTCATATCTTTCACAGAAGTTCATTCGCCATTGTTGTAGAAATTACTTTGATTTTTGTTAGAAATTTAGGGTAAACAATGGCTTGGATCCTTTGAAAATCGTGTACAATACTTTTAAATCAAAGTATTTCGACGGTACTATCGAATATTTGATTGAATAATATTCAAAGGGTTTCTAGATCAGAGAATGTGTGAAAAGATGTGTTTTTCGTACCCTGAAAATGTAACCAAACGGCTATAAAACCTGTCAAAAACTGACAAAAAAACTGTCACGGTGCTATCACATGTGTCGTGTGGTTTCTTTAATGCAAACTGTTTCGACGTGCACATGGGTGGTGTGATACTACGTACACGGGTCGTGTTGTTAGTTCTATATGCCCAAGGATGATCATAAAATGATATTACTAATAATACATGATCCTATAGGGTCACACCAACAACAAGTTTGACACCAATTGATCATTTGGAAAGTTAAATTTGATTTAACATCAAATGATACTAAACTTGCAATTTAATTTTGTAGGGTATTATTATTTGAGGTAAATAATAATAACACCAAAATTAATGGTTGATTAATAATTCATATGTGATGAATTAATTAAGTGTAACAATTAAATTGTTTAAGTTGTTAAATAATTTAATTGATTTATAAATAAACCTTTTATTTAATTTAATTGATAAATTAAATGAAAAATGTACATTATATATATATATATATATATATATGTATATATAATTTATGATACATGATTAATTGGTTTATGTGTGTGATTAAATGGTTAAATGTTAATTCATTTAAACACAAGCATGAAAGTTTATTATTTATAAACTTTAAGATATGAGTTTATAAATAATAAGAATGGAATATATATATATATATATATATATATATATATATATATATATATATATATATATATATATATATATATATATATATATATATATATATATATATATATATATATATATATATATATATATATATATATATATATATATATATATATATATTGACCACATGGCTGGCCATTTTAAGCATGCAAAAGTGCATGTGGAAACTTGAGAAAAGCATGGAATATTCTCTCATTGCCCAAGACTTGACCATGTAAAAGTTGCATGCTTCATTAGTTTAATATGTCCACTTTTCTCTTGCTTCTTTATCATCTCTTGGCCGAGATTTTTGAGCTAGTTAGAACCATTCTTTCATGCAAAATAATCAGCCAAAAACTCTCTCAAAACCTCTCTTGAAGACTTGCTAAAATCGGATTTTAGCTTCAAGAAGAAAAGAGTTCTACATTGCAAGTTGTGGAACTAGCATTCAAGTGTGTTCAAGCTTGTGGTGGATCAACTATAGAGGGAATCTTCCTTGCTTCCTAGCCTCTTCAAATCGTCCAAATCAATCAAAGAACAAAGGTTATTATCTTGAATTTTATCTATGCTTGTTCTTCATCTTATCTCTACATGCATGTAGCATGATCCTTTTGGAAGTGAAATTTGTGTTCATGGTTTTATGCTTCCGTTGCAACTTCTAGTTTTTGAAACTAATTACATGAACATATCATTTCCAACACGTGTGACCCCACAAGGGTCGTGTGATGTCTGACCAGATTCTGTTTCCAATTTGCTTTGTGATCACACGGGTCGTGTGATCAAAAAAATCAGAAATCAGGCTATTTTCGACCCCAGCCAGGGACTGCCGCCCCTTGGACCCCGCTACCAGGGGCGTTACCCCTGGACCCCGATTACGACAGTGTACATAGAATCTTGATCAAATTCAAACAAATGTGCATTCCGCACCTTCCTTACTTGTTTAAAGTTTGTCAAGATTACATTTTGTCAACAAATTAATCCATTACACTTAAATACACATCCTATCCTAATAAATAAGTAACTCTTGTACACTTGTCATCACCACGTTAAATTTGACACATGTCATTTTCTGGTAATTTTGACTTTCTTTAAAAAAAAATGTTTGACGGTTTATCTTTATCTCCTTATCGGTTTCAGCTCTTATTTTCTACAAATTTTCTCATCTTTCCGTTTCACACTAATCTCATTCATTTTCGCTAGAATCTAAGTTTGAATCAGTAGAGGATTTCCTTAATCCTACCCACCAATCTCTCCCTCATAAGTTCGTAACCCACCCTTTCCAGTAATCTCAGCCTAGAAAACCTAAAATCTTGATATGAATCTTCATGGATGGGCGTCTATTTCTGCAAGTCGCACCGGGTTACTTCTCATTCACATTCTTCAATTCATTATTCTATCATCCTAAAATCTCGATATTAAATCTAACCCGCGCCCCAATTTTGTATGCAATAGGGATGGATGTGTCGTGGTAAACTTGCCATACGTGGGTTGACTCGGTTCATAAAGCTCGGAACCGAAGAAGGATGCCACCATGAAGGGGTCCCAACGGAGAAAAATCAATTTATACATGTTAAAAATCTAGCTTTCGCCCACTTCTGATCCCCTTCAACCCCCTCGAAGTCCATTTGATAACAATCTAATTCCTCCCCAAAGCCCTAATATTTCTCTCGGTTCCAATTGGATCATTGTTTAGATCGATAGGAGAGTTAGGGCTGTTGAGGGAGAATGACGATTCTTTACACATTGGTGGCGAGAGGATCTGTGGTGTTGGCGGAATTCAGTAACTCGCAGACGAATGCAAGCACGATTCCGAGGCAAGTTCTAGAGAAAATCCCGGGAATAATGATACGAATGTTTCGTACTCGCAATATCGGTATATTTTTCACGTTAAGCCTACCGATGGGCTCACAGTTCTCTGTATGGCCGACGATGTTGCCGGAAGTAAGCTAAACATGATCCTCTTAGAATACCCATATGTCTTGTTTGCTCAATTTAAAGTCTTGCAATTGTATCGATATTGCTATTTGCGTGCATAATTGAATTCTTTCCCTAGATCGTTTGATCATAGGAAGAAAGAGCTTGATCAAAACTGGATCTCTCTCTATTTTTAGAATAGAGGTGATTTTTCTTTTTCAAATTCTTTTAGAATCGAGGTGATTTTTCTTATTCCAATCCTTCACGGCACCATATCCATCTCTAACTCAGTTCTGCTTGCTACCATCGAAATCCTTGAAATGATCACGACCATCTGTAATTTTGACTTTTTATGTATCACAACCGCTGCTGCTACTCCTCCTTATAAAGGAATCAAATCTGTTTTTGACTTTGAATTATACTGTAAGATTTATGTTAGTGTAAGGATAGATATATGAAAGGCATATTTTGATTGGGAAATATTATGATCGAGTAATGTGGGAATGTAACCTGTTATTATTGTTATTCTTGTCCTACAGGTGCTCTTAAAATTCCTAGAAGTGACAGAAACCAGAAACCAGGTGTATTATCCCCGACAACCGTGGTATGTTACTCGTATCTGTTTCTTTTTTGAACGATCAGGAAGCATTTTAAGATTGTACATGGTATTTTAGGGGTTGTACATCTTAAATTTCAAGAATAATGCAGTATTTTTATGTAATAGTTGAAACTTTCCCATTCCCCTAATTTTTTTTGCCTTCCATGATAGAATTTCCCTGATTAAATGGCACAACTTATTGGTTCTCCTTTAAACTGTAGTGGTAATGGTGTCGCAGAGGAAAAAGTGCTTACTTCATCTACGCGCTTCATAAATAGATGCACTAACTCGAATTTTTTATTATATACCGACTACCAGTTTTGGGTTTTTTTAATTTGTTATGATTGCAAGAAGATTGATGAACCGAAGATACAACTCGACAACTACATGAGTTATAGCTCAAGCAGTAAATCATATGTCTTTAAGTTCACTCAAGGCTTTATATCATGTATTTTATATGTCTTAACTTTCTTGAATTGCTACCTTTTGTTATTGAAGGATCTTAATTTAGTGGCCTTTTAATTGGTAACTTCTATATGATCGATCTTCTTATTATAATATTTACTTCCATTTCTTTCAATTATAACATGATTTATAGTAATGTTGGTCAAATACAAAGAAATTTTGCATTGCTAAATTGGGTAGGTTTCTCAAGATCTAATGTCCTAATAAGAAATAACTTAAAGTTAAATGTTATGTTTTGGTAGGTTTTAAAAATACAATGTCCAACTAAAAAAGTTTGAAATGTGGGCCTGGGGAAAAATATCATGTTTTTCGGTTTTAAGTTTGGACGAGAATGGTGTTTTTAGGGTTTAGATAACACTATTTATTTATTCATGCAGATCTTTTTGTTGACAAAGTTCTCTCATATATTTAGTAAGTTTGATGAGGTCGTCTATTGCTGCAAGTCTTATTTATTTTTTATTTTGTTGAGGTAGTTCTAGCAAAGACGACAATAATCAAATTTGGGGTGGTAAGATCTCTATGGCAAGTTATTTCTTTCATAAAGCTTTGTCCCTCTCCTAGAATGCATCATTTCCCCTCGAGTAATGACTTGTACCTACATTTACCTCCAACAACCTCTCACCTGCTCTGCTTGAGACCATATTTCAGGTTTGAAGGATCATATTGAAATTGACGAGGATAAGAAGCCTTATGCTTTCTCCATCTCTAAAGACTTCACTCCTGCTCATAGTAATTTCTGATTGTCCTATCTTGATCAGGCTTATCAATTATTAGACAACATATTAAATTAGATGCAACATCTATTGATGTTATTTTTCCAAGAAAATGTTATGGTATTTCATTTCGATGTTGGAGTAATTTCTTTGATAACTTAATAGACCTTTTTGTGTTTAGGCTGATGATATGGGAAATCTTAAATGTCGCCTCTTATTTTAGTTCTGATGAGGCAGGTAGCAACTCTTTTGATTGTTCTGGATTTCATTTGTGGGAAGAACTATGCAAGAATTCATAAGATCACGACTATGCTCTATGCAGGCGATGATGCCAATTTTATGGAATATGATACTTTAGTGGAGAATTTGAACACACATTAGCTATTTGTAAATTATTTTTTATTGTGTGATTTAATGTTAAAATTAGTTAATGTTTAGATCTTATGTAACAATTGTTTTGTATCATCCCGTGTAATACACGGGTTTTACAACTAGTTGGTAATATACAATTACCAACATGACATTATTATTAAACTAGTAATGTTCTAGAAAAGAGAATTACACATATGCAATAACATTTATTTGATTTTGAAACCAACCAGCCCAAGTAATATTTGGTTCTCTACTTCTATTGAAAATCCAAAAATACCATTGCAAGACTATTCTATTAAAACTAGGTGCTTTCCTTGGTTTAGCCGCTCCACAATTTGTTTTGTTTCGATAATTCTAAAACATCAAAATAGTTGTTAGAATGACCGCATCCATGCACTTTTTATGAAGAAATTTAAGGGACCCCTGATTCAATGAAATCCAATAAATTTGACACATGCAAAATGTGTTATGTCCTAACTCTTATCACCGACCAACTAAGCACCAAATATTTGTCGTAATAGGACACAAAAATACTACGATCCAAAGTATGAATATTACTATCACAAGACTGTGTACACTTTAAAACCACATTTGGCCAAATTAACATTTGTTGATTAAATGTTCACACGCATTCTCCAAGCCATCCCATTCAAAATTGTTCCATCTGGTTGGCAAGTCTCCCACAACTAAAGAATTTTTTGCTATCAAATGTCTAGTTGTAGAAACCATAACTTTCTCGTGCCATCAAGCTCTCACAGTCGTCCGTCACATTAGTAGTGTCTGTCACATTAGTCAGAAAATAAACACCTATTGAAGCACGCTAAGTAAAGTTGACCATTTTCCCATCCCCCCTACCCCAACACCTAGTTGATGTCGTAAGCAGTTTGAACAAACGAAAGTAGGAAAACGGTCACTAACCCTAAAATGTTTATTATCTTCCAAAAGATAAATCGTTGGGAAAATGATGTTTCGGGGGAGTGTCTCTAAGCAAGTTTCACACCAAAACTTGTAATTCATCATCATAGATCTTTTTCTAACACAACGAGTCAAGATCAATATTTTTTATCTCTAAGGCCTTCCGGTGTGGGCTCTCATTAGCTCTAACTTTTTCCCTGCCATATCAGCATCCAGTCAGCACCCTTCACTCTTCCCCTCACCCTTGGAAATGGTTACCTTTCACTTCTCATTGGTTTTGGTACACATAATTAAGCTTAATGTACAAGTCAAATGCTTTGAGTCGCACGACGCCATCTCCCCCTGCAGGAAGAAAAGTGAGAGCACCCTTTACTAGGGGGGCAGTATACCCCTCAAGAAAAGTGAAAGCCCACAGTGAGAGCTCACACCACACCGCAAGGCCTAAGGTTCACTAGCGAACATCAAATTTCCATCCAATGAGAGCTTGCGTGACCACAAAGTAAAGTAATGTTTAAATTACCAACTTCGCCAAAAACAAGTTTTATGACTTGTACCCATAAAGAGTTTGGGCAAGTCATGAAACGCCAACTTCATTTATAAAGTAAAGCTCTATCTAAACCCAAATAGACTTTCTACCCAAGGCCACCTTTTTCCTTACTCGTCGTGACTTTTTTCTATTTTATCCGTTTCAAACTATCATTCACCCAAATCACCTCCTATAGAAAACGATTGCTCAAGAATATGATCATAAATAATATTAGTGGCATTAGTTTCAATACAAATACAAAAGAACAAATATTATCCCTTTCATCATCCTCCATATATATGTCCGCTCCCCATTTGTTACCAATTCTTTTAAAAGATTTTGGACTCCAAGCTTGCAAAAGCATACCTTTAACATAAAATGTTTGGGACAATCCATGCACATTTGATTCATTCTTATTCACATAACTGTAGGGCTGTTAACGAACCGAACGTTCGGTGAACCGTTCGTAAATTGTTCGGCGGGAAGTTCGTTTATGTAATAAATGAACGAACATGAACACAATTTCTCGTTCATTTAATTAAACGAACGAACATGAACAATGGCCTCGTTTGTTCAATATGTTTGTGAATGTTTGTTTATGTTGTTCATTTACGTTCCTTTATGTTTGTTCATTTAAGTTCCTTTTATGTTTATATATGTTCAATTGTATTTGATATCATTACAATATTATGTGTTCTTTTATGTTCATATATGTTTAATTGTGTTTATTTATCTGTGTTCGTTTATGTTTGTTCGTTTAGTATGTTCACGAACATAAACGAACGAACATGAACAATATAATTTGTTAAACGAACGAACATGAACAATAAAACTCGTTCGTTTATCCGTTCGTGTTCGTTTATTTGTTTGGCTAACTTAAACAAACGAACATAAACAAGCTATCATTCTTGTTCGTTCGGTTCATTTACAGCCCTACACATAAGAGAACTTGGGGTTCTTGGACACAATATGCCAAAAAAGTTCCCGCTTCTATTTCCTTATCGATTTCATTTTTTCACATGCACCCAATCACCATGTGGCACCATCGTCATAACACATCCACGAAACCAGAAATATTCTAAGCGAATTGGAAATCAAGAGAATACCACCTCTGTTTTGATCGCCAATTTTCATATCGTACCAAAAAAACATAAGAATTAAGTCCTTTTTAAAACAAATCTATACTTGGCTGGAATAATGGAGCACTCTAGGGTTTGAACATTAATATAAAGTTTAATGATACGTAAGACGTAGTAATGTTTGATAACATTAACCCGTTACAATATTATTAGAGACTAGGGAGTATTTGTATAAGACTATAAGTCGTGTTAACATCATCCGCGTTGTGTTCCAGTTGTAAAACGAAAGTTGTCAAAGTGATTTGGTCCCATTCAACCTTTCTGGCTTTGGACTTTTCTATCCAACTAAATTGCAATATACTTTACTATAAAATAACATTCTATTTTTATATAAAAGTTACTTCACACAATAATTGTAAACCTTTATAATTATGTATAATAGTACCATATTTCATATGTTTGCATTTCTAGGATCAAATTTTTGTCTATTTATTTTTATCTAAAATAGAGTCATTAAAACCGATTTAACCATTAATTTTTGATACATTATGATTAAACTACAAAAGTAGTCAATATCATACTTTATAGAATATATTTAGGGATCAAATTGAACAATTGTAAAATTATTGTACGATTATTGATATAGATAACATATAACTTTTTTATATTGAAAACCAAAAGATTAATGATTACCAATTTCAATGTAACTTATTTTGTTGTTGTTCCATCAATTTACAATTTGTGATCATCAATACCATTACCTTATATATGTTTTCACTTTTCACACCGAGGAAAGTTGAGTTCACTCCAAACCGTATGGTCATGAATAAAGTCATGGCGTCTTTGCCATGCTTGGCCTTAACTTTAAGTCCATTCAAATAATGTTAAAGTAGCATTGTTGTGTTTTGCACTTTCTATTATTACTACAATTACAACAATTACAAATAGACAAAATTATTGAGGGTGTATAATTTCCTTTTTTTCCTATATGGTATTTTAAATGCTTAAGTTTTTAAATACAAAAACACAGTTTTTAAGAGTATCTTAATTCTATAAAAAGTAATAAATTTGTGCGAGAATTTAGTTTGTTTATAGTATACTTCTTAAAACATCATTTGTTTTATTCAATAGTTGTTCAAAACTTATGAACGAAATAAACGTTATTTAATTTCAACAATTAGGCTTAAATTGTGAGGTTTAAAAGTCGTGGCTCAAACCATGAAACCCTCAAATTAATAAATAGCTCATTGTTTGCTAAACAATTGATAGTTAATCCACCTAAATCATATTGAAACTAAAAATGTGAAACCTTCATGTTTATACTATACCATCAACATCGTAATAAAAGAAGTGGCTATTATCAACAGATAACCGTCACTAAACTTTAATGTTTATGACAAAACATAGTATATTAAATAGCCACAAATTCGAAAGAATATCAATAAATAAATAAAGGAAAACACACACATACATTTACTATACTAGTAGGTTGAACTCACCGAATACAATGCCACACAAAAACTCAGTAAGGTTTCTCACCGATATAATTTCCGGGAGGATCATAATTACATGTCATGAAAACACCCTTACCCTGAAAACATATCACCCTAGCACACCCGATCCTCGTAGTTTTCTTCCAAACAATTTGGGTATAATGCCCACAATCTTGCCCTCCGTTGCACGAGTTCGACCCATAGGCATACCACCGCCGCTCTGCCACCCATGCGGCGGCTGCCTGAGTTGGGCTCCACCCATCACCACTTCCCCAGAAGATGTTCTCCCCGTAAGGCCCATTTGAATGTTTCAACAAGCAATCTTGTTGCCTTTGCCTAGCATACAAGTCGGCATAACGTGCTAAGTTTATGTCCCACACGAGTGGTGGCACACCAAGGGCAGATCGGGCTTTGTTTTGGAGATATAAGAAGTCTTTGATGACATTTTTGGAGAGTTGGTTTTTGTCTGTGATAGCATTGGATGTGGAAATGAGGAGATTAAGGAACAAAGCCAAGAGTAAAGGAGGAAACAACATTGGGGAGATAATGTGACGTGTTTTTCTTGGTGGGATCTTTTTATGGCATACACAATGCAAACTTTATATAATGTGATTTAAAAATTACAATTTGGCAAAATAATAAAAAAATAATATAAATTGGTAGTTGGATTTCGGAGAATTTAAGTGGCACCCATGATCGAATATGATTGCCATAATGTTTTGGGGCAAAATAAAATCCTTTTCGAGAAATATATGGGTCAAGATCTATATAAAATTATAATATTTAGAGAAAAATCAAGAGACTTTTAATTAAAGCATGTATTACCTAAGTAAATGACCCTTTCTCAGAATCGGACGCTAGGAATATATAGGTGGATTTTCTTGAAAGTCTAGATGCGGCCATAAATTATGGTAGAAAACTAAGATATGGAATGCTGGGTTATGAAAAATATATGAAATAAATACTAAAAAAATGGAGACTAGGTTGTGAAATTATCAATTATGAATTACTAGTCCATCAATTTACAAGGCATTAGGAGTGGGAAAAAAAACGTAGGTCACGGATAAAAAAGGGGATTAATTTCTAAGTAGGAATGTGTATCAAACCGCGTAAACCACACAACCCGTCTGTATCACACCGTATAATGCGGTTTTGAAACTCCGCAATGAGTTTTGCGGTTTGTAATTTTTGTAAACCGCACTATATGGTGCGGTTTGCGATTTATAGTCATGAAACCGTGGTTCAAACCGCACCGCGCCGCATTATTTATAAATATATATATATATATATATATATATATATATATATATATATATATATATATATATATATATATATATATATATATATATATATATATATATAATCATATATATATATATATATATATATATATATATATATATATATATATATATATATATATATATATATATATATATATATATATATATATATATATATATATAATCAATATAATGAAATTTACGATATTAAAACCGCACAAACCGCTCGCCCCACACTGTACCGCATAATGCGGTTTAAAACCTCATGGTGAATGAATTATGCTCTTGGTCGAAGTCGAGCGGTAGAAAGATGATTTTATTTAAAGCAGATTTCAACAAGGCTTTCGACTGTGTTAATTGGGGATATCTTGACTCTATCATGGACCAAATGGGCTTTGGGGGAAAATGGAGATGGTGGATTCGGGGCTGTTTGGAATCTGCCACGGCTTCTGTTATTATCAATGGTAGCCCTTCTAAAGAGTTTTCTATGTCTAAAGGAGTGCGCCAAGGAGATCCCCTTTCCCCTTTTCTTTTTATTATAGCTATGGAGGGCTTGAATGTTACTATCAAGGCGGCTATGGAAAAAGGTCTCTTTGACGGGGTCCCGATTCCTAACTCAAACTTGCGCCTATCCCACTTATTTTATGCAGATGATGCCTTGTTTGTAGGCGAATGGTCAAGAAGAAACATTGTGAACTTAGCAAGGATCCTCCGCTGCTTCCATGTTGCCTCTGGTCTCAAAGTGAATTTTTCTAAATCTAAAGTTTATGGTATTGGCGCTTCTCAGCAAGAGGTTTCCATTTGGTCGTCCCCCCTTGGGTGCGAGCCTTCTAGCCTTCCATTTATGTATCTTGGCATTCCGATTGGCAAAAATATGAAATTAAAAAGAGCGTGGAAGCCCATTATTGATAAGTTTAATGCCAAACTTTCGACTTGGAAGGCCAAGTCTCTTAGCTTCGGGGGTAGAATCACTCTTGCCAAGTCTGTCCTCGGTAGTATCCCGTCCTACTACCTCTCTCTTTTCCCGGCTCCTATGGGAACACTTGATACTTTGGAGAAAATTAGAAAAAACTTTGTATGGTGTGGTGCAAATGATAGCAAAAAGATACATTGGGTCGCTTGGAGTAAAATTATCTCGCCTAAATTTTGTGGTGGTTTTGGGCTTGGTTCAATTAGAGCATTGAATTTAAGCCTATTATCGAAATGGACTTGGAGACTTAAAACCAAGGCAGGCAGTTTGTGGGCTAAGGTTATTGAAGGGATCCATGGTCTAAGGAATAAACATTGGTCTATTTTTTCACATCGAGCAAGAAGTGGGGTTTGAGAAATATTGATCAAAGTCGTGCAGGTCTAAAAAAGCTAAATATTCTTCCTGATGAAGTTATTAAATGGAATGAGGGATCTAACTCTTGGATCTCTGATTTCGTAATTGATGGGCGATTCATGGTGAATTTGATTCGGAATAGGGTTGATAGAGCTTCTCATCCCATTAGTGACGGTCCTTTCATTTGGAGCAATAAAATTCCTCTGAAAATTACAGCTTTTGTTTGGAGAGCCAAGCAAGGAAAGATTCCCTCGGCGGTGGCATTGAAGCATAGAGGTGTCACTATGGTTTCGACTTTATGTGTGAATTGCATTGGGAGGGACGAGTCCGGTGATCATCTCTTGGTGTCTTGCCCTATGGGAGAACTCATACTAGATGGTATTTTTAGTTGGTGTGAAATTCCAAAGACTCGTTTCAATAAGGTGGCAAATCTGTTGATTTTTATTTCTAATTGGTCTAAATGCATCCGTAAGCGCTCCCTTCTGGCTTCGATTTTATACTGTAGCATTTGGTGCATTTGGAAAGGGCGAAACCAAAGGATTTTCAACAATTATCCCACTAAACCAGCGAATGTTTTGGAAAAGGTGCAATCTATGTCGTTCATTTGGTGGAAGCATAGAGGAAAGAATCCTAGTCTTGATTGGAGAGTGTGGTTGCTTAACCCCTTTTTATGTTTGTAATGTTCCTTTTCGTGTTTCCGTTGTAATTTCTTGATGTACTTTCTTTTTGCTCCTACATCGTCTTGATGTTTGGTTGCGTTTTTTAATCTATTTTCCTGTTTAAAAAAAGATATGGAAGGGTTCGATGAAGTCGTGAAGAAGTATTGGCGTGATAATACGGTGGTGTCTTAAAAAGCTATGGTTTTTCTTAAAAAGAAACTTCAATTGCTTAAAAAAGATATTCGGGTTTGGATTGGAGGCCGACATATCACAAATAATGCTTCAAAAATAGAGCTTAAAAATAAAATTTGTTTCTATGAACACAAAACTGAGAGTGACACGACTATATCATCAGAAGTGAATGACCGACTTTCTTGTATTAAGAAATTGAATGAAGTAGATCATGTCGAGACGATGGAGCTCGCATATAAAAAGCAAAACTTCATTAAGGGGTTAAAGGGGAAGAGAATAGGAAGTTTTTATATGAAATTTTGGACAATAAAAGAAGACAATATGAATAGGGGTATCATGACGGAAGGCGATCGGGTTACCGAGCCTACTCGATTAAAGGGAGAAATTATTAAATATTAAGAGTCCAAATTCAGACACTATTGTAGGGCAAGACCAACTATACATATTCAACTTCATAATGTTTTGTCTCACGATAAGCCACATAGTCTGGACATATCTTTCACGAAGGAAGAAATCAAACAAGCGGTTTGGAATTGTGGTGTCGACAATGCATTGAAACCCGATGGTTTCAGATTTGAGTTCATTTAAAGTTTTTGGCACTTGGTCAAAGGTGAGTTCGTGGCTGCCATAGTCGATTTCCAACAACCGAGCATTATTCTAGTTGGTTGTGGTTTGTCTTTTATTGCTCTTCTTCCAAAAGTTCATGATTCAATAAGTTTTGGTGATTTTATATTGATTAGTCATATAGGTTGTCAATATAAGATTATTGGTAAACTATTAGCTAATCGTTTGTGAGATGTCATTGATGTTACGGTAAGTGCAAAACAATAGACTTTTATCAAAGGTCGGCAAATTTTAGATGGTCCACTGTTGTTAAACAAATCTATTGCATTAGACAAAAATATGTGGAAAATTTTGATTTATTTAAAGTGGATTTCGAGAGAACGTATGACTCTATTTGTTCAAATTACCTTCAGTACGTCTTCAAGAAGTTAGGGCCGGTAGCATATGGCACAATTGGGTTCATGGTTTTCTGACTTCGTACATGGCTCCAATCCTTATTAATGGGTCTCCAACTAAGGAGTTTCGTCTTCAACGTGGTCTACGCCAAGGTGATTCTCTCTCACATTTTTTTTATTCATATTGGTCAAGGAAGGCGTTCATGCCATAGTGAGAGTGACTTCTACGAATTAATTATTCAAAGGCATTAATGTGGGTTTGAGCGGATTGAAAATGACTTATTCTTTATGTAGGTGACTGTAACATCTCAAATCCAGTAATAAAATGTTTCGTTTAAAAGCGGTTCAAATACATAAACGGGTTGTCAAATAAAAACCATTTAAATTAAAACTTCACATATAAAATAGTATTTAACAAAACATTTGTAAACATTATCTAGCGGAAGACTATATTATCAAAGCCTCAGATGCGGTACAGTCGTGCCGTGCTCCAAGCTCAAGCAAGTAAATACCTGAAAAACAGTTAGGGTGAAAGAGCAAGCACAAAGCTTAGTGAGTTCCCCAAAATACGATCCATTCCATAACACACAATCATAAGAGGTCTCCGGGCTTGCCCCGAACAACCTAGCTCTCGGGCTTGCCCCGATTTTCCTCGGCAAAGAACTCACGAGCTTGCCCTGTCCCGTCCGTCACCGAATCAACTCATTCTTTGGACTCTCGAGCTTGCCTCGATCTATCCGTTTATCAACTCATTCTTCAATCTTCGGGTGCCCAGGTACGACCGGTAATGCATCGTCCTTTTTCATGTAGCAACCCTCAGATTGATCAACTCATCCTTCAGCCATCAGAACAAATCTAACGACCGTCACATATAAGCAGAACAGCCTAAGCATACAGCCTAACCCATCGGGTTTCTATTATCAACTCAACAGTCAAATATTGTAAGGCACGCCTAGCTACCATACATTGTTACACACAGTAATTAAGTTACCTACGCATGTAACTTCACCCATAGTATTGTGAGAAGACTCACCTGATCCGCAAAGCCAACCAGTACTCCACACGCGCGTCTTTAGATCCGACAACATGAACATCCTAAGAAAGATAAGCTCCACTTAGAACTTCCTAAACCCCAAACAAAATAAACCTCTAAGACAGGTACCCCAAACCCTCAAGTTTGACCAAAAGTCAAACTGGTCAAAAAGTCAACGATCAAAGGTCAAAGTCAACAAAAGTCAACAGGCACAGTTAGCGCCGCTAACTTCCCTAGTTAGCATCGCTAACTATGATCAGGCCTAAAATTTCAATAAGTTCTTAATTCATTCAGCCAAAGTCTGAATTCTTCCAGGCACCTTCCAACCAGTCCCTAAGACCATAAAAATCCTAACTTTAACATCCAAACATAACATTACAAGCTCATGAATAAGATCCAAGTCCAAGATGGCCCTAAACTCCACAAAGTCACCAAAGAGAGTTTGGCTTACTCTCTAAACCAACTTAATGGTTCTAAATAAGGACTTTAAGGCATAAAGTTCTAGACTTTATCCTTTCCAAAGATGAACAACACTAAAAGGGACCAACACTCCATTTCAATCCATAAAATCCCACCAAGAACACAAGCATAAACTCAAAAACATATAAATATGGGAACTTTACTCACAATGGTCCAGAAACAAGAACTTTAGCTGATTTCCCACTTGAAGAATGTCTTCTAGCAATGCCACCAACCTTCTAACATCATCAAGGCTTCAAACATCCATCCAAAGATACCAAAATAATCAAAAACCCATTCAAGAAGGCTAGAGAGAGAGAGAGAGAGAAAAAGAATGAGTTTGGAGGCTAAAAGGGTGCAAATGGCGGCTGCCCTAGGGTTCCCCACCCTTAAATACGGCCCAAGCATGAAAATCTGGGGTTTTGACCCAAACAGGACAGTTAGTGTCGCTAACTGCAAACGTGCAAACCCACTCAGGATGAAAGGATAACGTCTCTAATAGTGACATTAGCAGTGCTAATAGCTGCTTTCCCCCATTTCTTCAGTCTTGCCTCCTTTTTCGCGTTTGAACTCAGACCTTTCGGGATTAAGGTCTTACAATGACACTATTTTCCTAGGTGATTGGTTAAAATATAACGCCTCAAGTATTATCATATTATTGAGATGCTTTCATATTGTATCAGGGCTGGAAATAACATACAAAAAAGTAAATCGGTAGACATTTGAGTTAATTTTATGGAAATTGAACAAATTGCCGCTTTGATTGGCTGTGCACCGTTAAAATTGTTGTTCACGTATCTCATCTTCTCATTGGACCCAAGATGGCTAAAATAGACAAATTGGAAAGAGGTGGTTGATAAAGTCAATTCTAGATTGCCAAAATGGAAAGTCAAGTTGCTATCACTTCATGGAAGACTTATGATTATTAAATCGATTCTTTGATGTATGACTTCGTATTTCATAAACCTTTTTTAAGTTCCTATGAGAGTTTTAGATTCTTCAAACTCTATTCAAAATCAGTTTTTTGTGGGAGCCAATACCGAAAAAACTCACTTGGGTTAAATGGAATAAGGTGTTGGCCACTAAAGTAGATGGTGAGTTTTCTTTACTTTCAATAGAGCTTCAATTTTCACATGAAAGTTGAGATTTCTAGCTAATGAAAAATATCTTTGGGTTCATATCATTAGAAGCATATTTGGAAAAGATGGCTAACATTCCAATCGGTTTCACGTGATCTCCTTGGGTGGATATCCTTCACTCGGCTAAACAGTTGAGTGTTAAAGGCATTGACTTGCACACTTTTTACTCTAGAAATATAGGTGATGGCAAGAACACTTCTTTTTGAAAGGATATTGAATAGGGGATATTTTTGTAAAAACACGTTTTGATAGAGTCTACAGAGACATCAACAATCAAGCTACAACAGAAAAAGAAAAATGAATGATCTATGGTCTATGTGTTTGTGTAGGTAGCCGAGCGGGCTCCGTATTTGAACAATTGGTGGATCTATTAGGCCTTATGCAAAATGTGGTGCTTTCTAATCAAAAGGATAGATGGTGTTGGGATAGGATCCTAGAGGCGTCTACATAGTAGCCTGAGTAAGGCCTCTAAAAAACAAAACACCTTAGTGGTGGAAGGCAACCCTACCAAATGGAATAAATTTGTTGTGATTAAAGTTAACATGAAATAATATAGATTGAATATGAACAAATTGCTCATGAAAGTTAACTTTAACAAGCATGAGATTGATATTGACTAGATCATATGAGCAATTGCGGGTGGGATGTGGAATATTTGAACCATACTTTTTTATATGGTCCATAGCAGTGGAGATATGGTCTCAAATTACATGGTGGTGGGAAGTTAGTATGCTAGTTGTTACTAATCATGGTGAAATGAAAACTAGGTGTTACTCTTTTTCAAAGTAAAACACGCACATTCTTTGCAACTAAGTTTTGGGCGATTGAGAGGTATTGAAATGACACGATCTTTGGAATGGTTAAACCAGAAAAGACTTATATTTTAGATATCATTGTGACATACTCTTTTTCTGGTTGTCTAATAAGTGTTATAAGCAAACTAGTTGATTTTGTAATGAGATATGCTCGTTATATCAACAAGTTAGTAACATTTATATATTTATCATGATCCTTTTGGGTTACACACAAAGTATGATTCAAGCATAAAATGACAAGAATGAATTATGAAGGATTAGTTTGTTAATTTTATATTTATAGATTAACTAGAAACTAATAAGGTGGATGGGTTAAAATGTAATATTACTGAATTAGGTAAGAGATGATGATTATCTTATCTTATCTTGTAATTCAAAAGGATAAGTAACAAGGAGTCCCACATCAATAAAGAGTATCAAATTGATAAGGACTTCAATAGTATAGAAGCAGGACTATCGTGAGGTTTTGTGACACACTTGAAACCTTAAAAAACCTCCCCACCTTCCCTCGACACTCTCCCTTTTGACCACCCTCTCTCCAGTGCAAACTCTCTCTCTCCTTAACAAATGACCCCCCTCACTCTCTCTCGTGTTAATCTTAACCGAGAGGTACTTGTTGGAAAAATGCCAAGTGTCTCAACAAGTTTGATAGGTTTTGATAAATAGATTGATGCTTTTGGGTTACAGATAAGGCATGATTAAAGGATAAAGATAACCAGGTGTGAAATAGAGGGGAATAGTTTGTTAATTTTGTATTTTATGTGAATTAATTAGAAGCTATAGAAGGGTATACAAGGAATTAAACCCAAGATGATAATTGATAAGAATTATCACTTATATGGGCTTGATAAGCACTTAAGCCATCCCATAATGAGTAAGCTTGAAGAAACCTTAGGGATGCCTCATGTATAAACGGAGGAGGTGGGTAAACTTGGAGAGAAAGTCTTGAAACCCCAATTCTCCCTACTTTAGCCATCATCCTTCTTTTCCTTCTCCCTTCTAGCACACTTTTCTGAGCAAACCCTAGGGAAAACTCTTAGGTCGCCACCTCCACCCTTAGCCTCAACCTCCTTCTCCCTTGGTGTTTATTCTTTTTCTTCTTTTTCTTCTTGGGTTTCAAAGACCAAGATATAGTTGGAGGTTTCTTAGAGGTCAATAAATCATGACTTGTTGCTCACAGTTTGGAGGTGTTTGGCCATAGTTTGGTTTAGAGGTGTTTGGCCATAGTTAATATTCTTAGAGAATTTGAGTATTTCAAACATGAATAAGAATATTATTTTCCATGGTTAGTTAGTCTCATTTGTTTTCTTATCTTTTTAATTTTTATGTAGAGTGGGTGAAAATGTATGACTTTGTAACCGTATGATGTATAAAAGAAAAAGTTATTATGAAATATGTAGAGGGATACGCTCTTTAGCTTTATCAAATATTTAAACAATAAAACAATTTGTTTGATGTAAAATAGAGTGATGTTTTGCATTACAAATTAATTGATTTTTGTTGTATTATTTCTTCACTAAGATCTCATCACAATTGATCCCATACTTTTGTTATTAATATTATAAGTTTTGTCATTCATTTATAAGTATTTTTAGATAAATCTCGATAGAAATCCATTAAATTTAAGATAGTAGGAAAAAATTGCCACTAATGTTTCTGTTAAAATTAATGTAAATGTCCTAGGGTTTGCTAGGATGAAAGGGGTGTTCTTACATGGTGTGACAATTTATTGGGATCCACGTGTCTATATGGAATAACACGTGTCATGTTTTTAATATTCCTGAGTACAATTAGGAATTGCTTTACAGTGAAGCTTGCTTTTGAATGTTTGGCATTAATAGTTTTCTTAAAAAGGTGAAACTCAAAACAACAAAGAAATAAATCATTTATAAAAATGATAAAAAGAAATGTTAAATTAGACGTCATACAACCAACTATCATTTTTTCCAAATTTCCAAATATAACCATTTGTTATTTATAATCTAAATTAAAATTTAGATTTAGAACATTTACAGGATTACTGATGAAGATGAAGAAGGAAATGAGTAAAGAAGTAAATATGTTATTTTTTTCATTGAATTTATTTTCACACATTTTAAATATTATATTTTTATTAAACAGAAATAGTTTCAATATTAATTTTAAAAAACTTAAAAATTGTTCAAACCAAACCATACACATCTATTATTATTTTCAGTCTCATTTGATATAATTTTTTAAAGTATAGAATGTGTGCATCTTTATTAAATGAATTTGTTATGTTAACGTATAAAATAGATCGTCTAAAAATAAAATAGTGTGACAAATTGGATATTGACGAAAGTGTATAGATTTTGTAGCAATTGCAAGTGCTATTTCAGTTAAAAGAAATACTTAAATCAGTTGAGTAAATTAAATTAAATTAAGTGTTATAAACATATATCAAGTGTGATAAGTAAAAAAAAAACATTTTGAGTTATAATGGTATAATGATATATAACTCTTACATGAAATTTGGAGAGTTATAATATTGAAATAAAACTTTAATGCAATAAACTAAATTTTATTACATTCATGTGCTTCAAGTGTTTGGAGGTGGTTGACATAAATTTTGATGTGGACATTATTGGATTAATTTGTTAAACCAACTTTAAATATTTCGGATTAATTGGTTAAACCAACTTTAAATATTTCAATGATATTTAATTGATTTTTATAACTATCAATTAAGTACCATAACTAAAAAGACTTTTGGGTTATAGTTATTTAATGTTATATAATCATTACTAGGAATGTTGAGTGTTGTCGTACCGTACAACTCATGTAAAGCATAAATTGTTGTGTGCGGCAAAAAACTGTTGTGTACGGATCAGCTTCGATTTGAAAAGTTTCAACTCTTCAACTTCCTACTATTATCCACTCCATTAATTTATTATAATACTAACTCTGTTCACGTCTCAACTAATTAAAAACTAAACCTAAAAGTTTTTGAACTTATGCTACTTATGACACATTAGTTAATATAAAGATATATATAGTTCACATATGTAGCTTATGTTGCTATAATTTGGAAAATAAGATGGAGGAAAATATGACTTGATAACACACAATATTTACTTTAGAGATGCATATTTCTTTATTTATACTAAACTAGAAAGGAGGAAGATAAATAAGCTAAAACAAATCACAAGTTGCAAGGAAAGAGACCTGCTGCATGCTTCGTTCTACCCCAACATATCCGTACTTGTGGGGTTAACATTATTTGATAAGAAAATGATATAAATTTGTGAGGTTGTTGTCAAGTCAGTTGTTAAAGATTAAAAAATTTAGATTTTTCACATAAATACAACAAAAATTAAACTTTATGGTAAATAGTCTTAAAAAATTTAGATTAACAAAAGTGAAACTTGATTGCTATTTAATAATATATTTTCTAAAAATAATATAGCAGGCTGATAAGTAAATCGAAAGCAAACAATGTTTAGTTTTTTAATCAAAGGAAACTAAAAGTTATTACAATATTTAATTTTTTAATAAATTCGTTTCATATTTCAAATTCAAAATGCATATTGTTTTTATTTGAATCCTTACTCTTTAAATAAATTACTTAATTTTTTTTAGAAAAATAGATACAACCATTTTTCTTTAGCTTATATTATTTGTTTATAATTTTATGATTATATTAGTATTAGATATATTTTGATTTTAAAAATATAAAACAAGAAAACAATATGACAAATTTTAATTCATCATTATTTTTAAGTTCAAGGATATATCTAAACATTTAGGGCTTCAAGTTTTTATAGGAAAACTTTACTTGAGAAAGAAATAGAAAGATAAAAGTTTCTAATAGAAGTAACTTTTTTTTATAAATGACAATGAATAAGGGATTCAAAGCTGATTGAAAAATAGATTTTAAATAATAAGTTTAATAGAAAAATGTTAATATATTTTTATTAAGTTTTATCAGTTAAAAAAGTTTTTATTTAAAAAAAATATAATATTATTTTTGTAATATTATTGAAGTATTATTTACACATACGAGTCTAACGGAAACGAATCCACAAAAATCCGTTTCTCATAGTCTATCTTTAAGTTATTATTAATCCGTTTATTTTATATTTAATTTAAATTTTGAGACAGTTTATTAAATATATTTTTATATATTTTTAACGATTGATCGGCTATAATAATTGACTCCATAAAGATGACTATGTTTTTTCGATGTTTTGATAAAAAATTATTATTATTACATATTTTATATGATTAATTTATTTTTGATTTTATATATTTTGATTAAATCTAAAATATTTATATTTATATTTAATCCATCAATATTTTTTTTACTACCCATATATATAATCCGGGGTATTCTGTAGTCCCAAAACAGGTTTTAGGCCCAATTTGAGACGGGCCCTGTAAAAGCGGTCAGTTAGATGTTTCCACAGTCCAGACTCGTTTAACATTGACGGTTTTCTTGAGACGTTTTTAAATACAACTCGCTCACTTGGGACGTTTTTAAACACGTTTAGTATCAACTCTTTCGTTTTGATCTTAATTTATTTTTGTGAAGTATTGGGTTAACTTTTAAAAGTTAAGACCGAGCTCGATTAGGCATGAGTCGGCGACCGATTATACTAAATTAGAAGTTTGTTTTATGTATTTAAAATTCCGTTGTACATATCTATCAATAGAATTCTTTTAAGTTGTTGGTAGAAATAAATATGTTACGATCGTTTAATTTAAAAGGTTAGATTTATTTGATTAAATTGGAAGACTTTGGATAAAATCAAATAATATTATTGATGATCAATTATAAATCGTCATAAGCGACTGTTACTGTTAAATGATGCTATTAACAAATAATGTTAAACGAAGTTACTTGAAAAAAAGTGTTAAACGGTATATTAAAATGTGAATCTATTTTACATTTGATATTGAATGTTTTAGAACGAAATTTTGGACACGAGCGCACGGGAGTCGATAATTCCATATTTTCCAGTTACTTAACCTCCAATTAACTTCTCTTCGCAGGTCATCTCTTGCGGCCCCTGTTCGGTTCTCGTAGCATAAATCCAACCGAACTTCACTCCTCACCTATCCTCAGGAAACTGACAAAACCATCCACGATCCCACTCTCTATGGAGGTAGATTATGGTTTTGCAAAGCAGAGAACAAAAAGAAAGATATACATGCTTACCAGTTACCACCACCTCGATGTTGTTGCCGCCCTTTTAGGACTGGTTCGCCAGCCTCTCCTTCAATGTCTCAGCCAATGGATGATTGAAATGATGGCCACCAATGCTACAGCACTACTCACACACTCTTTCTGTATATGCACACACACTTACTACTGCCACTCTCCATGCACCACCGCAAGTCACCATCTTTATTCTGTTTTTGATCGATGACAAGTTAAACATATTAGCGTTCTTGACAACTTAAAGAAAAACCATAGGTATTTCATTCTCTCATCTCTTTTATATAACAGACAGTCTTAATTTCTACCGGAAACAGATTTTGTACGGAAAGTATTTGTGTTTGTATATATGTGTATAATTATTTGTGTTTTTGTATATTGCAATGTGGTCATGATTTTAGAGCGTCAGTATATGATAATTTATCTATTTGTAATATCATTATAATCTTTTTATGTGAATGTTCATTTATTTTGGTTTGAATACATTTGAAAGGAACATATTAAGCAAAACGACTGGACAAGAATTAAGACATGACAACCGACTCAAATACATTCCTTCTTGTTTCCAAATTATATAGCTACAATATATGATTATTTATCTATTTCTTATTTTGTTTTATCATTATAAGTTGATTGACGACTTTTTTAAAAGGCTTAAGTGCAAAAATTGTTGGCATGCTTTTATTTGTTTGTTTAATAGAGCATCATACTTTAATATCTTCATATAATATCATCAATACTTTGAAGTTGAAGCTGTTGAGGGGGATCTTGCCCCAAATGAGTTTGAGTTACATGGCTAACAGCTGAAAGAAACAATATCCTTCTATGTTATTGAAATGGGTTTAATGCAAATACATTAAAGTATGTTGCTTTTATTGTGTGTGTGTGTGTGTGTATATATATATATATATATATATATATATATATATATATATATATATATATATATATATATATATATACACACACACACACACACATATTACCTTGCTTCTTGTAATTTTATTTACTTATAATAAACTTTCCCGATCACATATCAAAGTTCACATCAACAAACATTAGTCACAACTGTTAGACTTGATAATAGTAGCATAAGAAAACGAAAAACAATAAGCTTAAGGCTTGATGCAACTTGTATGTAATAGCACTTACTATGAGGTATAGCTAATCTTTTACATCAACAAAACTCCAATAACAACATTATTGATGGAAGTGAGAGTCATTATTAAACGTCATAAGCCCGTACCTTTGAAGATTTCTAATTCTATCATTCTAAAAAAGCGCTAATGAATGCCAATGTAAGGAATTGGAACCTGATGAGACATTGAACAATACACAACACCAAATCATATAAACACACTAAGGAGGCATATTGAGATTCTAATTGAGTTTGAATTGGAAGTTTATTTTCTAGTGCTACTTTGAAGCTCTTTGGTGTTGCTTTAGACGAAAATACCCCTTGGTTTATTATAGTTGCAGGAGGCTTAATCGAGTTCTTGAAGTCGTTCGTTTGTTATGTTCAGAATCCTAATTCATATTCGGTTTCAGTCAGATTGGTAGTTGGTGCTACTGCAGTTTGTCTCTATCCTTCATATGTTTGCAAAGTTTGTTGCTATTTTCGATTTTTTTCTTAGCTAATTACCTGTTTGGTTCTTCTTTCTAAACTCCGTGCTCTGTACTTTTTGCTCCTGCTTCCCGCTTGAGCGTTTTTCATTTTAATAAAATCTTGTCTTGCCGTTCAAAAAAATATAAACATACTAATGCTTACAAAATGAATGAAGTAAGAAAAATCAACACGAATATAAGGTATCCTTGGATACCACTTAATATCTCCATGAAAAATACAAAAAGTGATTTTTCTCCTTAAAATATCCTCTCTCATTCATCACAATAAATAAGGGATTAGATGGATAAAAAATGAAATACCTACATGGGATGATATAGGACCGAGATGTATAAAGACTATAAGATATACATTAATACTTTCCCCTTCCCCCAATCATTTAAATGGAAGAAAGAGTTTGAACACTAAAAGTAGATCAATTTTTTTGAAATAAGGTAGTGAGAGTCCTTTGAAGAAGATGTTGCCATACTAAGATATGGAAGGGACATGAGGAACGATAACCTGATTTATTTCCACTTTATCACAAACAAAGTGGATGTCTATCTTAGTGTATTTGGTTTGTTAATGTTGAACCATATTGGTCGACATGTAGACCATATTATCATTCTCATAATAATAATAGTGGTAGTGGTACGTGATTGGAGTAGCTACTTGAGAAGGTTGTATGGCAAACATGTTTTTAAGAAATCGTTAGTGAGTAGGTGATTGTACTAGCTCCTTGAGAAGGTTGTGTAGCAAATATGTTTTAAAGAAATCGGTAGTGACCCCATGATACTCAGTCTCAACGAAGGAATGAGATATGATACATTGTCTTTTGGATAACCACTGGAGAAAGTTCTGGCCAAGAAAGATTTACTGATGCATAATGAGACAGCTTCCCCAATGAGCATCAGAATTAGCAGTGAGACCTTAGGGGTGAGAAAAAAACTACAAGCCATGATTTAGAATACACTGAATGTACCGCAAAATGCATTCCAACGTAGTGACATGAGGATTATAAATGTAGAGGAAGATCTATTGGATGACATAAAAGACGTCATTTTGTATGAAGGTCAGATATTCAAGTACCTTAGGTAGGCTATGATAATATGATATAACATTAGATTAGTAACATGAGGATTAGACCCATCAAACTTCTGTAAGTGTCAACCGAGGTGTAAATGGGCTTGTAAATGAGAATATGAGCTCACTCAAGCATATTAGGGGCCTACTTCTTTTGATTCAGGAACATTCCATGTTGATTATGAGTAATAATGATACCAATTAATAATTTGAAGGAAACAAGGCCAGTCATGGATAACTCAAAATTAAGAGTCATGGATAACTCAAAATTAAGAGTGGTGATAACTGTGGTAGAAAAACCATGGACGAGGTAGCGAGGAAAATGTCATCAACTTATTAAAGATGATAATTTTGGTTGACATTCCTGAAAAAAATAATTAAATAGAAATGACTTAGATCTACTATAAGTAAAGTCAGGTCGGGTCGGGTGATCAAATCGATGAGAAAATGGAACCATTCCCGTGTGTCATGCTTATGACCATAGAAAGAATGTTGCAACAAACAAACGTGATCAAAGCATTTCGTATCATGAAAATGTAGGGGTTGATTCATATAAATAGTCTTTTATAGGTGGCCATATTGAAAATTATTGTTCATATCAAGTTGATAGATGTCCCACTAGTAGGAGATAACAAGACTGAGAATAGTGTGGGTGGTCACAAGTTTGACCACGGGGCTGAAAGTCTCATTATAGTCAATCCCGGGCCTCTAACTTCTCTTATTTTCCACAATATGAGTCTTGTATCTATGAAAGGACCCATTTACCTTATGTTTCTTTTTGAAAAACTAAATGTAATTAACAATATTAGGGGTAGTTGGCCAAGGTATAAACACCCAAGCTTATTAAAAATAAGAGAATTATATTCATCTTTCATAAGGTTAAACCATAATGGATCGTTAAGATGATTGCAAATAGTTATGGAGTGTAAAAGAGGAAGAATGTACATGAAGGTTAAGTTTTTGAATTTGAAAAAAAAGCTTCATATCATGCAAACTGACAGTGTTCATACGAAATACATTGGAGTAAGTTATAGTTTTGGTAATAGTTTGCACCTTCCTACATGTTTAGCCATAGTTTTCTATATCCATCACCTTTGGTCACTTAGATAATTACCATCCATATCCATCTATCAGAAGCCCATATACACCCTATATCTGACGACATTTTGATCATTTTACTTTCTTTTCTTTTATCATTAAATCTATATAATAATGGAAAACTAAAAACAACATTTTCCTCCTTACACAATGTTCTTCCACTTTTACCCTCCATTCTCCTACTTTTTCAAAGAAAATCGACCACCCATTCAAATAGGAAATGGTGATTTGTCATTGTGGAAGCCATGTGATGATCCTCACATCCTAGACTAACCTCTACGAAAGTAGAAGATTCTAGAGTTGATCAAGGTTTCTATGACAATGTAACTTTATTGGGTGGGTCGACCAGTTAATGTGCCCAAGGCCCTGTTTGGTAGCATCTTAATTAAAAATTTAAGAGACAATCTCTTAATTTTTCAGATTTAGTGTGTTTGGTACCATTTTAATAAAAGTATCTTAATTTCTCAGAAACCTTTTAAAAATTAAGACAAAGAATCATGTCTGAAAAAAATTAGGAGGTGAAACCATATCTGAAAAGAATTAATAACCATTCACACCCACACCTACTATACCGTACCACACCCACATCCACACCGCCCTACCCACCCCTCCCACCCACCCCTACCACTATCTAGCCCACCCACCAGACCCATACCTTAATAATATAGAGGTTTAAATTAAACGACATGTTAAAAGTTCAAATTTTAAATATTCAGACCTATTAAAATTCAAACCTCTTAAAATTTCAGATATTAAAAATTTAGATCCTACCAAACAGTCTCTAAGTTCAATAGACATGATTCCAAGGTTGCAAAATTCCAAGAACAAATGAACACTTACTAAAAGCTACAAAAAGATACATCATCGTATTTTATGTAAGGTTGGGTTTCTTTATCATTATTTTGTTAAGTCATTTTCACTAATGTATTGGTGGTTAGGGTACCTTTATGATGAAAATGGTATTCTCTTTTTCTTAGAAACACGTGGATATTTTGATAGTTAGTGCATTTTGTGATGATAAATGAAAGCATTTTGGGATCATTAAATGGTTAATATAATCATGTAACTTACAGGTACTTTTTGTGATGATATATGAAAGAATTTTGCCAATGGAATTGTAAATGTTATCTGCATATTATATAAAAATTTTAGCAACAGTTAATTGTATATGGAGTAACCAATAAAAAATAGAGTATAACTATAACATCCCTAATTTAAAGGTTTGTGATGATATTGTAATGAAAAAAGAATGCTTTTAAACATAATAAGTTAGTATGAAAAGATACGGTTAAACTTAATATGCATGTGTGCCAAGACATAAAATGTCAATTTTTAATGGAATAAATACTTGAATATGACATATACATAGTTGATAATAGAAAGTTTCTAGATTTCACATGATCAAATTCATGAATCTAAGAAAACCGGTGAAACAAAGAAGTTTCACAAAATGATATGTGTCGTAATTAGAGACT
>CM042015.1:70497809-70522809 GCA_023525715.1 Cichorium intybus | reverse complement strand
GACACAATCGTACTGTCTTTTTCTCAGAAACGCTTGAATGTTGTAATGGTTCATATATTTTTTTGATGATAAACGAAAGCATTTTGGGGTCATGAAATGGTTTAGATGATCATGTAACTTACAGGTACTTAGCTGTTTATGAAGATCAATGAAAGAATTTTGGCCAAATGCATTTGTAAACCGTGTAAGAAATTTGCCAACACTTGATCATATATAGATTAATCATTGGAGAAATATAGTGTAACTATAATATCCCTAATTTTAAAGGTTTGAGATGATATTTTAATGAAAAAAGAATGCATGTGTGCCAAGACCTAAAAGGTAAAATTTTAATAGGTGGAATACTTGAATATGCCACATATATATAGTTGATAATAGAAAGTTTTCATATTTCACATGATAAAATTCATAAATGTAAGAAAATAGGTGAAACAAAGAAGTCTCACACAATGATATGTGCCGACTATGAAAATCAGAATAAAAAGAAGAATGATTGTAACTTAAAGGTTTGAATGTTTATTTGGGACAACAAGGAAGATAACTCAAAAAGATTCAGACCATTTGGAGCTAAATTAATGATGTTATGCCATTTTGAAAATGGCAAGTTGTTTATTGTGACAATTCAAGTATGTAACCTCCTATGTTTTTGGTTATATTACTTGGGCTTAAATGTGGCAAAACAGTTGTATCTTAATTCTGAAAATTACTTAATACAACGAAGAGTGCATAGCAAAAAAATCAACTAAGTCCTAGTCCATATGAGAAAGTTATGGGTGCTCAAACTTGAAGAAAGTTGTTGCATTGATTGATTAAAGTTTGACCAAGTATGTGATTTAAAATAACAAGTACCTTTGTTTGTGGTTATGTAAATCGGGTAATATGTCGTGAAAACAATTTATTCTTGAATCTCATTAATAAAAAAATAAGAAGAATGTGTAGCAAAAAAAGAATCAGCCCATTTTAAGTTCTTATGCAAAAGTTATGAGGGTTTAAAGTTGGCTATAGACCCATCCGGTAAGCATCCAGGAAAATTTTCTAAAACAAGTTCCATGGCAAAATTAAAGACAAGTGTATGAATTAATTCCTATAAATTGTTCATAATGGTAAATAAGTAGTTTGGAATGAATGTGAAATTTTCCTTGAACTTTATAAGAAAAATATAGATCTTTTGGAAAACTTTAAAAAAATGATAAATGCGCTACTTAGTAGTCATAAAAATCCAACATACATGTATGATGTTAATGTGAATGCCGAATATTTTGAGTAATTGAGGTATAATCAAGAATCAAGGAACTTCTAGCAGTTGAGAAACTTCCAGTAGCTGAGGTACCTTCCAGCAATTGAGGACCAAACTTGGTAAATCCAAGTTTGAGTTCGAAATTCCCCATTGCTGAATAGATCCGAAAATGCACAATACCGAAGTCAAAGCACAATACCGAAGTCAAAACACAATACCGAATCAAAGCACAATACCGAATATTGAGGATCCGCACATTTGAGGATCCAAAATTGGGAATGTGTTGAAGTTCCAACATGCAGAAATCCATGATTCAGAAAGTCTTGAGTTGGACCAGCAGCCGCTGTATCACCAAATCTTTGATTTTGCACAGCAACGGAAGTCCACCAGCAATTGATGATCAGAAGTTCAAGACTTAGTAGGCTAGTGATAGACTTGTACTTTTGTAATAGTTTATTAATTTTAGTTGTACTTGAGATCTGATAGAGATCTTCTACTCCTATAAATAGGAGGCTTGAGTCATGAAGATTGAGTTGAGATTCTGGAGAGATTGTGAGGAAACTATCACTCCAATGTAGTATAAAGGAATTGGAGGAGTGGCTAGATAATTCTTCCCAGCCACCTCAAGAACTTCAAGAACATCATATCTTCTCGTCCTTTATTCACTCCAGATCTCCATATCTTACCTTCTTCCTTTAACTATTCTTCTATCCTCTTTAAATCTTTATGCAATTCATCTTAGACTAGAAAGTGTATTTGTGAGCTTAACTTTTAAATATGTAACACATTTATGTTTATCAATGAAAAATACGAATTACATTATATCGTTTAATTATTGTCTTTTAATTTCCGCAATTGTTCTTTACAATTTATATAATATTCCACAACTTTAGGTTTCTAGTCATTTTTATTTTCCGCATCGTTCCTTTAAAATTTAGCACTTAATATTTATATATCTTCGTTTATTGTTGAGCGAAAGATCTTGGACCCGAAACCCCCGAGTTTTAGTATATTTTTATTTTCAACATATGGATTTTGAAATTAAAGAACTCAAACGTGTATGTATGAAAATTGTAACTTAGAACTCCCATATGTAGTTAATATGAGAAAGTTATAATGCTTGAAAGATTATTTTTCGAAAAATGAGGATTGGATCCAGTTAATTCCCCGACGGAATCAAACTCACTTAATCGTGTAAACCTAGCCCTTTACAACAGGCACATGAGTACGTGTGGGCATACGTGATCATCATATAGAGGTGGTTTGTAGGTCAAATTTCAATGTTTTCGGGTTAAGAGCATGTGACACACGAATCTTCAGCTTAAATCACCTTTTAACTTTAGATTTTTGACATTTTTCACCAATTTCACCTCATTTTTATACTAGAACATCTTTAGAAGTTTTATGTGTGTTCTTAGTGTATTAATGTGTAAAATATAAATTCAAAGGAGAATCAAGGGAAAACAAAAGGCGGTTATCATATAAGTTAATGATTTATGGTAACAATTAGTTATCATCTTTTTAATGGACTAGTTGGTATAGATTGGAGGATTTTATGAACCCTAATTTTAACGAAAAACTTGCATGTGTAAATTAAGGGTAGATAATCAAGAAAGGGATTTTGAAAACATGGTATCTTGGTTGTTGGCCCGTCAAACACTAGCTTCTCACTAGATCTTCTTTAATAAACTTCTTGCTATTTAAAAATAGTAATTACATGTATTAAGCAAATTGCAAGACTTAATATTCATGAATTGAAATTGGAAGCATGGAATCTTGGATAAATGGAACTATACACATACATACATACATACATACATACATACATACATACATACATACATACATACATACATACATACATACACACACACACACACATATATATATATATATATATATATATATATATATATATATATATATATATATATATATATATATATATATATATATATATATATATATATATATATATATATACACACACACACACACACACATACACACACGCACACACACAAACATACATATGAAATGGTTCAAGTGAGAACTTCTAAATGTTAAAAACCGCTAAAACCCATTAATTAAAGTTTAATAATTAATGACATTTTAAAATTTTAACATTCTTTATTAATAAAAAAATTAGCATGTCACCAAAATCATAATTTTCTTATTATTTATAGTTAATGATTGATATTGATTTGATGTATATTTAGAACAACAAAAGTTATGTTAATGTATTTAAAGTTTAATAAACACAATTTTTCATTCAAGTTTGAATATTGTAAAAGGTGTAAAAATAAAATAAATTTCTATGTTTATATCTTTAAAATAATAAAGAAGTATAAAAAGAATAAAAACACAAATAAAATGCCCGACAATCTTTAGGCTAAGGGGTGTGCACAAGAACGCACCTTTTGTTCTCCATGTCAGCACTGAAGACATTCATGAACACCGCCCCTCTCAATGACGTCCTATGTCTTGCGTTCTAGGGCTGTCTTCTTGTGGACGCCTTAGGACACTGCTTGAGAGAAATTGGTCAATAATTTTTTTTAATTATAAAAAATTGTGACTTGGAAATTAAAAAGGGGTCTAGGATTATCGGGCATTTCCTGTGGTGTGTCCTGGGGTTGTCCTAGTGATGTGTCGCTGACGTGCTGACTGTTTTGGGAAGTCTTGGATGTCTTGCACACCCTTACCCTTAGAAGTGCTCATTTTCAATTTTCATTCATACACATACGCGCTCTCACTCACTCACTCACTCACTCACTCTATATATATATATATATATATATATATATATATAAGTGATCGGATGATGATTTTTCTTAAAACTCGTGAGGACACCTTAAAAAAATTGAAAAAAATAAACAAAAAGTATAAAAAATAAATTGGATCATAGTACTATATTGGAGAAAAAAAATTAGAAAAAAAACTTTTGAATCATTATTTTTTTTATAATGAAACAATGATCCACAAAATAAAAAAAATTGGATCATTGCTATTTTTCAATGATCCAAAAATTTTTTTCCAATTTTTTTTGATAATGATATAGTACTATTCTCGATTTTATGATTTGTATTTTTTTATTTTATTTTTTCAATTTTTTTTAAGGTGTTCTTACGAGTGTTCACCGAAAAACGAGTCATATATATATATATATATATATATATATATATATATATATATATATATATATATATATATATATATATATATATATATATATATATATATATATATATATATATATATATATATATATATATATATATATCAAATGGGAACCAATATTTTCATAGGAACCGTAGGAACTTTTTAACTGAATTTTTTTTTTCAAAAAAAATGACATAATACAGCTAATCGCTTATATTTAAAACCTTTTGTAAAAAAAATTTTGAAAAAATAATATATATACACGAAATGTGCACATATGCACGAAACGTGAGCATATGCATATTTGCGAAAAAAGTGCATATGTGCACATTTCGTGTATACATATTATTTTTCAATTTTTTTTACAAAAAGTCTTAAATATAAACGACTAGGTGTATTATGTCATTTTTTATGAAAAACATTTTCAGTCAAAAAGTTCCTACGGTTCCTAGGAAAATATTGGTTCTCTCTTGAAACAGACTATATATATATATATATATATATATATATATATATATATATATATATATATATATATATATATATATATATATATATATATATATATATATATATATATATATATATATATATATATATATCAAATGGGAACAAATATTTTCCTAGGAACCGTAGGAACATTTTTACTAAAAAATTTTTTTCAAAAAAATGACATAATACACCTAATCGCTTATATTTAAGACCTTTTTAAAAAAAAAATTGAAAAAATAATATATATACACGAAATGTGCACATATGCACGAAACGTGATCATATACACATGTGCGAAAAAAATGCATATATGCACATTTCGTGTATATATATTATTTTTCAAAATTTTTTTGACAAAAAATCTTAAATATAAGCGACTAGATGTATTATGTCATTTTTTTTGAAAAAATAATTTTAGTCAAGAAGTTCCTACGGTTCCTAGTAAAATATTGGTTTTTCCTTGAAACGGACTATATATATATATATATATATATATATATATATATATATATATATATATATATATATATATATATATATATATATATATATATATATATATATATATATATATATATTGAAAGATGTGCATCGAACAATTCTTTTTTTCAGAATGTATATATTGATAGAAAACCAGAATGACAACATTATTACACAAATTTACAACATCCTTTACCAGTTCTCCTCCATCGCCTCCACTTTATCATGATCATATATTAAAACTGAATAAGCCCTAGCTAAAAACAATGCGTCGTACCACTTTTTTAAATTTTCCGTTTGCTCTATTGGTACCTTTGTACTAATACTAGTACTTACTTTCTCGTTGCTGGTGATCAAGGGCACCATTTGAATCCCAGGAGTTTGATGAAGGTGAATTTGCATTGAACTCACTAGACCACCAAGTCATGATGTCCTTGGTACCATCCATGTCCTTGAAACAGTCAAATTCATTGGTCTGAGTCTGATCTAGTGGTATAGAATTATCTCCTTTGTTGCTCAAGAACTGATCGATCTCAGCTTGTAGTGCCCAATACTGTTGAAATTCCATGTTTCTCTGATTTATACCATCTGATTCTGGTGCCTGTGTTGATGACTCGGGAATGTTAATTCCATTGATGGACTTGTCATTATGGTTCATCAACATGTTACTTGGTATGGAATACATTTGCTCAAGGTGGTTATTGTATGGTCGAAAATGTTCAACCTTTTGAGGGGCATCGGGTAAAACATGTTGCATCGTTAGAGGGCTTGATGATTCACTTAGAAGTTGGAGACTATGCATCATTTTTTCTTGAATTGGGTTCAACTTGCAAGGCCACATCGCCAGATTAGTAGAGTGAGAGATATTAGGGTTTTCAATGTTTTGTAGTTGCATGTGAAGTTGGAGCCTTTCAATCGCAGAATTGCTTAGGCTTTCCATTCCATTTCCATCTTTGGAGTCTTGGGATGAGTCAGATAGCTTACTAGCATGAGACTGCTTGCGCCTTCCAAGCAATTTCTTCTTCAATCTAGTATTCCAATAGTTCTTGATGTCATTATCAGTTCTTCCAGGCAATTGAGCAGCAATAATTGACCACCTATTTGATATTGCATAAGTGATTCAGATACAATATTCGCCCATACATATACACAACGAACTAGGAAATGGAAGAACACATAGATCAATAAGAAATTTGAGCATGTTATAACGTAGGTTATATTCACTGAACAAAAGCATCATGGTCAAAAGCAAAGGACAAACAAACTTTGGTTCAAACATGAAAACCGCTCATAATTTAATCCCTGCACAAACGAGAGAGAGAGAGAGAGAGAGAGAGAGAGAGAGAGAGAGAGAGAGAGAGAGAGAGAGTAATACCTGCTGCCAATACTAATATAGAGGCTGCAGATGATGTTGTCCTCTTCTTCAGAGAATCCTCCGTGCTTGATATTAGGTCTTAGGTAATTCAACCACCTCAGTCTGCAGCTTTTTCCACACCTCTTTATGCCTGCATACAATTGTTTAGGTTATAACACCAACAAGGTTGTCAAAAAACTATCTGAGAAGGTAGGATCGAAAGAATGAAGATGCATACCAATCTTTTGTGGAAGAGCAATCCAGTTTCCACCAGTACCATATTTTTCAATATACTCTTTCAGCTTAGCATCTTCTTCGGGAGACCATGGTCCCTTCTTCACGTTTGCTTTATCACAACAAGGTGCTCTTCCCATCTTTCTTGAGTTCCAGTAGCTTGGGTCGGATCAAGTCTTCTCTATATTTCTCTCTCTTCGCGTCTCTGGTTTGTCTTTGGAAAATTGTTAGCGAAGACCGGAGATTTATAGTAGGTTTGACAATTAGGGTTGGATGTTATCCTTTTAAAAAAAAAAAAAAAAAAAAAAGTCGTACACTTCTAGGGTTTTGATGTCTTTAACAAGCTACATTAATTATTTTCAGTGCTCAGTTTTCTATGATATATTTCTCCTTGATCATAATTTAATAACTACTCCATATAGAATATATAATTAGCTTTTTGTTCTTATTTTTGGACGTCTTAGTATTTGATTAATATTTAAAAACTTTTAATTACATTTTAAATTACACGTAATGATCTGAAGCATATTTTAAAAAATAAAAAATAAGCAAATTAAGTAAATAGTAATAGATTGTAAATTGATGATAATTTTGAATTGAAACAATTCAATTTTTTAGGATTTTTAAATGAACCAATAATAAATATACAACCAGACAAACAACTACGCAAATATCTCTTTGTTATCTTTGGATATAAATATTCTAAAGCAGACTCTCGGAAAATAGTTATTATATTGTTTAAAGGTAATGGTGCAAGTAAAATCAAGAAAGAAAACTCCATGCTCATTGTTTGTCGCCAACCTCCTGTGTATTGTACTTTATTATTCGCTACAGTTGTATTATTGATAAAAATTGCACGTCTTAAATAACGTTCGGTCCATTTCTAACTTTTAATAAGTTAAAATTGATTCAACTTTTATCATAATACTAATAACAGTGCCACTTCTATCAGGAAAAATGCAAATTCAGTAAAATTAAATCAAATGAAAAATATGTGGCGGGTCGCCTACAACAAAAACATAATAAAAAGAGGAGAAACGAACCAACAATACGAGGAAAATAAGGCTAAGCGTATCAATCCAGGAAAAAACTACACTAAAACCTACTAGAGAGAGAATATTACAAGGCCACAAAAAAAAAAAAAAAAAAAAAAAAAAAAAAAAAAAAAAAAAAAAAAAAAAAACCAACGCATAATGCTACAACATTGTGGTTAATGATCCTTTAGCTGCTTGTACTTCCTAAATTTTTGACAAGTCCCTTGCTATTCTTCTTTTATTGTAATCAACATTAGCCGTTCTAAAAAAGGCAAACGCAAAGAGAATGGATGTACTGTTAATTCGTTTACGTTTGTTTCAAGAGGAGATCATATGTATGTTTTTAGATCTTTGATGGCTTCCTACCAAATGACATTCACGTATCATAGATTTATATAGTGAGCTATATATATCGTCCAGAAATATTTTGCTCTGTATGTTTTTCATTTCTCTCCTCCCATTTAGTTCCTCTGTATGTTGTTCATTTTCCTCATCCCATTTAGTGTTTCTTCTTCCCATTTTTGTTACGCCATCATCTGATCATAGGGGGAGATCAAAGGAATTCAGGACATAGGAACATTCTTGTGGACGCGAAACAAGAAAGAGTTTTCTCATTTGCAGAACAGAATTGATCGATCTAACAAAATCTCTGCGGTTGGCGAACATTGATTTACATTGGTTTAACACACTCAAGGTAATGTTAACATCACAGAATCATTAATCATATATAAGTGCATTATTTGTATAAATTGGATCTACTAATTTTTTCATTTTGGTGGTTAAATATGTTTTTCATATTTTAGAATGTATAAAGATAAATATATAATATGTATGAGCATACTTAGCTGTCAAATAAAAGGAGGAAAGGCAAAAGCTTAGGGATTATTCTAATTTAATTGAAAGTGCTACAAACTTCTTGTGCTTGGTTGCTCCCTCTTTTCTGATTATTCTTTGACATGTTTACTCTAAAATCATATTTAAATTAATCCGGATCACAATCTTTTAATACACAAAAAATCTCATGTCAAATATCTTACTGAAGTGAAGCCTAGCCTAGCTGGGTGGATGCACCCGGGTTATATACCCATGTGGTGGGAGGTCTGAAGTTCGACTCCAACTAACCCCATGTGGGGGATTTTCCCTGGGCGGCGAATAAACAAGTGGATGGGAAATACTTTGCACCATAGGTAATCGCAAACTGCCCTGGGTGCAAGGCTGAGTACCCTGATCAAGGTGTTAAAATTGCCGTTTCCAAAAAAAAAAAATCTTACTGAAGCGGTAATGATTTAGCAAAACACACACACACACACACACACACACACACACACACACACACACACACACACACACACACACATATATATATATATATATATATATATATATATATATATATATATATATATATATATATATATATATATATATATATATATATATATATATATATATATATATATATATATATATATATATATATATATATATATATATATATATATATAGACTAAATATCAAATGGGAACCAATATTTTCCTAGGAACCGTAGGAACTTTTTTACTGAAATTTTTTTTTAAAAAAAATGACATAATACACCTAATCGCATATATTTAAGACCTTTTGTAAAAAAAAATTGAAAAAATAATATATATACACGAAATGTGCACATATGCACGAAACGTGATCATATACACATGTGCGAAAAAAATGCATATATGCACATTTCGTGTATACATATTATTTTTCAAATTTTTTTTTGACAAAAAGTCTTAAATATAAGCGACTAGATGTATTATGTCTTTTTTTTTGAAAAAAAATTTTCAGTCAAAAAGTTCCTACGGTTCCTAGGCGCTAGGCGGACCAAAACTGCACACGTTTAGTACTATGCGGCTGAATTAGTCGAGCGTGGTCAAATGCGGTCAAATGCGGGCTAGGCGGTCAAATGCGGTCAAAAGCGGTCAAATGCGCTTGTGAAAATTTTCAAAATTGCCCCTCAATATTTGGAGTTTACCCTCCCAATTTTGACCTAATATTCCTCCCGTCAAACTCAAATCAGTTTTCTCCTCGGTATCCCGCCTTTGCTTCCTCCGCCTTAGCTTCCTCCGCCTTAGCTTCCTCCTCCGCCATCATCTGCTTTCTCCTCGTCGCCGCCTTTAAAGGCTCGAACTTGAATCATCGAACCTGCTATTGAACCTGCAAGTAATCCTCCTCCGCCTCCATTCTTCCTTTGAGTTGCAGGGTTGAGTTCTCCGATTTTCGTTTTTTATTTTGATTTTGTTTTTTTATTTCAAGTTCTGATTTCGAGTTCTGATTTTGATTATTCAATCTCTAACTTGGATTTGATTGCAGGTTATCGGTTTTAGTTTGTCTTGATTGCAGGTTATCGGTTTTAGTTTGTCTTGATTGCAGGTTATCGGTTTCAGTTCATTTATTCAATCTCTAATTACTTCAAGTTTCCGACTTTGATTGCAGGTTTGATCTAGGTTTGTTCAATTCAGATTTGTAATGATTGTAGGCTTGATCTAGGTTTATTCTAGGTTTGTTCAATTCAGATTATGAACTTGATTAGCAGGTCCGACTTTGATTGCAGGTTTGATCTAGGTTTGTTCTGTTTTTGTTCAATTCAGATTATGAACTTGATTAACAGGTCCGACTTTGATTGCAAGTTTGTTCAATTCAGATTTGTAATGATTTTGTAGTTATATCATTTAGCTTGAAAGTACATTCCTGTAATCTGTACTTGTTTATGAAAGTACATTGCTTTAATCTGCTTTTCATTGCTTCAGGTTGCTGGGAACTTGTGATTTCAATTTGAAAGGCATATCAGAAATTATCAATTTTCAGGTAAGTTTTGATATAATAAGATAGATTCTCAAATATATTGTCCTGATAAGAAAAGGATTGAAACTACAATGCTATGATTGATTAGATTTTTTAAAATACAATGTTGTAATCATGAGAACTGAAAGTAAGATGCTAAAATTAACAAAAAATTGAAAGTAAGATGCTATAATAAACAAATTATGAAAGTACATTGCTTTTTCTTGCATTTAGCCCCTTATAAAATTACAATGTTTTTAGTCCTATCTCCCTTTTGTATAACAAGATATATATAATTTATTAGAATTAATACTCCCCGACTAGGCGCCGACTAGTCCTCGCCTAGACCGACTAGTCCTAGGCCCCAGTCGACCGCCCACCTACCGCCTAGCGACTTCTACAACCTTGATATATATATATATATATATATATATATATATATATATATATATATATATATATATATATATATATATATATATATATATATATATATATATATATGAAGCCTTTTAGAAAGCAAGGAATCAAGCCAAAAGAATGCATATCGGACACAAAACTTACACATATTTACAAAGTGATTGTTGATGCCCACACGTGCTGGATCGGAATTAAAGATTTAATTTAAATTAATAAAATTAGTAATAAAAGAGACCAGGGTGTGATAATCCGATTTTGTATCTGATTCCTCTTAATTTTTCCATTCCTATCTCCAAAATCGAACTCACAACTAAACTTTGTTCCAATAACATCAATGTCGACTGGCTGAAAGAAACAGAGAGGAGAGGAAGAAAACATGGTAGTGATAGCAGCATTATTGCAGCGGTGATACGTGGTCGTACCTGATTTGGTGTCCCGGTTATTTGGAGGACAAAAGGTAGCCAGTGACGTCGAGGGAGGAAGGGCGCCGATAGTTGCGGTTGTGGTGAGGCAAATCAGAAGTGGTGATGTTGGCGGGGCAGAGGAAAAAAATCATTGGCTGCGATGGTGGTGAGGCTAAGCAGTTATGGGTTCACTAACCATTGATGGATACGGTGGCAGAGAGGAAGAGCATCGTCAAATACAGTCGAGTAAGGGCTGTGGTGGTGGTTGAAGCAGAATGCGGAAGAGTGAATGAAGTCGCGGATGGGTGAAACGAGCTAGGGTTTCGGTGTATGGGTTGGTGAGGATATAGGGGATAGTGAGAAAATAATGGGATTGCAAAAATCAATTCACCGGGAATATTTCTTGGATAGTTAGGTTGTTGTACATTGTGTAGGGTTTTTTTAGATAGGGTGAACCGGGAAGGAGAAGCAGGATCTAATCAAGTTTCCTTTAGAGTGAGAAACGGATATGCATAAAACAATTGTACATTCAGCTTAAACGTATGGATCTCTTAATTTTAAGAGTTTCTATTTTTAGAAACCATTTTTCTTTTTTAAAGTAGTATATATATATATATATATATATATATATATATATATATATATATATATATATATATATATATATATATATATATATATATATATATATATATATATATGGGATAGTGAATATGTGGATGTTATATACATAAGTTAGGTGTAAAACCACTCAAACAACCCATTTTTAACAAAAATAAAAGCTCAAACAACTTAATTTCTTCTAAATCGTTATACACAATTTGTTGTTTCATTCAATTCAACTTATTTACGTGCTATTTTAGTGATGTTTCTTTTTACCGCCAACTTTTATATTATCACCACATGCAGGTGTAATACTTTTAATCACTATATTGTATGACTCTTACCATACTTTTTTATCATTTTATAATCAATCACATGGATTATGTATATTAAAGAAAAAAAATGCATGTTTTTCATAAGAAAACTTATAAATTTTGATGGTTCTACACCTAAGCTTAGGTGTATAACAGCCACATATTCACTTTTTCCCATATATATATATATATATATATATATATATATATATATATATATATATATATATATATATATATATATATATATATATATATATATATATATATATATATATATATATATATATATATATATATATATATATATATACATATATATATGACCAAATGTGGATTACAAGTATTATGTGAACGTATGACCAAATATGGAGCGTCTAATTGAAATGATCTACGGTATTAGATTCAGGGGCTTCAATGTAAATATATAAAGCTTAATTAATCAGTTTTTACAATAAAACCCCTGAAAATGATATTTTAGTCTATTAATCAATAATTACAAAAGAAAGTTCACTTATTATCTCCTAATTTGGTGGGAATTTATTAAATAACTAATTGTCTTGAAGAATATTCACAACACTATATTTTAAAGCAGAAGAATATATACAATATTCTTGAAAAACCGGTCTTCTCTTTTTCAGTTTTCATTCTTAAAGAATGTTCTATGGTTTCGGTCTTCATTCTTAAAGAATACCATCATTATATGTTGGTTTCAATCTTTTATTCTCAAAGAATACAATATTCTCTTTTAATCATCGACCAGCAAACACAACCTGCAAATCAATTATTTACTCATATTCATATTAAAGAATGATATATACCTTGACAACAATTCAATGGCAGCCGATCCATATACAAGCTGCAACATAATAGACAAAAATCATTCATTAACCTTTTGGAAATTGGAAATTTTAATTAAGATGTAAATAAATAAATAAGTAGAGCACGATTAAACAATTATCTAAGAATTATCTAGTTGGTAAAAAGCATTTATGTGAGAATATGATGTATATCAGGAGGAGTATATGGAGCACGATTCAAGAATTATCCAAGATGCAAATTCTAATTAATTTGAATGTGAAAATGGTAACATGAAACCAAAGAGCAACGCTACTTGATATGCACAGGCAGAAAAGTGTGTGTATGTGTGTGTGTGTGTACACACACGTTGTTGCTCACATTTATAAGAGAAAAACTACACAGGATATGTAGTATTGTCTATGAGATTTATATGAATGAATTGGAAATATTCGTGATAAATACTGCACATGTACTTTGGCTGAATTTTGCAATTTTAACCAAAGATCTGATGAAATCAAACTTTCGAGAAATTTAGCAATTTATGTAAAACTTGAGCGTCATCAAAATTTTAAAATCCACAAGAATTAAGTGTCATTTTTCAATCATTACAAAAAGAATGTATACTCGTGTCAATGATGTTAAAATGTCATACAGACATGGACACATTTACTCTATATGATTTTTATGGTTTTATCAAAGCAAACGAAGAACACCTAGTAGATGAAATTAAGAATACTTCGTTTAGTGGTCCATTAGCTCTAATTTCAAAGGAGGAGAGAGTGAGGTCAAGATCATATTCGAATGCTCCATAACAAGTTGTTTAATCCAAACCATCAAATGTTGATGAAAAGGGCATTGGTTATGAACAGTTGATCAAACAATAAATTTTATAAAAACTCTAGTGTAGGAAACAACAATTATCAATCTAGAAAAGCTATTCCAACCATTCTGATGTAGAAAACAAATTTTCAAACAAGAAGGGTAACTCTTCATACTTGAAGAAGCAAAGCGGTGATTCAAGATTCCATTGTAATATAGTAATGGGAAGAATCATTTGTCCCAGCTTATACGCTCAAAATGAAAAATGAAAAAGAAGTCACGGTAAAGGATTCTGCCTACTATTCCTCACAACACAAAGTTGCACCTATTCAAGAAAGAACAAACAATTGTGATGATCATGGATATATGGAGGTGTTCTCCTTTGGATCTGATAATGAAGAGACGCATAGAACAACCCAGGACTCCATGATGGCCGACCACAATTGTCTAATAACTTCTAGTTCCTCGAACATAACAACTTGGAATGAGATATGTCTTGCGATGACAAAACCAAAAGGAGCCATGATAGAGAAGGTAATTTCTATACTTCGAGCTAATAGTATTCTATTTCGAGTAATCAATCATGCTCTCATTTTGGCTAGTAATGAGATAAACTACCTATGAAGGAAATTTTGGTTGTTTAATGGATAGTTGAGGAAAAGAAATTAAGAATAGAGATTATAGGAAGAGACGTCGACAAGTTGAAAGATAATATAATTTTTTTGTAAATGGAAAATACCTAAAACAAATAATCATTTAGTGTAACCTAACTAAGCGATATAAGAAAGCTTTATCATACTTATGTTATTTTTGAATAATTGCAGAAGAATATTCTTCCTTTTCTTGAACATAAACAAGAAGATATTGATAGTGTGGCATATGAGTGTGAAATTGTCATATATTTAGACTGTGTTCCAAATATTTCATATCATTATGGAGTAATTGGGTTTAATAAACATTTTAAAATTATGGAGAAAACATTAAGCAAATTTGAAAAAAATGAATCGTTGGCAATTCGAGTTTTGAATGTGATACTCTTGCACTCTAAAAAATCTAGTATTAAATGAAGAATCTCTTGATCTTTCCCAAACTGAAATTTTTGATTCTTGTAGCAAGATTAGTAAGATTTGAAAAGGAGAAATAGATTGCTCGGCGTTGCTATCTAATTGATAAATCTGAATATTCTTCCCATGTTTTGGTTGAATTTTCAGATGCATTCCTTCCAATTCAGTACTTGAATATACACCCAAGTATGTTGATATTGTGAACACAAAATGCAAAGAAGCCTTAAATGCAAGGAAGTTGTGTATCCTAGTGTTACAAAACTGTCCCAGTCAACAATTTATTGAGACAGGTTGTGAAAATCAAGTAGCTCCTAAAATGTTCTCCATGATTCAAAATGACAAGGTCAATTGTAATTTAAGGAATTTTAGATAAACTTATATTATACTCGAACAAGTTTGATTTTACAAAGAAAGTTTAGATCGTAAGGGGTAGCACTTACGATAGTGAAAACTCAAAAAGTGTTGCTCAAATTTCACAAGTTGATTGTGTTGAAAAACATAAAGAAATTGTTTCGAGTGTTAAAAATGTAGAAACCAAAAAGAAACAGTGTATGAGGTCTATATACAAATAAAAACAATGCAAAATTAAGTTAAACATATTTTCAGTTATGCATTTAAAGGAGACGAATAAGTCTTATACGAACGCAGATAGATCGTTGCATGATATAGATGCTTTGTTCGATAGGAACTTAGAAATTTTTTAGAGAAGAACTTTGAGTGTAAGAGAAATAAAGAACCAGTTTAGAAAACTTTTAGATATCTCATACAAAATAATCTTTGAATGTAAAATCAAATGTTTGTGATTTTTTCGAATACGCATAAGAAGTATTGTTTTCCTTCGAAGACATGTGTTACATGTCTAAAGGGTACTTGATTCACGAAGGCTAATGACAAATGTAAATTGGCGAAAGTATTGAATGAAAATGCTTCTTTTGTATTGAAGTTAAACAAAAATGGATATTGAAGCTCATACCTAAAAGTGTCATATCATAAAATGTGTTTCGAAGCTGATACCTAAACGGATACTAAAGGTTATAATGAAGCCAACATTGCCCCTAATTGACAATGTCTGTAGTTTAGAAAAACAATGACCTACATTTTAGAGTTAAACTAGATATTTTAAAGTGTATTGACACTCATAGACCCACACAAGTTCAGGTACGTAAATCTATAAAATGATCGTTGGTCGTATGTGTTGATCAATATGATAAGGAGTGGTATATCGATAGCGGTTGCTGACGTCACATGATAGGAAAGAAGGGTTATCTTAAAGACTATAATGAATTTTGAATTTGTAGGATTTGTGAAGTTTGGAAACAACGACAATGCTATCATTAGTGGATATGGAAAATCACAAACGGACATTTTACAGTTAAACAATTGCTTATGTTGAGGGATTACAATATAATCTAATTAGCATTTCTTAACTGGTTGTAGGTGCTAACAGCAAGGTAATTATTGATACTGACGGCATAACCATCAAGAATAATAAGTGGAAGGAATTTTTGTTGAAATCAAGAAGAAAAATGGAGTCATATCCTTTGGATATGTTGCCCATTGTTGGTGATCCTTCGATATTCCAACTATCATAAGCTACACATGATATGACTTTGTTATGACGAAGACTATCTCACTTAAACTTTAAAGTTATTAACAAACTTTTCATAGGATATTTAGTTCATGGCTTGGTTGTTCTAAATTCTAGTAATGATATACTTTTATTGCTTGTGAACAGGGTAAACAAAGTCAAAAAGGATAGAAGATAATTCATTGGATATTTAGTTTATGGCTTAGTTGTTCCACCATCTTTGTATCTTCATGGTTTGGAGAACTGATCTGTAAATTTTCTTCTATTATATAAAAAATTCTCTCATTCCATAAACTCTTGTTCATTCCTTTCCTTGCTTGTTGTTACTTTATCTTATCTATTTCTTCCAGTTTAATCTTATTGTCTTACTCGTTCATTCTTATAAACTGTTTGTGTTATTGTTGTGCTAGATCCATCTAAGTAATTACTCAAGTCTTCAGACTTGTCCACTATTCCGCATCTTTTACTTAGTTCTAGGTTCCAACAATATGCATACATGTTTTTGTTGGAATAGTGTCCAAGATCATAACTAAATTAGTACGGAGTTTTCATTAATAACAGGGGTCCCTTTTAGGTTGCACTTAGTAGTCCAAATGGTATTAAGGTTAATTGAGATAGAGAAATACATTTTTATTAATTTATTATATGATGATAAATTAATTAGAAACTAGTTTGGAATTGATTAGAACTAATTTGTGATTAATTAAAAGTGCAGGGGCTGAATTATACTTGTTCAATAGTTGAGCAAATGATAATGTTGGGGATTAATAGGGGACGATTTTTAAGGATTTACCTTATTAAAACCATCCACGATATATGGTAAGAAAAGAGTTTTGAATTCAAATAAGGTTTATGTCTAATCACCCTTGGAAGCTATAAAAACCATTCTTTGGCTCCTTATTTTCTGCGCCAACTTCTAGAAGGGTTTCTGGAGTTTTTCTCTTCTCTCTCTCAAGCGGAATCTATAATCCCTCTCTAGGGTTTTATTATGAAGTTTTTTCAAATACCTAATAACCTAATTGTTTGGACTAATTGGGTGTGAACCATTAGAGGTATTCTCTTTTGGGTACTACCTTCCTTAACTATGGGGATTTCGATCTACATAATGGTTCTTCAAGCAAATTGGTTTTGCTAAAGGTTGGTAATCTTAAACCTTCTTGTAGTTGTGAATTATCATTAAGTAATTTCCTTGTAGGTTTTAGTAATTGTTACATGCCTTAGAATATTTGTGTGTTTTCGTTGCCATGATTGCTTGTTCTAAGGTATAGAAAACCTATCAGTTTTATGAGTTTTTTTCCTCTATAAATTATTATGTTTAATTCTTTTCAAATTTTCTTATGTATTTAGTTTTTTTAAATGACGAAATTTTTTTTATAAAAGTACCTAGAAAGAAGCTAGCATGAAAGGTGCAGAGCCTAAGGAAGTATGAATCTCCATCATACAATGTCGGATGAAACACTAAATACAATATCAATCAATACAAATCAGATCACCATAAAATGCATCATGAAAATGTCCATATAGTGTCGAAGCCCGTGTAGCATGAGGCAAAGAGAAGCTCATCTCGCCACAGACATTCATCCAAGAAGCATCTATGTGGCGCGTGCAGAAATAAACATCAATCCTTCTTGATGCGAGATTCATGTCCTCATATTAGAAATCCCTTCTTCTAAAGTTGCATGTCTAAAATACGAAGCTTCACTTGATTGGTGGAGTGTGATAATACCTAACGATCATACCTCTCATGCCATTTGAATAGGTGGAGAGGTTGCACGTCTAAAATACAGCGCCCCATGTAAGTGGGGGAAGGAGAGTCCACGTCCTGTCCCTCACACCAAGAGAAATAGGAGAAGGGATATTCTGCCAAGTTGCAGCACCCCAAGTGACTGAGGGAGTATGTGGGAAAAATCATAATTTGAAAATTGAGACTCTCACACCAACTGTATAGGAGGTTAGGTCGTCTGCCTAAAATGCAACGCCCCATGTGAATAGGGGAAAATGAAAGTAACCAAAAATCTAAACAATCTCATGCCATTTGTATAGGTAGAGAGGTTGCCTTCCTAAAATGCAGCGCCCCGTGTAAGTGGTGGAAAGAGAAACCCTGGAGAAATAGGAGGAGGGATAGTTTGCCAAATTTGCAGCACCCCTGTTACTGGGAGGTACGTGGTAACAATCATGTTTTTTAAGGTTTTGACTCACACACCAGATGTATACGATGAAAAATCGTCTGCCAAAATGCAGCGCCCTATGTGACTTGGGGAGGGTGATGCTACAACAAACCATAAACTCCAAACCCTCACATCATTTGAATATGGAGAAAGGTCAGCTGCTAAAAGTGCAACGCCCCACGTGAATGGGGAGAAAAGTATCACCGAGCCTTAGGAGTAGCATGTGCGTCTACAACTATGCAGTTATCGCGGTAAAAATTCGAATAGCGATCACTGTCGCTATATGAAATCGCAATTTTCGCGGTGGTATAGCACTGATATAGCGGTTTTTATATTATGTAGAATTTTTATAATAGAATATTAGTGTTTCTAATACAAAATATATGACATAAGAATATGAAACAACATTCGAATTTAAGAAAACAAAAATTCATTCAAGTTTTAACAACATTCAAGACTCATGATAGTAGGTATTCTCCAATAAAACAAAAACTGTGTAATCTGATGCAATTCAAAATATGAAATAACTTTCTTTCAAGCATATCATCAAACACTTTATATACATATACTTGTTAGGAACTTATAAACCAAGTTCCAATTCATACATTGAACCAACTCACAACCAATGAATGTAATCCCCTGCTCAAATTACAAATATGGATTATAAGCAACTGGCAATTGGATACAATGGAGACCTGCAATTGTCAACTGGATAAACCTGTAATGGAGGTTTCATTGTTTGAGAAACAAACCCTTAATCAGATAAATCTGGTGAAAAAACGAGACATGATACCTGCAATTGATAGCTTCATTGGTTTTCATTTGTTTCATTGTTCCCCGATAGCCTTACACCTGCTTATCCCCCATCAGCTTCACACAAAGACACAAGGGGAGTACACTAGTTATAAATAGGTCTTATTGGTGTTACCGCAAATCATCTCTTTAACCTTTTAGGACTTGGTTCACTCCTGGACTTACTTGTTTAAATCAAAATTTAAAAATTTTTACTTGCTAAACCGAAATAGCGGGTTAAAATTGCAATAGCGACCAACAAAATCACGCAAAAATTGCCGTAAATAGCACCGCTATTTTCTATTGCTAAACGAAATATTATCGCGGTGAACGGCGCTATACGCTATAACGCGCTATTGACTGCTTAGGTCTACAGAATGTGAAAAAACCCAGCAATCCCAGTTGAGTGACTGTTTTTTCACTCTGTTCTTGATCTATTGTAACTAATGATCTGTATATCTTCAAAGATTTTTGAAGGCGGTGTACGAAGTCCTTTGAAAGTACAGAGTCCTATGTATTTAGTAGATTGTATTTATCAAACTAATACATTCTATACAGCAACACGCGATGCGCAAATCCTAGTTAGATACAATAAGTATCTGCCAACAATTATAAACTCTAACTAATAATTACCAAAAATATAGAAAAAGAAGGTTCCTTTTTCAAAAAATTATTGAAAGAGTCGCCTACTTTTTTTTTTTTTTTTTTTAACGGTAAATCTATCGTAGTCCTAAATTACTCCTTGTTATGTTAGTGTCAAAGTTTGAACATTGGACCTCTATGTTAGTAACACTCCTTGTTAGCCAAGTGGGCTACGAGTCGCTACTTAACACTAACTACGTTGCTTTTAGTTAAGTCGGTCAAATGTCGTTATCAATTCATGCACTTTACGGAAATTTTTGAGCCCTCTTTTGTTAACTAATCAATTTAGTCTACTCATTATTTAAAATTAAAAATTGTCAACACACCTTTATGCATCCAAGAAATTGACTTTGCACTTATCTTTAAACTCGGTTCACATGAATAAATCAATCTTTTCTCCGTCGAGCAAACATAAAATATAACCGCCGACTGTATTCGGTTCACATGAATAAGATACACAAATCCAAACAAGAGTCGCTGCAATTCGTAATAATTTGTATCTAAACAAAGGGCAAAACTTGGAGCATTTATAGTATATGATGGCTTTTTAGAAGGTTTTTTTTCGTGGAAAAACTCAAAGTTAAAAAGTTTAATATTTTTTTATTATAAGGGTGGGGAGTAGAAACCCTTCCATCGGTTCCAATTCATTTTCTATCCCGTGACAGATCAATTTTTCTCTTATCTCTTACTTGTGTCTTTAACCATATTTTATTATATTTCGATCATGAAAATAGATCTTTTCCGACCCTCAATGTCATATCATATTTTCTATTTTTAAAATGATTAATTAAATAAAAAAATTAAAATAACATTTAGTTTAATATTTCAAATAATATTAAAATGTAATAAGTAAAATAAAAAGACGACTAAGACTAAATTAAAAAAGCACATCATTACAAAAATTAAAATAAAAATGGAAACGATAATTTAAATCCCACATACTGGAAATTAAAACCTAAACACGATAAAAAAATCTAAAGAAAACCACATTTCCCAACCATACAGGCGTGCTATTTCTCGTTTTCGAGCAAGAACTGCACTCAGTTTACCTCCGGTCAAATTTTCATGGGGGCGAAGAAAGAAGAACAAATTCTTTTCTTGTCATCTGTATTTGATCGCTTTCTATCTCTTGCTCAATGAGGATTGATTTCTTCCTCATTTCCTCATCTAGTATTCCTAACTTTTTAGCACGGTAGTCCCGCTTCGTGTGCACTTCAAGCTCGTTATTGTCTGAGAGTTTGAATATCTTATCTACGATTGTCAGCATCTCCTCCGATATTGTGGAAAATCCAACCACCTTCTTCCCTTTTCTTTGGTGGTATTGTGTTGATGGTTATGGGGAAACTTCATTGACTTGCTGAGTTGAAAAGTGTGCATCGGAATAGGAGGTCGTGTAGTTGTTGGAGTCTGATGTCTTGCTACATTTGGAGGATTGATGTGGGGAATTCATCTACATCACCTCAACTGTGAGCCATTTGGCATGGTCTTTCGATATTTCCCATGCCCCATATGTAGGAACCCGTTTCGGGCAATTTTTCGGTACACACATTGTGTGACCTTTAGAACATCCACATCTGGCCTGCCGCTGGCACGTATGTTGCATTTGTTGTTGTAAATGCAATTGAACTTGTTAACATTCGTTTGCAAGTCCTTCCACTTGGAGTTTACTTGATGTCGTGTCTGATCCGACCCTCCAAGTTGTGCCTTAAAATGTGTCAACACGTGCTTTCAAAAGGACTCGAAGCGTTGATGGTTTCCTCGTTCTTGATCCTCAGAAACACAAATATACGCCTTCGACAAGGCGACCTCCTCTTTCTCACTCCACGGACGACGTTTCAACCGAGAAGTGTAAGATCGTTTTTGGGAAGTACGGGGTGGGGATATGTTGTTCTTCATGTCTTTATGCGACTTCCTCCACCTCCACCACCACCTCCTCCTTCTCTTCCTCTTCATCAGTACCTCGTGTTTCATAGATTGGAAGGGTTTCGTCACTTGACTCCTCCTTTGGTTACGAAATGAGAAGTGTTATGGACGTAATATTGGGAGGTGGGCAATTGGTCGGGACTTTGTTGGAACTGGCTAGAGTGTTGTTCGTATTGGGTAGGACTCTGTTGGACATGGTCGGTAGCTTGAAGGTATTGTTGGAATTGGTCGAAATCCTGAGAAAATTGGGTATAATTGGGTTGTATAGACGTTTCTTGAAATTGAGGATATTGGTTGAAATTTTGATAATGTGGGGATGGGGTTGGAGGAATATCTTGACGTTTTTTATTTTTCGAAGAATCGCATTTTTGAATTTCCTCGATTTGAATCTATTTTATAAAAAATGGTTTTTTTAAATATTAGGAAAGAGTTTAGAGAGATGTTGGGAGAAAGAAAGAAGGGTGAATGTGTGATTTTTTAAGAAGTAGAGAGATATTATTTATAGAGATGGAGGAGGTTAATTTTTGTTGGACTAATTATTTTTATAAAACATGTGGGTTCGGGTGGTTTCACAATCCCTCAACCCAACCCGCTCACTTCTATTATGCACGAACCGCGATGGCAGGGCAACGACACCAACAGTACATGCAAACTTTCACTCGAGCCCACTTAATATGTGAGCTGCACCTGCCCTAAGAGAGTTTTTTTCAATATGTTTTATATAAATTGTTTGTATATGTTGTCTACTTACAATTTATTTAAAACATGAGACTCACATGATAATTGAAAAAACTTTTGCAATGAGCTTGTTAATTAACAAGTAATTTGAAAAATCTTTGATTTGAAAAAGCTTCTCCTATAGCTTTTTCAGTTTTTAAAGGTTTTTCATCTATAAAAACTATTGAAAAAGTTGCTATTGTGGATGACCTCAAATTAACCTATATGGAATCAAATTTTTATTATTGTATTTAGGCTCAAGGGTTTGGTAACTTGTTACTCTTTATTTTTTATGTGTCACATCAGCATCCATTCAACACCCCTTACTTTTCTCCTAATCCATAGAAATTGTCACCCCTCATTTTCCCTCACTTTTTAAAGTGAATTTAAATTAAAACTTTAATAAAAATAATAATTTTAAGCGAAGTTTCATAAATGTTGTAAATAAACATAAAAAAAATTACATGTGTCCAACATAATCTTTAAATATCATTTATAAGCTTCCAAAATATCATATTTGCCCAAGTTATTATATTTTTATTATTTTTATAATCAATTTTATAATTTAAAATCATTATAAATATAAAAAAATTTGGATTGACCGAAATACCCTTACATGTATTTTATTGGAATACTTTCAATCTTTTAGTCGGAAACACAATTATCAGCACCGATTTCCATTTTCAGATGATTATCGATGACGACTAAGTACGACAGATGACAAGTAATTACGACAGATGCTGTAAATTGGTGCAGATGATTATCGCCTGTATATGGAAATCGGTGTTGAAGATGATTATCGATGTCGACTAAGTACGTCGGACGACGACAATAAATGACAGACCACAAACAGCGACTATGGACGACGACAATGGTAGAGTCGCCCTTCCCTTAAGTTGTGTCGTTTGTGTTTCCACTTTTCAATTATGTGATTGTGTTAGAACTCCGATTGAAATATTAAAAGTATTTCAACAAAATAGAAGTATGAGCATTTTGGGCATTTCAGATTTTTCTTATATTTATAATGATTTCAAACAAAAAAATGATTATAAAATGTTTAAAATATTAAAAAAAAAGAATTTTGACAAATGTTATATTTTGGAAGCTTATGAAGGGCATTTATGACATTTAAATATTAGATTTGACAAATATGATATTTTGAAAGCTTATAAAAGATATAAATTATATTTAAATATTAGGTTTAAAAAATATGATATTTTGATGTTTATTTAAGGTATATAAGAAGTTCTTCCTATTTTTAAAAATCCAATAATTTAATACTAAAATTAAAAATTAACATAAAACATAAAAATTACTGAAACTAAAATTAAAATTTAACATAAAACATAAAAATTACTTAAACTAAAGTTACAAAATTAAGAAAACATAAACTAAATTAAAAAACTAAAAAACTGCGTTTGATATATTTTTAAATAACTTTTGTCATCTTCAATGTCATCTCGATGGTCGGTCTAGAAAGATGACTTAAACTAAACTAAAAAAACCAAAAAACTACGTTTGATATATTTTTTTTAAATAACTTTTTTCATCTTCAACGTCATCTCGATGGTCAATCTGGAAAGATGATTTGTCTGTACCATCAACAAATACACATCGATCGACTTTTGTTTCTCCTCCCAAGCTTTCTCCTTCTTGAGTTTCCATGCTTGGTCAAATTTCACGTGCGAGTTAAAAGTCGAAAAAAATTAATCAATTTTCCCGTCCATTTGGTCAATGCGTTCTTCTTGAGACAAGCTAAAAGACGACGATTCTCCTTTAGCTTTTGTTGTATCTCGTCTCATAGGCCTTTTGAACACGTCATGCTCTTTTTTGAGGTCGAAATTGATATGTGCATCGGAAGACGTTGTGTAATTGGTCTTCCACGTTTTCGATCGTTTCAATCCACCTTCCCACAAAACTATAAATTTAAATGGA